>MNCL01000218.1:0-195986 GCA_001932985.1 Proctacanthus coquilletti | reverse complement strand
TTTGGGACAAAAGATGATAAAACACGACATCTAAAGCCTTTTTGACCATATATACCGTTATTCCAATATTATTCCGAATTCCACCATTTTTGAGATATTGAACACTTCAAATGCGATTCAAATGCATTCCATCATATTTTGGAAAACATCTAATTGTAATTATTAAAATTTTAATAAAGAGAAAGTGACATGAACTTGATGGTAAACTATAAAGTATTATATTCATACTTTCATGTTTGAAACTTCCAAGTTTACAATAGAATAAAATTAGATCTATTTATTGCCTAACGCACTGCTTTAAACACTTTCTAACAGACTCCAGAGGATACGAAACGTCCAAATACTAAAACTATTTGCCGTCCACATTTTATTTGAATTACAAGATTAAAAAACTGCAAATGAGATAAAACATGCGACACAATGGTACATTTTTTCGCGATGTAACAAAGGAGAAAGGTTAAGTAGAATCTAGGAAAAGATAATTTTTCAATTAACATTCTTTTCTCATGTATGAAATTGCAACAAATTATTTTGTTTGCCAACGCAAATATAAAATGTACTACAATTCGTACTTCATAATTTATTAAAAAAATTATATTACTTTACATAATTAAAAATATATACTCCCATAATTGTAATATATAAAGGAAAGTTGCGATTTTGAAAAAAACTGCATGCCCGGCTATATAGAATCCAATTTCTATGATAAAAGACATCAGTATACACTCTGGGATATTCGCGTATGTCACATTTATGGCCCCATGATACAATACCCACCAAACGGTTGTTACATACGAGACCTGCTCCTACATCCTCTTTGCAATTATCACCCTTATTTTCCACCCCACCAATGCACAACATGCCTTGTTTAAACAAATTATGATAAGGTTTCTTACAGTTTACTGCTCTAAAAACCTGAACTTTATGGAACACATCTGTCACACCCTCATCCTTTAAAAGATAATTTGGATTTTTCAACTTTACAATAATATAACTATACGGCTTACCGATTCATCCTTAGTCCAGCCATTGACCCAACAAATGGTGTTTCGGTTCGGCCATCTGGTTGTAAGCTTAATCGGCTTAACGACAGGGTGATTTCTAGGAATACCCTTGTCTAGAAAAATCATCCCTATATCGTTTTCAAAAGAATCAAGTGTGTACCCTGGATGATACGCGTAAGATATACCTTCTTCTCTCACAATTGTATTCTTAGTTCTTTTAGAGAGATTGAACGACCCCAAAACTACTTTTAAATATTCCGGAAGCAAAAGCGATCCAAATATTCTGTAAACAGGAACAAAATTATAACTAAAAGAAATACAAAACAAATCTAGCAATTACTGGAAGCAGTGGGACGCAGTGACGATTGTGGTTAAAGATATCAATGAACCACTACATATGTGACCAGTTCCAAATGGTATATCTTCTTCTTTTAATCGGATTGAAACAACGTATCGGTTTTTCAAGTGCTTCGAAAGATTTCTGTCGATTTTTGATTTAGGTATTTCAGGCGTTTCACCAACAATCACAGAATTTTCATCAGTGATGTTAGGCCCTTTGTCCTCATTCACAGATTTTCCAGCATTAATCGCAGGCTCTTTATCGACAATCTGAAGGTTTTCATTAACAATCACAGGCTCTTTATCTACAGAATCTGCATCAACAATCCCAGACTTTTCATCAACAATCTCAGGGTTTACATAGGCAATTTCAGGATGTTCATCAGTAATCCCAGACACTTTATAAGGAATCACAGGATTTTCATCATTCTCAGGTTTTTCGTCATCAATCTCAAGGTTTTCGTCAGTAGTCGTCTTCCATCTACGATCCTTAAGGGTTCCATAGCCTGCACAGAAATTTATTCTATTGAAATCGTTTATTAAGCTTTCTTATTTAAAGTAGAATGTATTTAAATCTCTTATGAAATTAAACTGGCCAGTTCCACAAAACACAACAAACCATCTTTATGAAAAATGAATAAAATCCACACTCACAGTCAATTTTATCCACCATATAAACAATAGTGAAAATTACGACAAAATTTACTCGAAATATTTTCATATTCCTTAAAGTACAAATGTGAAATTTTCAAGGAATTGCGAGCAAAATCTGTCAACCCAATTTTGTCAGAAAAACTTAGCGCAGGTTGCTGGGTCTGAGATCTATAGCAAAATGTTTATAGCTACAAACAGCTAACAGCAACAGCTTATTTAATATTAGTTTCGGAGTAAAATACACTTTGTCGTAGATGTTTAAAACCCCATTAAGGGTGGTAAACACTTTTACATCCGTATAGACTTCCTATTTAGTATTCGCATAATGTAACTTAGCAGTTCGTTGTTGTGTAACTTTGTTGTATTTAATAAATCTTTCTATTCAGTATAATTCAACCCTTAATAGGGTTAAGTTATTTACCTTTCCCCAAAACTGTCCCAACTGTTATAGCAATTCATGTAAAATCAATTGAAATGGAATTTAACTGGAAATGTGTTTCATGTTTAGTTCATCTGATCAAATATATCGAACTTCAATTAAGCTGTTTCCCCGAAATCTCAAAGAAATAATTTTGTAAACTCTATCGAAATCTAAGACTATTAAAAAATTATAACGTCTCACAGACATTGTTCATGAATAATTTATTTGAAATAGTGGAAAACGTTTCGCAATATATACGTAGTCATTAAATTTTCAAAACCATTAATTACATTCTGATTAATTTAATTCTGCTGCTGTATTGTATACAAGTGATTTTAATTAATCAATTAACGTTTCATTGAAATTTTAAAAATTGTCGAAATTCAAAATTATGTTGAAGAATAATTCATCTAAACTCTTTTTATTTTCATATTTTTGGTTCAATGAACCACCGTACATTGAAATGCACTCACCTACAAAAAGAATTTTTTTATTAAACCGCTCTGAATTGACTACTTTTAAAATTAAAAAAAATAACCAATATCTTATATCCCACACTGGAATACTACACCTGACTTGTATTTATTTAGTCCATTTGTAGCAACATTTGATGTGATTGGTGTAAATGTAGAATTAAAATAATTTCCTCCTATTTCTTTGAAATATTAATACCAAAAATATGCTAATGTAAATGAAGCTTGTTATTGTTTTAATTTATAATATATTGTTTAATTTATAATATATTAATTTCAAAAATTTTTTGACGTAGGGGTTTACATGTGATTTTTCTTATAGAAATTAAAAGATAAACACTGAAGTAGAAAGTGATAAAAATGATATTAAAAATCTTTAATAATGATATTATGCCTTGATGATTGAAAATTGTACGCGAAAAATATTATTTTTACATATGTTTCGAAGGACTTTTCCAGTTTACTAACAAACTATACAATTTTAAAAGAGCCGATTTTTTCGACCTCTCGAAATGATATAATATTATATAGTCTGTTAGTAAACTGAAAAAGTCCATCGAAACGTATATAATCTCTAAAGGTTTTCAAAAATGTATATAGCTATTTTCTCGTAAATTTCGCAAGAATCACAGTCTTAATCTAGATAGTGAAGGATCTAGATTTAATCTTTTCTTTTCCGTTGTTGGCAGAAATACAATTCTACAAATGATTTGTTATAGATATGAATATTAATTGAGAACATTATTATTAAAAATATTGAAAATTTTCGATTTAGATAAAAGCTATTTGCTTTGCTGCACTGAAGCCAATTATTATAATAAGAAAAATCAAGATACACTTCAGGAAAACTTTTAGTAGCACATCCATAGCCCCATGACATGAAACCCGCTAATTTTCCATCACACAAAAGACCTGTTCCTACATCCCCTTGACAGGTACCATTACCACCTTTTTCTGTACCGACGCATAGCATCCCTTGTCCAAACTTTGTATGATAAACGTCCTTACAACGTTTCTCATTTAAGATTTGAACCCTGACTGTAAGAAGCACCTCAGACAATGGTCCTTGCTATGGAATTAAAGATGAGCCAGATTTTCGCTAATGTAATAATTAATCAACTTACCCATTTACTGGCACCCCAGCCACTGATTTCACAAATTGTGGACACAGCCAGCTTTCTAGTGGTAATTACTGTTGGTTTAATGACAGGATGTTCATATGGTACAGCTTTTCTGAAGAACATAATACCCAAATTATGGTCATCAAAAGGAAGTTTAAAATTTGGATGATATGTATATGTTATACCATCCGTTATAACAATAGTATCTTTGGTTTTTTTGATGCGGCTTATTGTCCCCATAACTAGCTTAAAATTTTCCGGAGCGATAAATTCTGCATTACTGAAATTAAGGGGAATATTATAACCGAAAGGAATTTGAAAAATCTAGAACAACTGGACGAAACAAAGAGCCGCCGTAAGGATTACAGAAAAAGTAACCAATGAACCACCGCATATATGACCACTTCCAAATGGTTCATCATCATTTTTTATCCTTATAGAGACAACGTGTTGATTTTTTGAAAGTTCTGCTGGAATACCCCCAACAATTCGGAAATTTACATTTTGCACTGTGCCTGCAAATATTGTAACTATATTTATCATTTAACTTAAAAAACACGTTTTTTTAATGCATAGAGATCAAAAAATTGCTGCAGTAGAACACCAAGCAATACGCATATAGCATAGTAAAACTTGCAAAAAATCACTCAAAGTAACTCACAGTAAGTTTGGTTCACAACGTAGACAGTTAATATAATCGCCAAAAAAATTATATCGGATATTTTCATAATATTTATATTATCGAAAAACAGAACACGTAATTTTATAAAAACGCGTCATGTAAAAAAAGTCATTGCATTTTCGAAGGTTGCTGAATTTGGGGCTTGTTGTAGGTTATTTCAGGGAATAACCGATTTTCTTGACACTTTAAATTTCTACTCTTAAGGCGTTGCTCCACTGAGGAAACTTTCGGGCAACAGGCTATAATATGACAATAACAAATGCTACACAAGACTGTGCGTTAACCTGTTTGTTTTTTCAAATGAATATATTGCAAAATAAATATTATAAATAATGGCAAAATGTAGCCTATATTTTAAACTTTCAAATCAATGTCATAAGTCTTATTTAAGTTGCCCAAACTATTTTTAAGTGATGCTCAAACAAAGAAACAAAAATTTTAAACTTAGTTTCTGAACGATCTAAATAATTATCTAAAAGCACTTTGATACAAAATTCCTCAACGACATTCTATGGATAGACATAGAAGGTATACTTTTGCTATGCAATTGTAAGCATTCAAAAATATAAAAAACGGTTATATGAATTCGTATCTTTCGTTAATTATAGCAAATGACTTATTAAACTGAAGTGTGTAAGCAATATATAAGAAGTTATTGAAATAGTACGCCATAAATTGAACATTTTTAGAAAAGTAACTTATTTCATTTATTTTTGAAATTTGATAATATTGATTTATTATTGTAGTAGTAAAAGTAGAAAAAGGTTTTAAAATGAACTATAAATCGTTGTGTTCCTCAACTATGATGAACAACAAGCTATTATTAAGTGATATACATACATATGGATGTTATTCCAAAAAATTATTTACACTCGACAATCTGATTACGAATATCTTTTAGCCATACTCACAGAATACGTACGAATTTCCTTGAAAGTTGCAAATGAATGCGAATATATTTTAATTAACCGACTATAAAGAACGAAATTCTGAATATATTCACCAAGTTGAAGTGCAAGTAATATACGCAATGTTGATAAAACTATAAAAGTTATAAAAAGAAGCTATCCCTAGGTACTCAAAGTATATATACATACATAAAACAATTGCAATATATTTAAACTATTTACTATTCACATTTAAAATATCACAAGCATTTCTAAACACGCTTCTTTCCAATTATCTCTCTGGATCATTTGAATACGGATTTTAAAAACAGGAATGAAAGGTATCACCCTTTTGCTGATATGCATAACGCAGAGATGGTCCAAAAATATTTTACTTATTTGATTTACATATTATGTAGAAATTTCTAATTATTTGAATAATTTCAACACTTTAACGCATTTAAAATGTACGGTAGGTTTGTTTAAGCACAATAGCACAATAGCGTATACGTCGTTTAAAGCCTTTTCAACCACACGTACTATTATTCGAATATTAATCCAAACCTCACCCTTTTTGAGATACTGAACATTTCGAGTATGTTTTAAATTATGTGTTCCATGACTTGTTCCATGAAGTTTTTAATTCGCAAGCCTAATATTCTTAAAACTAATGATATATATCTGAAGGTAAATGTAATTATACGTGTGAACGAGTATTTTAATGCTATTAAAAAATACGAAACTAGAATTTGGCATGAATGTAGTTTCTGTATGTAGGTAAGGTTTACATAAAATCATATTTATTTATTTTCGAATAGCTTTAAGCAATTTCTAATAAATGGCAAAGGATATGGAACGTTTAAACGCCAAAAATATTTGCCATTCACATTTAATTTAAATTACAAGATGAGAAAATTACTAAGGATAAGGGTTAAATAAGTAATTTTTCGATTTACATTCTTTTTTCACAGATGAAGTCGCAACGAATTACTACGTGGATTTGTCAACGAAAATAGAAAACTTACCACAATTCGTACTTCATAATTTACTAAATGAATTATAGTACTTTCAATAAGTAAAAAAATATGTTCCTATGATTATAATAAATAAAGGTAAATTTCGCTTTTGATAAAAATTATATGCCCGGTTATATATAACCCAATTTCTATGATAAAAGAGATCAGTATAGGCTCTGGGATATTTGTCTATGGCACATTTATGGGCCCATAATACCATACCCACCAAACGGTTATGACATACGAGACCTGCTCCTAGGTCCTCTTTGCACTTGTCGTCCTCATTTTCCGCACCACCGATACACAACAAGCCTGGTTTAAACAAATGGCGATATAGGTTCTTACAATTTGCTGATTTAAAAACATGAACTTTATAGAATACGTCGGTAAAACCTTCATCCTTTAAAAATATTTGGTAGATTTTTAGACATTAAACTAATATAAATAATCAGCTTACCAATTCATTATTAGTCCAGCCATTGACCCAACAAATTGTGTTTTGTTCCGGCCATCTAGTTGTAAGCTTAATCGGCTTAACGACAGGATGATTTTTAGGAATATGTTTGTCTAGGAAAAGCATCCCTATATCGTTTTCGAAAGAACCAAGCCTGTACCCTGGATGGTACGCGTAAGATATACCTTCTTCTCTCACAATTGTATTCTTAGTTTTTTTAGAGAGATTGAACGACCCCAAAACCACTTTTAAATATTCCGGAAGCAAAAACGATCCAAATATTCTAAAAATAAAGACAAATTTATAATTAAAAAACATATAATAACAACCTAACAATTACTGGAAACAGTGGGACGCAGTAAGGATTGTGGTTAAGGAAATCAATGAACCACTACATATGTGACCCTTTCCAAATGGTATATCTTCTTCTTTTAATCGAATTGAAACAACGTATCGGTTTTTCAAAAGTTCCGACGAATTTTCGTCAGTTGGCAGGGGTATTTCATTCTCAGATTTTTCATCAATCTCGGACTCATTATAAATACCTTCTGTCGACGAGTGTCGTTTACGGTTAGGGGTAAGTCCATAGGCTGTAAAAGCGTAACAACATTAATTCTATTTAAATTGTTTATCTAAATTTTAAATCACAAGGAGATTTAGATTAAGCCAAAATATACTAAAAATTCCATGCCTTCAAGTTATTAGAAGTAGAATTTATCTAAATATTCATAAGAGAAAATTATACAATTAATTACACAAAACACAACAAGCCATCTTTATGGAAAATTAATAAAATCCACACTCACAGTCAATTTTATCCACCACATAAACAATAGTGAAGACTACAGCGACATTTACGAGAAATATTTTCATATTCCTTAAGGCAAAATCGCGAAAACTTCAAGAAATAGCGTGGAAAATTCGTTTATTGGCTCAATTTTGTCACAAAAACTGATGAACTTACCGCGGGTTACTGGGTCTGAGACCTACAGCAACATTTTTATAGCTACATGCAAACAGTAGTAATAGTAATAGAAGTAATATTTGTTTCAGAGTAAAATACACTTCATCGTATATGTTTGAAACCTCATTAAGGAAGGCAAACATTTTTACACCGTATAGATTTTTTATTCAGTATTCTGATAATGTAATTCAATATTCGGTTGGTGTGTAACTTTCTTATATTTAATGCCTTTTTCTATTCAGTATGATTCAGTCAGTCTTTAAAAGATTTATTTGCAATAAAATTTACTTTTCCCTAAAAATCTTTCACGTCAGCCTTAAAAAAGTTTGTTAATAACGATAATTTGCTTTAGAAACTGTAAGCACATTAAAAAAACCTACCTGATTGATAAAAAAATTGCACAGCTTCTGTAGTTTTATTACAACTTGTTTTTAGACAATCAATTGCCGGATTTTAGCACACGCACGGCAGTTCCACACCGGAGAACTTGTCCAGCTGGAATTTTGGACAAAGACCTTGGTGAACGCATTTCCAATTTTGAATTCTATAAGACTCTAGAACTATTTAAAATCAAAGTTAAACTGCTGTCGTCCGTTTGATCGAAATGATCGTTATTTGTAATCGATATTCTCTGTGATTTCTCTTTAAAAAGTTCTGTGCTAAGTATTCAGTTTATATTGGTTAAATTTTGAATTTGTGATTGCGGGAGTATTTTTCGGTTTGATTTAATGTGCTCTGTACCGCGCGCTGATCGGTTCAACATTTCCTCCAAACATGACCGTGCAGCCTTACCAAAGTATCAGTGGCAATGAAGAAGCAGAAAGAGATGTGAACCGAACGCTTCTTGGGAGTTTTAAAAAATATGTTGCAGTTAAAACGAAACATGACCGAAGTGATTTATGCAGTAAGCAAAATTAAATTCAATTGATATGTAATGTGACGGTCAAAGAAATATCTTTGAATACACTGTTCTTCGTGCAACTATTTATGCGAACAAATTACATATTTCACTTTATTTAATAATATTTCAAAATAATTGCTACTATATCTGTGAAAAAAGCTTAAAATATATTATATTAAAATTATTCTAGTACCAAGTAGAATTTTTCAAATATACATTATGGATTTATGTGTATACTTCCCAATACTTATTTTAAATTTCTTTAAACAAACTACATTAAAGTTGAAATGGTTAATTTTACTAGAAATCTCATGACTTCTTTGATGATGTATATTTATAGCACATATTTTATAAATATAATAATAAATGGCGAGCATTATGAGCAGGACGAGAATAAAATTTTTATATAATTTACCACTACGAAAAACAAATTAGAGAAAATAAAAGGCCTTATATATATTAAAAACTGCGTGCTATTTTGAAGACATAAATGTATAAGACCGATTTGTTTTATTAAAGAATAACTCACTATAAATCTTTTTCTTCTAAACAGAAATAATGAGCCGCTTATTTTGAAAGTGGCTTAAGTTCCTTTTCCCAAAAAAAAATCGAGTTAGCTGTGACAAATGCTCAACTCTATATTATTTTTTCATTTATAAACAATTTGTAACTAATATATATATCACTAAGATTTTGTAAAAAAAAATTAGCTGATTAATAAAATGCTGAACATTTTTATTTTGAAAATGGCTTAAGTCCCATTTTTTCTTGAGAGTTTCTAACGGATATGGAGCATACTAGCCAATAAAATTTTATAAGAGCTTTATGTTTTATTATTAAAGTAGTATGACACTGTCACATCCAAAGGTTCACAGGAAGTAGCATCATGTATTCTGAAACATCTAAAAAATCTTAGGAACGAAAAGCACATTATAGCTTACAGCGATATGTGTTCAGGTCAAAACGGGAATATAAAAGAAGCTTTGAGATGGTTAAAAATTGGCCAATCTGCCGAACACAATGTAGATGTCATTGACTATGTGTCCCCCTTATCAGGGCATTCATTTTTACCGAATGGTAGAGGCTTTGGAGTTGTAGAAATGTCGTTAAGAAAAAACAATTTATTGTTTGTCCCCCGGAAATAATAAAAAAATGTCGAAAAAAGAAGTTCATTCTAAATGAAGTGAAACGAAACGATTTTATTCCAACTAAGCCTCTAGAGAACGGGATTTCCAGGAGGTTAAAAAATACTAACGGAGAAAAATTGGTTAAAAATATTCTGAATGCAATTTTTGAGAATTGAATCATATAAAAAACACTAGAAAACATCAATGAATGAAGATGCGCTATTCAAAACTTTGGATTTACTACCGCTGCGAGGGAAGCCAAAAACTTCTAATAATATTAAGTTGACACCAACGTACGAAAAAACAAGACGAAAAAAGCAACTCTAAAATACAACGATTTAATGGATTTATTATACTATATATCACCTGCACACCGTAATTATTTTAAATCCCTCCCACATACGCAAGTTGGAGAAGAATTTATTATTAATTTTAATGATAAAGTTTCCTCGTATACAAAAAATCATTCCGTATTTTACCGACTTTAATCGAACTAATTAAATATCTTAGATCCACGAAAACTAAAGCATCTTTGGACCGCTTAAATTATTTTTTGTATTTGTTAGGAGTTTTTCAGGTTTAAAAACGTTAGTTATGTACAAAATTCACATTTAAATCTAGTAAAGGTAGAAATTTCAACACTTTTTTCTTTCAAATTAAAGAATAAAGCAACTTGTTAACTAATTTTCAATTGGGCTGATTCTTTCATGAAAAGGTTTAACGAGATATCACGCTACAGATTAGCGCTTAATTTTTTTAAATATTATATGCAACTAATCTTCAATAAACATTTATATATATATTGAACGCAATAATTTATGTATTGTTATTTTCAATAAATTCAAGAAAGTAAGATGACGTATTTTGTAAGTTAAATTTTATTGCACACGTGTTAAAAACCTGAACCTCTTTCATTACAATAAGTGGTTAATAAGTTGTAAAAATATCAAAATGTATTAAATATAATGCACCAAGTTAATCAAAACATATGTAGCATTAAAAACTTGTCGAAATCGTAAACACTTCATCTCGAAACAACAAAACTCTTCGAAAAGCATTCATTTTAAATGCAGAGAAAACGAGTGCCGCAAAAACTTACGCGTCCGACCAACGACCGAGTGCAAGGTGATCTAAGATAAAGCCATCAGTAACTTGTCGTCCTTAGAAAAAATCTAACAAATTTCTCCGAATAAAATCGGTTTGCATATTATTATAAATAATTAATGCTCCAACGAACTTCGTAAGTTTTATTTCGCTTTCAAAGAATTTTATGATGGCCAGTCAGTTATGATATAATAAGTAAATTCCTAGGTGTCACGTAAACTATAAAAACTGCTTAAATTCAAAATAAAAACTAATTCGACATTTTCTGTGCTTACTTAAATTTCGTTTACTTTCCAGTTTCAGTTCCCGTTCGTCATTTTATTTAAAAATTCGGTTTTTGCTAAATTTTGGCTTTAATGTTGAATAATTACTCACAGCTTAATTTTTTTTTCTTATTTTATCATTAGCACGCCCTTGATTACGAGAGCAGTACTGTTCTGTTTCAACTTATTTGTTTGTTTTAATGCTAGTAAATTTCAAATCTATGTTTGGTGTATTATTTATTTTTAACTTCTTTTATTAGTAGCCTTAAACAAAAGAATCAAGTTCAATTATTGATTTTTTTTATTTAAGTACAGTTTCAAAATGGTAAACTGAGCAGCTTTGAAATATATTTATTAAATAACACATTTTGATTGAATGCATCTTTGTATTTTAAATTGGTTTTTGTGTATTTTGCCTTAGTTTAACACGAATTTTCTACTTTTCTGCAAATCTGTTTTCACTCGGTATATTTTTTTTTAATCTGGTTCCTTTTTTTGCGCGGTTTCTTTATTTTACGGGATTTCTATATTTTACGCGGTCTTTTTTTGCACGTTTTTTTTTACACGTTACGCATCTACCGCGTAAAAAGAGACCGAGGTGTAATCAACCCTACTTTTGATCTTTTCTAAGTATTTGAGAGTAGGTCGAATGAATTAGCGATAACGCACCTAGTTGGCCAATCTTAAAGTTGTGGAATCGGATCTCACTTAGTCCCGGTCTGTGCTGTTCATTTAATATCAGTTCTAGACTGTCTGATTCTGATTTATTAATTTTATTTATGTAACAATCTGCAATGTATAACAATAATTCTAAAATATTCATATGTTCGTATATATACAGTTTAGAAAAATTTATAAAAGGAAAACAGCAATTTAGTACTACAACTATATTCACACAAATTTAAAAAAAAAAAAAAAACAACTCTACTGATTTGTTAATACTTTTCATGAAAGTTCCTCCTTAAGATAAATCACAATAAATTAAAAACTACATAAAATCGTTTCATATATTAGGAAATATAAATGAAATTATGAATTAACAGTAATAAAAGAATATACAATTGATCCATATTGGATTAGATTACAAATTCTTATATCATCGGACTAACTTTCTTTCACTGAAAAAATTATGCAAATTTAAAAACACATGTTATCAAATTATATCGCCTTAAGCCTTAATCAAACACACTGAACAACTTCGGTCATGTTTTGACTATTTTACATAATTTTCTTGTTTTGCATTTAAGACATGATTCCACTTATAAATCACAGATTTCCGAGATTAGAACAACTAGAACCTTCTCTATAAAACAAGTATATACTTCATCAAGAAAACTCGATTTACAACGTCACGTATAATGTTGAATTAAATTAAATTCTTGAGGGCACTGCATAACAAGTTACCATAGCTGGTTTTTCTTGTCTAATAGAAATCATCCAATGGAATACTTTTAATACTCATCCATATACATTATACTATTGGAAGGTAACATTTTTAGTGGCTACCACCTAGAAAAAAAAAAGGAAATTAAAAACAACACCTTAAATTCCGCATTCTTAACTGAATATATTTTTGCTGATTCATTATTTCTCGAGATGTTTTAAGAAATGTTGCCTTATCATAGATGCTTTCATTAATCAAGGTTAAGTGTGAGGGCCACAAAATTAAATATTTACCATTAAAGCTATTAATTGTTAAATTGTCAATGAGAAATGACTCTAACCCCTAATAATTATAATACTCTAATAGTTTAAGAATAGTGAATCTACTTGGAGATTCTTGAAAATAGCAAAACTGGTTGCAAATTTGGTTGCAAATTCCTGCCCCCATACCCACCATAGTTCAATGTTCTCGGTTTTAGTAAAATTAATTCGAATATCAATAAATCTTTTATTATGAGCTTAATGAAAATACAGAAAATATGTTATTTTATTAAATAAAAGTATAAATTGGGAATTTCTAACACAAATGGAGAACATATGCCATAATCGATATCCACTGAAAATCAGTTTTGGTGTTTTAACTTAAAGTTTTTGTAAAACGAATGGAAGAGTATACAAAGCTAAGAAATGATTTTTTTTTTATTAAATTATATTTAAAAAACGCTTATTCATAATCGATTTGCTAAAAGCGTTTTGGAGAAATAATAATTACAGTTGATTAAATAAAATTCTAAGCCGATCTTTAGCATCAAAATATTTAATGTAAAAATTGCACAAAAGAATGTTGCAGAATTTGTTTTATAAAACGATTTCCAACTATTTTATATTAACTTTGACTTTTTCTATTATTTTTATGTTGCCTTAAGCAATAAAAATGTTTCTACTTTGAGAAATCTAAAATCAATATAAAAAATTATTTATCTGGACAGAAAAAGCGGAAAAAATTCTGGTAACTACAAGTCAGGTAACGATCGACTTTTCATATGGATTATTCCCGTTACATTGTATAATTACGCCTGCTTTTGTCCATTAATGGCATCCTTCCTAATTTATATACATATCTAATTAAGCAACTGTAGTCGATTTTTGTTAAAATTTAGAACTACTTTTGTCAGACCTGATACTCAGTGTGATATTGTCTTGCGCTGGTATAAAATGCCCAAAGATGAAACATCTTCATCGAAGTTCACTTGAGTGTTACAGTAATTGTGGAAAGCATTAATTATAAATTTTTTAAATATTTTACAAAATAAAATCTGCTAAACTTCAAATTCCTAACCAAATACGACCCCTTTCGTTTACAATCAATTTAGAATAAATTGTGAAGCGTAGTAAATGAGTAAAATAAAACAAGCAAAAATAAGTAACACTGAAATAAAATACTCCAATCAAATACCATCAAAATCGATATTCATTGAAGTAGTGATAAGAAATAATTCATATTTAAAATTTTATTTCATTTTACTTATTCGTATGTTACTTTCTTCTTTTCCAGAAACACATTGTTGCATAGTATTCGGCCTGTTAACATCTTTGCTCGGATTCGTCTCGTTCAAATTCACAATGTTTGATTTCCTCATGTCCGAAAGGATCAGAATGACTCCAGGCTTTCCACCGTTCGATTGGTGGCTTCATCCGAGACCTACAATATATTGTCGGGCATATGTATATACGGTTGAAAATCCTAAAGCGTTCTTAAATGGAACCGACAACAAATTGAGAGTGAAAGAATTCGGTCCAATTATTTACAAAGAAGTATTGAATCATTCCGACATCGAATTCCATGAAAATTCAACTTTGTCTTATACTGTTGAACGTAAAGTGGAATTTGTTCCTGAATTGAATGAGCCAGGAATTCTAAACACAACAATTACTGTGCCGAATATTGTTCTTTTGGGTATGGTGACAAGGGTTAACGACTACCCCTTGTCTGTTAAAATCGGATTCAATATGATCAGTAGAAAAGACCCAGTATTTATAAACACAACAGTGTATAATTATTTATGGAATATATCAACACCAGCATTGGAAACTGTAAAAACATTTTTACCATTTATGGTACCTCAAGACAATGGAGGACTTATGTTCAATGTATAACATTAAAAGATATAATTATCTAGACATTTCAATGGATATTTTTGCAGGTTTACGAATCCTTCAAAGATCGAGTAAACGTTAGAATAGGACAAAAGTTTGGCTTTGATCAATTTTTCATGATCAATACTTTCAATTACCGGCCCACTGCTCCTGGCTTTTATCCGGAAAGAGGAGATTGCAATGCTTCTATTCAAAATTCAACAGAAGGAGCACAGTACCCAAGTTTCATGACCAAGGAATCTGTGCCACTTTACTGGAGGAAAACTGTGTGCAAAGCTGTGCCACTATATTTTGAAAAGGAAGTGACGAAGGGATATCTGAAAGCATACAAATATATCACAGGCCCGGGTTTGTATGACCGACTGGAAAATAAGACCGCAGACTGCTACAGGGGGAAAAGAGGCACTGATCTTCCAAGTGGACTGTCCGACGTGTCAAGATGCTATCAAGGTATATTTTTCGTTTTGTCTTATGTACTTCTTTTTACAAAATTAGAAAATTTCTTTTTTAAGATTTAATATTTTATTTAAAAATTCTGCTTAATTATATTTCTCCAATTATTTCCGTGTTATATTTTTTATATCATCTAGTGAAAAAAATTTCCCTTCCAATTTAAATATTGCAAGCATTAACCTTGTTAAACTCATATCACAGAAAATAAAAACTATCTAAAAAGCTGCTATTAGTAATTTACTATCTTTGCAATAGTGTCGAAGGTTAGTTACTTCCTGAATAATTTATTCAATACAAACTCAGTTTGATGATGCATCCAATATACCGTTTTACATAACATCACGTAAAAAGTCGCGGAGAAGTACCTTCCAGTTTTGAATCTATTCAATAATTAATGATCTGAAAAATAAATGACCTCGAAACTGACGAACTTACTTAGAATTCATATTAGTGACGTGTGCAAAGTACCGCCAAAAAATATTTTGCATAAAAAGTTGATTCGTCGATTTGTAAAAAGCTATCACTTGTCCTGGACGAATCCAAAAACTTGTAATTCTTACCTAGCAACTTCGGAAGTATGAACGATTTCTCGCCGAGTAAAAAGTTATTAATTCTTAATAGCTAGCCAGTCAATTGTCTATATTTAAAAAACCACCATGCTCCGTGAAAGGAGATATTAAATTGTCTAAAATATCTTGGACTCACGACTTTAAATTCTTTCTGCACATTATTTCACTAAAATATGCTTAGGATAGAACTTGAGACACGTTATGAGTTTGTATTATTTCCAATATTATTATGTTTCAAAGATTTTTATGCAAGTTTAATAAGTTACTATGTTTCCAAAATTTGTCTAATTTCTGATTACTGGAAAACCTTATCAGATTAAATATGCTCAGATTCCTGCCTAACTCATCAAAAAAGTAAAAAGAGGATGAATAAAATAGCCAGTCTTCGAAAGAACTCAAAAATACTATACATATATGTTAAAATAACCTGTTCTCATCTGTTCTTTTAAAAATTCATTACTTTACACAATTTCAGAGATTTGCTCTGTCCTTAGAAATAGATTTTAAATAAAAATTTAACAGCGAAATGTGTAGTTGGTCAAATTTATTATATAAATGAAACATTTCTTTTTAGATTTTCCAGTTGCTGTATCTGCTCCACATTTTTATGGGCGTTCCGGCTATTGGGAAGATCAACTAGAAGGTTTCAATCCATCTGAAGAAGAGCACGGCTCTTTCGCTATTATAGAACCAACTACTGGTGTGCCAATAGAGCAGAAAGCACGATCGCAAAGTAACATGGTTATGCCAAAACTCCGCAATTATAATAGAGACATAAACAAATTCAGCGAACTTATTGTACCTATGATGTGGATGGAATACGTAAGACTCAAATTTTTCAAAGTATTTCCATAAATTAACACGATTTAAAACGATTTGCAGCACCAAGAGAAGCTCACATCTGAAATCACCGCACTAGTAATATTTACCGTGAATGTAATGCCTTATTTGCAGTACGTTATTTCTGTGATATTGGTCCTCAGCGGACTGTATTTACTGCGAATAGGGTTGAAAAGACTCACGTCAGGCTTTAGTTCGACAACGTGAACAACATCCAAAGACTTAGTTGTAATCTGTAAATACTTTAGAAGCACTTTTTCCTAAATTTAAGAATATATAACAAAATAAAACACAGTTTTCTTTTAAATTGCACGCAATTAATTTGGTAAGCAATAGTAGAAAGCATTTTGTTCATCTGGTCTGTAGATGTGTGTAGTTAAAACAATTAATACATTAGTATTTTCAAATTCTTAACTAAATTGTGTTTTTATTTTAAAATACTAAAGGGAAAAAAACATTTTAAATAAATCAATAAGAATCACATCGTTAAAAAACAAATTAAAATCGACCTATTAACAAATTTGAACTCTTTGTATTAGGAAAAATAATCAGAATTTATGAATTTGTTATTTTCCAAATATGATCAGAAACAAATTGTTGTATCTCATAAGTACATGTAAAAAATAACACTCACCTTTGGAACAGCAAACCAAAACATTTTTGATATTGTAGGAGTTCAAAAAACAATAATATACCACTAAACGGGAAGACAAATTGTTCCTCTTTTATATCAAATTCTAATCTCGTGGGTTTAACTTCACTTTTACACACAGAATAAAAAAAACAAAACAAATTATAGTAAAATTTCAGAAATACGCAACTAGAGCATGCGATTGAAATCGGTTTTAAGGTGGCCAATCAGCTGCAATTATAATTGCTTTCACGAAAAGTCGATTTCTGCGCACGTGATTATATGAAAACGTTTAAATTAGTCATTTTTTAATAACCACGAATTTATCCACCAAATATTTCAAGTATTTTTAAGATAATTCTAGCACCAAAGTTTTAAATAAAATGCATTTAAATTTTCAGTAGCACCGCTCCAATATTATAAGAATTCTACATAGAAATTTCCCGGGTCAATGCCAATAGTAAATTTATTTGAAAACTAACTTTTTTATTTTAGCAAACTATACCACACAAAATTCGTTTTCCTCTAAAAAAACGACTATTGCTAACTACATATATCATGCCATGTTCTGGTATTCAGATCCAAAAGAGATGATTATCAAATCGTTTATAAAATATAAACATGTGCATCTATCTGTTTAACATTTACCTTTATATTTTTGATTTCATGCGAACTATTAGACTGATAAAGCGCATTAATGAAGTCCGAACGTATTCCTAACATTCCGTCCACTTTGTCTGCAATAATTACTGGGAAAGTTCCAAAGTATAGTATATAATAGTACATTAATAGGCATATAATACCTTGGTTAAGCTCAATGTGTTTTGAATAACGATTTCGTAATCTTTTAAAGCCCTTTCATCAAAAAGCGTATTTCATTTATATAATTCTAAACTCTTCAATAATCCTAACCAGAATAAGCAACTTCTACTTGTCCCTCGGCGAAAATCCCCAGTCTATGACAATAATTGCATAAAAACGTACTACCTTCATATTTTCAATTACCTATTTTAAATATTTAAATGAACGTTTCTTTTTTTGTTAAAAAGGCTTATTTTTTATTCACTTGTAAATAATATCTGCATAAATCTGATCTATACTTTTAAGAAATTTAACAGATACTTTTGTTAGCAAGTGATTATTTTGTCTAACAGGCATTATGAGAAAAACTTTTACATTTCACTACTGCGTGTTTTTATGGAAGAATTTGTCGTATATTATGGAATATTAGTTTATTACAAAAATAAATCTCCAAACAAAAATATAGCTCCGTATCCTGATTATTTTTTTTATTATAAGAAAAAATGTTTTTCTATGCGTTCTATTGCACATAAATTAATATCGCGTAAAACTGCTTGCAGTATTTTAAATATAACTTACCTTGAAACTGAACACTGTCCGCAAAAAAATCTCCGACATTAGATCTTATTTTGTTTTGCAGTTAAATTCTGTAAAACAATACTACAAAAAAAACAGAGGGTATAAATATATGAAAGCCATGCAACATCTTCAATATACATTTTTATTTAGGAAATAAATTTAAATCACTAAACCACTAAAAACTAAATGTAAACTAATTAAGCTAACCGAGCGATCTGAAATATATTAATTTTCTTTATAAAAATTATTCTATTCATTTAATATCAATATATAAATTACAAATTATTGAAAATGCTGCAACCATAACATTTTTTCTTAAATAAAACAACGAACACAACAGCACAGGAAAGTAACTGATTTTGTACATGATCGACTAAACAATTCATCGTTTGGTTTAAATCGCTTTTTCTTTTAAATGAAGCAACACAGTTCGAGAAAGTATAATTCATTCTATTTTTATACAAAATAAATTTTATAATTCTTTGTAGAGATGTTACGGTAGTTTCGTTTAAAATTACGAAATAATCGCTTATAATTTTCATGCGCTCTTTCGGGATAATAATGGCGAATCCAAATAGATCAATTCACTTTGTCCGTCAAATAACCCTCCTATAAAATCAATATCAGGAAAGTGTTATTTAAAAGGATTGGCGAACAATTTATTCAGATTCGCCGTTTCAATTTGTTGCCTTTGCACAATTTGTCCCGTCATCCAATGGCTCGTTTTTATCCGGGCTGGTGTTATCACAGAATCGAGTCATATAAATTCGCTTACGATAATCACTATCTAATACTGGATTTAGAATGTGTTCCAATCCCTCGATTCGCCTCTTGAATCTGTCTCTGTCCCTTGCGTAGGTCTCCCAATGGCCCTTTCGCGCAGCTCGATAGGCGAAATTCCAGGCGCACATTAAGTGAACTTCTGGATTGAGGTTAAAGCGAACCTGGAAATAGAAAAAATACAATTATAAGGATATTAGTGCATTTAAATGAAATAAGCAACTATTTTGCATCCTGGAGAGCTTTAATCTTTATCGAATTTAGCCTTTTTCAAACAGATTTCCAAAGATATCATAGCAAAATCCGATTTTATTTCGATTGGAAATTTACAACCCATTTAAAAGTCCTACATGTAATAGTTTTGCAAACCGGCTTTTAATGCAAGCTATAAAATTTTTCGAAACAACTATAAAATTTTATAACTTCCAAGTTTTCTTGTTAAATTTTTTGAAAAATAAAATGAACTACTAATGAAATAAACTAAAAATGAACGTAATATTTCGAAGGTACCAGTATGAAACTTTCTAACGATTATTATTATTAAACCAGTAACTAAATTATAAATATAAAATATCAAAATAATTGTTTTCTACATAAAATTCATATTTACTGAAAACATTAGAATTTAAAAAACGTTTCATTAAAAACCTATGAGGGCACAATACGAGGGTGGTTATTTGATTTTTTTCTAACAAATTCTTTAAAGAGACAAAAATTACTACCTTTATTGTCAAATGATGTTAATCTTATTAATTAAAATAATGAACAAAACAAAGATTTTGTTAAGAGGTCAGGCCTTGTTATTGGAGTCATCTACTTTAATCGCTTAGACTACCGTATAAAAAATAAAAAAATTTCTGTTTTCTTAATTCCATCGAGTGGGATAATGCGTGCAAAAAAAATGATATTCCGATATAGCCGAAGTTTTCTGGCCAAAAATTTTAATAAAATAGAAAAGAAAGTCGAAAGAAGATTACAGAAAAATTAAAGTAATACCCGGTTAACTATTACACTTATTCCTTTAAAGGTGCAGAATCCTCAGAGCGCGAGTTACACTCGTCCTTACTTTTGCTCTTTTTGTAAAACAAACAAACAATTATTTGATAACAAAATTAAATGTTTAATAAAGTTTTTTTGCTTCCTCTATTCTTTTAAAAATATTTTTGTTCCATGATAACCATGTTATCTTAAATTTCTGGAAATATATTGTAAATAAAGAATTTTATTCATAATCTGTAATGATTTTCGGAAGACCAGAAAAATATAAATCAACATATGGAAGTGCTAGATTTTAAAGTACTCTTTCAAATTTTCAGATTAAATATACGTAACATATAACTGTATATCAGCCGGGAAAAAAGCACACTATAGTAAGAAATAGAGCAAAGCCATTGAAACGAAAGCCGAACGACCGGGACCCATGTGTTCAGAGCACAAGTAGCTAAAAGGGAAAAGTGGAGTAGCATTGCTGAGGTTAATGGCACACGACGACTGAATACTTGGTGAAATGTATTATTAAAAAGCAACCCAGATTTGAATTATAAAAATTAAAAGCATCGATTTAAAATAATCACCTGCTTAAAAACAGATAACAGTATTTCAAAAGAAAAAAAATCGCATTCAATTTTCAAATCGTTCGTTCATTCCCAGAATTTGAAAAGCCCCTATTGCATAATGTGGAAATGCATTTCTGTTCAAATGAAAACAGATCGTCAACTGTTTCGACTTTATTTATTAAATAAAATTCCTGAAAAGTGTTGTTGCCGACATTGAACATATTATCACAATGATCGTTGACTTAGCAACAGCTGGTCAATTTTGCAGTAATTAGTCCTAGCTCCTGACCTTTTAAGAGACGAGACCTAAAAATCAGATCAAACGAAATCGAAAATTTACAGTGATGAGCAAATCGAAGATAAATACTATGATGACACCTACAACCAACAACATTGGAAAAGCTCGGAAGAGATGACGCATCACGTTCTGAAATGAACATCTCGCAATGAATAACTAATTCTTGAAATCACTAAGAGAAGCACGCACCCAGATCCCAATTCGAGAGATAGCACCCGTACGGATGATCCGCGCATGACTTCCCGCCGACCACATCTTGAAAACAAGAAATTTTACTGAAAAACTTCTTGAAGAAAAAGTCTCATTGCACAATAGTTACGTGACTACGAAGTCGTAGGAAATACCCTATTCAAGATAATACTTTTCTGCCTTGCGCTATCTCTTCTATTTTCATTTACTTTTATTCAGATGCCACTTAAGGGAGTAGAAAAAATTTCTTTGGCAAAACAATATGCAAAATTTCCATTACAATTTATATACTTCAAATACTACAGGGTTCTGCTCTTGAGTTTAAAAACCTCTAATTGGTTTCTACGAATGAATATAAAATTTTTCAATTGTGGATGATTACAGCAAAATTTATTGCAGGAATTAAATTGAAGTGGAGTTGGTATCGTTATTAGATAAACGGCACAGGCTCTTTTATCTTCACGGGCATTTAAGTAAATTCATTAAATTAGGTTGGACATCAAATTCTTATCGCATTAATAGAGTTCATTTCTCGCAGTAGCGAGAAGTATATTATGCGATTTCTGATTATTTTATTAACTACAAGATACTTGAAATATCACGTCCTCCACTAAAACCACCTATTAGAAATTTCCATAATTACTAAACAAATAATTTAAGAATACACTCCACAAAAGCGGCATAATTTTGAAAGAAAAGAATTGAGCTTAATAAATTTCTAAAATAAATTCACAATATTCAAAATATGCGAGAACTGAATACAAAACATAATAAAATAAATTTAAAGGAAATTTTATTTTCAAATCTGAGTATTAGATAGCAAAGTAAAATAAAGGTTACCTATTTAGGAAAAACAAACTTTACACAGTGCAATAAAATGAAGTGAATAATTTCCAAGAAGATTTCCTTTCCAACTTAGATACATTCTGCAAGTAATAAAACTACCTAGCAGACAATTTACTTTTGCGGCATTGTCTTCCTTAATACTTTTCGGAAGTACTGAAACAAGTACCTTCTGAAATCTCATCTTGCTTAAAATAAAACATGAATAGCACTATAGAGGTAAAGATTACCTAGAAGAAATTACAGGAAACTAGGAACCAAATGAGAAACTACCTGCCTCTTTGTCGGTCGAGCTGAAAGGTTATAAGACTAATCTAGCCTTAAAAAGCATTGCTTTCTTTTACTGTCTTTATCCAGTTCGGTTATCTTTAAAATAGCAAGGGATCAATAAATCCCATGAGGATTCAAACTAAAAACTAAAACACTAGAACTTTCACGTTGATTTTCGGATATTCCGTAGGCCTAAAATTCACAGAAGAAAACTCCAATGTGATACTGCTGAACTGTTTATAAATAAAAAGTGGAATGTTATTTTTTTAAAAATAGAGCAGAGTAAATTTAACTTGCTCCAGAAATATAATATAAAATTATTTTTGGCCTTTTCTTTATCAAACTACAAATTCATATCTGATTATTTTTCTTTTTGAAAAAATTGATATAGTATGATAAAAAACAGAAGATACTTCGTAGGACGTTTAGGATTAGTATTAAGCGAAGAGCACAAAACCACGGGGTTACGGCAGGAATCTAACCCACAGCCTTCGAGTGAGGCATAAGTTACGCTACCACATAAAAGTCTATTTTATGTTATAACCCAATCATGTAAAATATATTTTACATGCGTTAATTTACACTTTTAAATAATGTACGTTTTTACATATGTACCTAATTTAACCTTGGCTCAGTTTAAAAATGTGGACACCATTTCACAAGAGACCGACAGCGCTTAGGTAAATCAACCATGTGCTGGGCATAATTTAGCCTCTTTAAAGCGTACAATTTCATAAGAATTTTTATTTATAGAATTCTATGTAACAACCGCAGCTATCTTTCAGAATTTATTATACCTTTAAATCACGATTTATTGTGCCACAATTTCAAAATTAAAACGTGTGTTCTCAACGCAAACAATAAAAACATCAACAAGAAAGATATTTAACCAAGCTTCAAGCTCTACAAGCAAAACAAATATTACATTGGTTTACAAAATTGTAGGGAGGTAAAAACACCTTTAAAGATTAAAATGATTCATTCATAATTTTCTATAACATACATAATGGGTGAATGCACCTGAAAAACTCCCAATATTTTATTTAAAAATTGTCAGAGGTCACATTTTCCGCAATACACTTGTGCACGTAATCCGCCTTGTTTACATAGTCAATTTAAATGGTAATAATTTATAATTATAGCAATTTAATAGCTTCTCTAATTACAGGAAAAATTATGTTTGAAGAACTAGTTGAAATACCCAGAGGTTTTTTTGGGAAATCAATTTGCGACATTGTTTACAGAAAAAGACAAATTTATCTGAATCAATCGACAGCCATATAATACATATCCGTCGAAAATTAATGAATTATAAATCATTTATATCCCACGTTGAACTTGATGCTCTTAGAGGTCTCATTCCTTTTCACGGTCAAATGAAGTTAAAATGTGGCGGTAATAAACAATAGACTCTTTCTTTCAAAAAACATGCAAATGAATTTTGGAGATTAAAAATGAATATTAATAATGATAACTACAGTTACACTACTATTAAAACTGCCACCAAAGCTTTTATTGATGAAAAGGTAACAAACAAAACAATCTTTAGCTTTATTAGATACGCAATTACTAAATAATATTCAAAATAGCTAGGAGATTATTAAACTGACTAAGCTTAAGATTAACCATAACGTTGTAATTGAAAAGAAGCGGAACAGTCCATTTTCACTTGACGTCAGCAGGGGTACCAACCAAGATAAAATAGTTAGGAATGGTTAAACAGGAAATCTGAATAAAAGCTAAGCTGATAGCAACCTTTGTTGTAAAAAACGTTAGGAATAAATCAGACTACTGAAATTTCACACCAATTTTTATCAATTCTTAAAAATCGTACAATCCCCCGTCCCTAATATTATCTATTTCTTTCTTTCATATCTGAAATTATGCAAGCTAAGTAATCATTGCCTATGCATCATGGTGCTAAACGCAACTTATACAACAATTACTTGCAAGTCTGACTAGTTCTTTCAGAGGCAACAAAACCCCATTCAGTCAATCAGTGTTATCAAGCTTTGGAGCTCTACAGTGAAAGTATAAGAGTCTGATGCAAAACAGTTCGTTGCAACGCAATTCGCTTAAGCCCATGGTCGCCCGGAATCAAGAATAAAACCGACTTACTTTTTTTCTCGGTATGTCTTCACTGAATCCAGAGTCAGGTTGTGTGGATTCTGCGTTAATTAAAAAGCAATTTTCAGTCTTTTTGGGGAAATGTCTACTATTGGAATCGATTTCATCTTCGCCATCCTCATCCTCTTCCTCCTCATCGTCATCATCATCTTCGTCGGTCTCTTCCTCAGTATCAGTATCACACTCGAATTCCGATGCATCCGAGATAACTTCAATAACGCCTTCGGGAGCATCTTCAGTAAAGCAAATAACAAAGCTGTCTTCGCTGCATTCGGATATTTGCCTTTGTTTGAGACACAAAATGTTTGGACGATCGTCGTTCTCAAATGAACACGAGGGTGATTGCAGCAGACCGCAGCGATTCAAGATCACAAAATTATCATCACTCGAGTCAAATTCTGCCTCTTGTCGTTTAGAACCAGATTTACGACTGGTGGTTGTTTGAGATGTGGCTGCAGTTGGAGAATGATCTTCACTTGTCCCTACTGTCTCTAGGGG
The DNA here is from genome assembly GCA_001932985.1 of Proctacanthus coquilletti. NCBI lineage: Eukaryota > Metazoa > Arthropoda > Insecta > Diptera > Asilidae > Proctacanthus > Proctacanthus coquilletti. The sequence goes on along the minus strand of MNCL01000218.1, from coordinate 170,602 downwards.
CTTCTCAGCAATGTGAAGATCGAGGAAGTTTTCTGACAAAGGAATGGCAATTACTTCCGATTCGACTTTATTGGCTGTAGGAACTTTTGTCTGTTGTTTCGATGATACTAAAATAGGCGAATGTGTCGAACTGCCAGGACAAACAGCCAATTCCAAAATATCATGGAGTCTGTCGCCCCTCTCGGGACGAAGGAAGTTAATCTCATTTGTCACCCCCATTGAACAATTCGCTAACTTTTGGCGGTGCATATTGCTCGAAGAAATATCGAAATTCTTCGCGGGTGAGATTAAACCGTTGACGATATTTTTCATCATCGTTACAAATGGATTTCTGTCCATCCTGCCTGGGCTGTCCGTGTTGTTTTCTAATCCAGCTGCTGTGCTGTAGTCACCGTAAAACAAATGCGAAAAACCTGTCGTAAACATAACTTCATTCATATGGTGGGCGCCTTGCTGCTTCCTCAAAAATGGTCGCCTGTATCTCCCATTCATTATATTACTCATAAGCCGTTTAAACGGAACAAACGTGATTTTCCTAGAAACGTGCTATTGCTATAAATAAAAAACATGTTTTGACGTCACAGACTAGAAGAATTGCTTCAAGGTCTTGTACTTTTCTGCTTCTTATGGTCGTCGACAGGCACAAGACTCTTCAAACGAAAAAGATTTATCCTACTTAACCCAAGGGCAATTTCTCTTTCGCGTTATTCTGTAGATGCTGTATCCGGTCTTTCCCTTTAAACTTTCGATTCTTAGCGATAAACGCTGCCCCGACATTTTCTCGAACGTTTGATTTAGAAACAAATATAAAATCTTTTTGTGGCAGTGGCACTGAACGTCAAACAAAGTTGCCCGACTGCTTTTGGAGAGTTGTCATTATACGGTTCCCGATTCTCTACAAAGTTTTCCACGAATTCACCTTCACTTGATCGTTCTGAATTTACTCTCGCTTTTCAGTCAAAGTTTTCCACAATCTGCTTGCAATTCACACTTGTTTTAGTCCACTGTTTAATCGATTGTCCATAAATTTCCAACTATGTTTAAAAACACTCCGTTTTGATTTTGCAACGAACACAAGAACTTCCCCAAATATTCACGTTATTTTCGTTCTGGATGCAGATACAAACTGGCACTGAACTTTCGACGCCCGCCCGATGAAATCACAAGCGCTATTGCATCAGATTTTTTGTAGACATAGCGAGCTCTCAGATGGCGCTGCGAATTTGCGGAAAAATTTAAAAACGCAGTGCGACCTTGAACAGCACGAGAAGTAAAAAACCTGATAGCAACTGGCAAGGCACTTAATTTTAAATTTTAATCAGCTCTGAAAGAAATAGTATCCCACGATTAATAGGAAACAATATGTGGCACAGGTCTGACCTCAAGTTTTGGAATGGCGGAGTTTATTTTATTGATCACCCTGTAGTCAAAACACAATTAAACGCCTTATGAGTACTTTTGAAAATTCTCTGCGATAATAAACACTAAAATTTCAACTGGGTGCTTCACATACTTAAACAATATAATTCAATATAAAAAGATAACACTGGGCAGCGAGAATTTCTATCCGAAATCGAAAATCTTAATAGGTGTTTCCTTGTAGTTACTAAATTTACAAAAAATTATTTCTTTATTTAAATTTTTTGAGAAAATTAAACATAGCCAGTAAACATACCACTATTCATCATTTATGTGAAAATTTTAAAAGGGCAACATAAATTCTATATGTGGTTTCTGCATAAATTTCAATACTAAACTAAAGTAAAATAAAATAGTTTATATTCCCTTCAGTTGTGTTCCTTAATTCTAGGTCTTCCTAAATTAAAAGAAATTTATTCCAATTTTAGGCTTACTTTGGCAAGGGCTGTGAAAAATCTATTTGAAGAAAGATTTAGAAAAAAATTGAGGGTTTTTCATACTTTTTAACAAAAGTTCAGGGTCTAAATATTCAATTAGAGCATGTTCGACTCTTGTGGCTTTGAACAGCATGCGATGGCAACAAACTACGTCATTAGCACTACCTGTCTGGATTTTTATGCCTTCTTATCCATCAAAACCTTACTTCTTCGGCTCATTTTATAAAATAAACGTGTATAATAAAGTACACGAAGTGGAATTCTCAATGACCTTCATATGAGTGCCGTCTTAAATTTTTTCTATATTATTGCAAATTCCTTGTTCAATTTTCTCTCTCGAATCTCCATGTTGATAAAAATGAGAGTCGTGGCTGAAATTTTTTATAAATTTCATTATTTATGGTAAATTACAAGGAATTTGAGTATTTTAGTCATTATAATAAAGAAGTCATTATAATAAAGAATTTGATCTTGTAAGTAAAAATATTTGAAGTAAAAATAAAAGTAAAATTAAAAATAAAAATAAAAATAAAATTACATTAGACATGATGAGACATATTTTCCCAATTTTCCTCGAGGAAGACACAGAAATCGACCAAATTCATTACCGACCCTTATGCTATTGAGAAATTTGTTTTATACAATAAATGCTAGAATGCAAATATACTCCATGAAGCGAACAATAAAAGATATATAAAATTATGCTAATGCACTTTATTCAGAAAACAAAATATCGGTAAATAATTCTTTTAGAGTGCTACAGGAAAGCCGATACCCTCTATTGCTTTTGATTTATATAAACTATGAGAGGTGCAGAACTTAAAAATAGAACCTTCAGTACATGTGAAGATGTATAATGTTAAGTAACAAATTTTCGAATTTCTAGATTATTAAAAATATAAGGAGAGAAACTAAACAAATCAATCTATAGGAATATTCACTTACATTGTGGATACTTAATTTGTGATTCTAAAAGAATTTTAATATTCAAATGAACTAAATCCTAAATCAACCAGTTTTTAAATTTACTGAATGAATACCAATAAACATTTGCTTTTTTTTTATATTTTATTTGAAGCCACTTTTTGCTATTACTTCATTATTAATGAAAATCTGAAAAGGTATCTACAAGTAGTTTACTTTGAGTGTAAAAAAAAATAAAATTATAATTGCAATTTCAAAAATATCGTAATGCTGTGTTTAAAAAATCTTTTTGTCGTACTAAATAATATCCTTGCATTTATCATAAATTTTAATTGAAATGAACATAAAAATCGCCAAACGAAAAATAACAAAGATTTGCAAAATTACATTCAATTTTAAAAACCTGTTTGACTTTAATGTTGAATCAGTCGAGTAAAATAATTCGAGCTTTGTCTACTTTATGTTCTAACAAGCAGCGTTGAGATCAAACTTTATTAAGTGATTTAACTGCATCAGGTTAAATTTGAAGGCAGTTATATGTATACGAAAACGCTTTAATGTTCATTGAAAATAAATACAGAATAATTACTAATCCTCCCCATACTAAACTTTGCGTTTCTTTACCCGACCAGATTTGACGCCCTCATTGATTGATTTGCTCTTCCCAGTCTGTTTCTTTCCAGCTTTTCCTTTCTTCTTCATTTTTTTGCCCAAATCCTCTAAGGAGAAGGCATCGCTGCCATCGTCGTTCCCGTACTTTTCCATCAGCTGATCCAGAAAGGAGCCGAAATTCTGGGATCGTTCTTGATTCCTCTTCATAATTTGAGATTCCAAGCTGCTGCTGTTCACCTGTTGGGCCTCAAGCTTCTCCTTGGCGTATTTCTTGTGTCGGCGATTTCGCTTCGCCTTCGGCTCATGTGTAAAGATTTTGTACTCAGGAACCTCTCCGGAAGCAATCATTTCTAAAGTAACAAACGTATTTTATACACACTGGTTAGAAGCACGCTTCGAATTACCTAATACTATCTTTTGAATACGAGGCTCATCCTCCACTGACATGAAGGGCACGCAATTCATCATATAGTTTATACAGCCTTTACCGTTCAGGTAGGCCTTCTTAATGTCGCCCCTTTCAAGCTCAGATCCTGTAAATAATTGCATATAAAATCCACGCCTGAATCAACTTACCGTGCTACGTACCAACATACTCCTTTTGATAGTTATCAATATCTTCTGTGGTGATCGGTTTGAAAATCTTGCGCCAAATCTCCAGCCAGGAAGCTAATTTGCCCTCGTCGTCCTCATCGTCTATAATCCCTTGTTCGTCGTATAGAGTCTTCTTGCTTTTGTCCGTTAAAACTGCATGCAATTTTGCCAGAACTTTGAATTTTTCAGTGGCTTCTTCTTTTTCGTCCTCAGGCACCCTGTCGGGATGGACCTTCAACGAAAGCTTGTAGTAAGCCTTCTTAACTGCGAATAGAATTGTACTAATGGTAAAATGACCTATTCATTCATAAAATGCAACAGTTCACACTCACTGTCCTTCTCCAGGGAGTCTTTTGTCAGATCAAGCAATCTGTAGACATCCCGAGTTCCGAAGTATTGCTCGCACAAGTCTAGGGTAGAAGGCATTATCTTAATAGAAATGCTTGACTTAAATTACACTGCAGTTGCCTTGAATACGAGTAAACGTTACTAAAAGATCGAAGAATACGGAATATAGAAAAACAGTAAAGTGACACTTTCCTCAAAATACAAAATCCCGATGGCGGGCTTGACCGGATTCGGGTTTGATTTCAGGGTTGGCGTTGCCAGCAGTGAACAATTGACATGCCTACTGCTGTCTTTTCCGTTAGGCCTTAATGGAGCTGCTGAAAATATCCACAAATTCGCATTAGATAAAAGAAATAGAATATTTTTATGTTTAACATTCATTTTTCTATGTTTATAACATGCTATTTGATTTGAAAACAGAATTCTATTGATCTTAATTTGAGAAAGGGCGATCAATTTGAATTTTTGTTCTTAACACCTAAAACGAGTTTTTAGTAATCTAATCCAGATTTTGAAAAATTTTAATTACAAAATTATAATGTGCAATAAACACGTTTTTAAAAATCTTTTTTTAGAAAAATTCATTTGCCAACAAATCGTAGAATGCGACTGCTCAATCGTTTAAAATTCAGTAAATGAAATTTTAGTAAAAATTAATGAAATATTTCCTACAAGAAATTTTACTCAAATCAATTCATCGATTTAAACGTTAAAGCCTGCGACGGACAGACAAACACACACAAATTTTTAACGTTTAATTGCTGAAATTAATTTGAATTCTATCAAACATTCGCTGTGAATTACTCACATGCATTTGCTCTAACTCCCTCATCGGGTGGTGAACCATGTAGTTCTAGTCGTAAGCTGGCGTCAGTTACCTCCTACCGCATCAGTCCACGTTAGTTACATATTCGCATCGTTCCAAAAATCTATCAGAAAACGTAGTACACGCAAAGACCCATCATTTGTTCTTCCTATCACTAGACATTTTCAATATATTTTCATTTCAGAATAGTTGCGGGGGTTTTGGATTTTTTCACTTTTGGAAAGCATTAAATGGGATTGAATTCAAAATTGCGACGTAAAATCCCATCGATATAAGGGCTAGCATTTTTGCATATTTATAAAAGAAATTTGTTTTTATTGAAGGAATGTTTCGACTTATGGACCAATCCACCTTTAGTCCAACAAGGAGGCCGGGGAATCACTGATTTCGATGATTCTTTGGGATGTTGTAGGATAAGATCTCTTTAAGTAAATGCACATAGAAAGGCATGACCCGTATTTAGTTTCCTACTTAAAGATTAATTATATATTCGATGCCCCATTAAGTTACTTCTTGCAGAGCCGTCATGCATTGGAGAAATACTCGCCATTCTGTGGACCTATGCTGTTGTAGTCCTATTGGCAAATTCAGGCTGCATTGGAAATAAAAGACCAAATAGATTAATTTTGCGGCTTAATTTCCTGATATGCGAATTGAATTTTGTCTGTCAAAGAAGTCCCAGTTCGTTTTATTTCATAGCAAATGTTTGTCCTATGTAGGACTGTAACAGATAATTAAATTTATTTATTCAACTGCTTATCAAACAAAGCATTTCCCAAGAAAAGGTGGTAGGGCTTATTTGATCTCCATCCCGGTGCACATCTGGCAATGACCCGCCGAGAGAACGACTCGCGCTGGGTTTGTGGAGGCGACGGCGCAGGGAGAGCTCCGATTATCTCGCGGCACAACTGCTTGGGGAAATGTCAATGTTTTGTTGTCAGAATTAAAATTTTTCAGTTATTGATAAATTTCTGTTTACAAAGTGAACAAACACCGGCGAGAATACTTTCTGCATTAAGCCGAATAAAGATCGGTTAATAAAACACGAAACGATAAGGCGTTAACCGAAAAATCTAAAAAGCTCCACACCAATGCAGCGCATTTTCGCGTAAAAGTAAAAGTTTTGTGCTCCAATTGCAGAGATGTGAAGCAGAGTTTTCTTCGGAAATTCTAATTTTATCGCGTTCATTGTCCACAAGAATTTTAAAATTAGCACGCGTGCCAACAATTAATTGCGTTAAAATCTCCGTCATGTAGTAGCGAAAAGTAGTCGGGGAGAGTGCAACGAGGCTGAGTTTTCTTCATCAGAAAAATGTCCTGTGGGCCACCTGTTAGCGGACGTGTGAGTGCAATTAAATCTCAATTTGAGAATTTAAGCAATTTTGAATCTCTGGACATAAGCGGAAGTCCCAGCGGTAAAAAGTCCGAAGTAAGATTTCAATTTCAGCGCGCAAATACCTCTGTAGACCTTCTTAAGCGCTCTGAGAGGGCCAAGAATGTCGTGAAGACCTGGGCAAAGTGTGAAGTACCCAAACAAAGCAGTGACTCCGCCCTACTGACGAGCAAAAACAAATTAGCTTCTTCAGGTGATAACAAGCCGCATAAGAAAAACAAAGAGAAGATTGAAGTGAAATTATCGCGGCATACTAGCGATCCAGTGAAGCGGAGTAGCATCAAAAGGAGCCCGGCGTTCCGCATTGGCGACAAGCAGAATAAGGCGATTTTGTTGAGGCATTCACCAACCATGCCGAATGAATTTAACGACAAAAAATTTGAAGACTTCCTTCAGAAAAAGTGCGCTTCCAATATTGAGCGATTACAGCAGCCGGGATTAACAGATTCCCTAAAGGCAGCCCTAAGCCAGCCCCTTCCGACGGGACCGCCACCAAAAAAACCACCACGAACATTTGGTCCACCCGGTTTGCAAAGGAGCCCCATTCATTTTTTTGAGGAGCGGCCCAAAAACGAACAAAGCGTGATAAAAGATAAAATAAATTTTTTAGAGAATAACTTAGTCATAAACAAGGAACTTGCACGGAAACCATCCCCATTGCAAAAATCAAAGACTGAATTCATCCTGCAAGGCTCAAAATTTTTAGACTGTCTCTCTTGCCATAGGGTTCCCTCTATGGTTTATGATACCGTGGACACAGAGGAGCGACGACCCTTGATAGTACACAACGTCAGTAAATCTAACTTTGAGACCACTAAGGCGGGGAAGTGCTCTGAGCCAATTTATATGGAGCCCTTCGGACATCTGAAGGAGGGCAAGACGAATTTTCAAAGTATTGAAAAGTGCGAAGACGAGACTGATTCTTTTTTATCTTGCAATGAATTAGTTCAGGAAATTTCTAATAAGGAAAACATGTGCAGCTGTTCTGAAGGACATAAAAAAGCAGACCTCCATTATATGGTGAGTGTTGATATTTGTTATTTCCCTATGTTGTTAAGGTAACGTGTGTTATAGTATTGAGCAAAGAAATTAAATTGTTTTCTTTATTAATCACTTAAAATACTCAGGCTTCTACAATGATTTATGTTCACTTGTCTCAGTTTGATGTTCACATTTTCTCACTTTAATTTTTAAAATATCCAATGGTCTTTGGTTTTTGTGTTTCTTTGATAAAGAAATGTCGTTCTTTTTTTGGTTGATATTATGTAGTATTGTTTGCATCTTCTAAAATTTCTTCAATTATAAAACAAACAAATGTAAATTGAGCTTTTCTTCTCAATTTAATGGTTTATAAATATTTCAATTATAAAAAGGGAGTGGGCAATGTTTACACAATTTTAGTCGTTCCATTAATATTAATTACGAAAATTATAATAATTTATAGCAACATAATTTGTTATATAATGTGATTCGTTACGAAAGTGGTATTTTTTGAAGTCTCGAAATGGGACACGCCTACGAGCTCCCACATTTGGAGATCATCACATCTTAATCAAATCGATAGAAAATCTTCTTCATTTCTTGAATTTATATCAGCGTATTTGCTGAATGGGGCTTCTATTGGAGGCATGGGTGTGACGAAAGTTTATTTGTTATCAATAAAATTTATTAATAACATTTTACGATTTAGGATGGAGGAGTTATTTCGTATAACATTTCTTAGACTAAATTAAAGTTACTCAAGGAAGTTGCATATTCTGTCCGATTTGTGGGAAAAAACCTTCATGTTAAAAGGAACATGTTTTAGTTTTACTATCTAGGTAGTTTTAAAAGAAAATACATGAAGTGTTTGAAATGAAAAGTAAATTCATAAAATTGATGCAAGTTTTAAAGAAATATTTAAAAGAACTATTTTTTTCAAGATTATTGTATTTGGTGCAAACCAAATGGAGTTAGTTATCTTATATACCTTAAACTTTCCAATTATTTGTTTTATGCGATTCTTTAGTGCAATTCCATTAGTTATCTTATGTATTATGAATAACTCCTACAATTTAGCGAATAGATTTCTTTTTAAATCCCTGTAATTCATTTAACAGACATTTAAGAATATTTTTGTCTTCCCCTTCATCAAACAAAAAAATTGTTTAATTTCATTTTATATTGGATTTTAGATTGACAAAGTCTCGTCGTTACATTGAACTAGATTATTTTTGTCTCGTGAATCAAAAAAATTTAATTTTTCAAAAGCGAGTAACGTTAAATAAAAATCCGACCTCCATTATTGCTTCCCATTCTTTAGGGGTTCCGGATAAGTTAGCAATAGAACAAACATAGGACTCACCATTACAGAGGTTGTGGATTCGATACTCAACTTTGTCATGATCCTACGCTCTTAGATGAATACGAATTTTTAGCTCTTTGCAAAACAACTTCACAAAAAATTATATTATCTTCAAGAAACTATCGTCTTAATTAAGTGCTTCTTGCATCATGAAAAACTGTGACACTGTACGCATAAGTGAATTAATTCTTACCTTCTATCAAGTCATTCACACTGAACTTTGCTCTTAATTAATTAATAGTTTAATTCGTTTCTGAGTGGCACAGAATAGAAAGTATGCTGTTAAATTTAATCACTCGCCTTCCAAAGCGTTCTAATCGAATTGCATTTCTAGAGATGAAATTTATCCCAAAAGGTTTTAATCACATCCATGCGTGTCTGTAGGATACTCCCTGTTAATATCGTCAGCAAAATTCCTGAATTCCTGCAAACGTAAGCGCATTGAGTTGAATCATTCGATCCCATGACTTCGTGAGTCAGTACTGTCGGAATATTCGTAGAAGAAAGAAGCAGTTTAAAACTCTGTTCTGCTTTCAATTCAGGGTCTTAGTGTAAGATACTGCACTAGTAATTGAAGGTGTAATTAAATAACTGACATGGTGAATTTAGAGACGGTAAGATATTTGGGTCCATATTCATTGTAGAATTACTTCCATAATTAAACTTGGTCAAGGAATAGTCACGTTTTTATTAAAATTTTAAATGCACATACGGTGTAATACGCATAGCCACATATAATAATTATACTAATAGCCTTTGATTAGAAAAATATGTAACGATTTTCTTAGTATACAATTTATTTGTAATTTCGATATCTAATGTCTAATCTCTAGATTGATTTTTAAATATTTTTGAATAGTATTATTATGGCAAACAGGAAATATATAGTTTTGATAAGAATAACTATATTAAAATTGTATTTAAAAGAATACGACCTATGTTAAATGGTTGAAAATTTTATTTTACAATATATAATTAATCTTATATTACAGTATGATGGTGTGGAAGGTTATAAAGTCTCTTAATTTTCGGGACTTTCCTTATGGATAAGCCTGTAAGCAATTACCCGCCAACCTTTTCCAATTTGTAATCAATAGCGCGCTTTATTGCCTCAAGGCACGTTAGAACACGTTAAAGGAAACTAAAGTTTTCCACTTATCAGGAATCTTTTACGCAAAATTTTTGGCCGTAATCTTCTTCATGGTAAAATCAATTAAACTAAAAATATCTTTATTTTAGTCGAGTTGATTTTTTTTTGTTGTTTTTTGAAAAAATTACTTTACAAGCTTATCAGGGCAAGCACACCCATCAGTTGCAAGTTTTCACGTTTACCTTTTGTATTTCAGTGCACGGCTATAAACGACAGCATTGGCGAAGTGGATTCTGCTGACAGAGAAGGGAATTTCTCGCTAGGGAAAACCTACAACGAGGTGAGTGCCTTCATGTATTCAATGTTCAATTAAGTCATATTGTTTTCTTTAGATATCAATTCTTTTGGATGCGGCATTTCATCCAGTGGTTTCAGAGAAAGATAAGGAATATCCTTCGGAGGCGTTAAGAGGTGATAATAATTTCGGCGCGAAGGGTTCGGTTAAGCTCAGTAGAACGCTAACAGAAAAGAGAAAAGACTATGTGCGTCGGACTGCTGTGATGTTGGAATCAAACACCTATGGAACCTTGCACAGGACCTTCAAACCGCCAGTGGTAAATAAATTGCCAACAAGTCCGGGTGAGCCAGGTAAAAGTGCCAGTGAAAGTTGTTTGGATGCAAAGGAAGCCAATGTAGAGCAAGTAATGACTACAAGTGACATTATTGATTTGTACAATAAATTAACGGAAGATAGCGAAGCAAAGGACAATATTAAACTGCGAAAAAAATTTAGTAGTAAAAATATAGAACAGAGTAATAGCAACGACTGTAATACTCAAACACTTTTTCAAGTTTGTTTACTCATTGGATATAACACTAGCAACGATTGTGCCTATATCAAATGGAAGTATCCTCCAGATGAATCGGTACCAGACAATATCGAACAATTGGTATTCCCTTGCAGTGATATCGTCCGAACTGGACGGGAGAACCAGGAATATTGCCTTATTTTAACAGATGACAATGGATTCAAAGTATACGGATACTGTAGGCGTGTCTTACCCGAGAATGCAGAAATGTGCCTTCCATTATGCTACTGTTTGATTAGTGTCACAAAAGCCTTGGGATTCTACCAGAAACTACTCAAAGAAATTGAATCCCGTCACGGCCAAAGCGAATCTCAAATAATGTTTCTTCTGAAGAACTTACAGAACTCTCAAATTCCCAATGCTGGGAAATATCTACATGTTAAGATACCTGTATCTATCCGTCCTAAAACATTTTTCTCCTCAAGCCATAAAGTGTCGCCGAAACGGCTAAGTCTAGAGGCTAATCCTAAATGGTTAACAGAATCAGCTGCACAGGCCGCATTTCACGATCAGGAAGTTGAAAGTTCTAAACATATAAAGAAGTCGTCGGGACAAAAATCACTCGTTGAGGAATATGAGGATAAAAAGCAACAGCATGCACCATTTGATTTCGGTCTAATAAATCGAAGTCTTATAATGCGTGATCCAAAATTTGATGAGATTCTTATACGTCGCCCAAATGATCTCAGACTGGAGAACACAGAACTGAGCGAATTGTTAATTTGTTTAGGTCTGGAAAATGTAATCAGTGTTTTTGCCAGTCTTCTTCTTGAGCGTAAAGTTATATTACAAAGTAAAAATATCTCTCTCTTATCAAAATCAGTTCTAGCTCTGCAGACCATTTTATATCCATTTCATTGGCAGTACACGATTGTTACAATTCTTCCGCGAAATCTCATTGAAATTTGTCAAGCTCCATTTCCTGTTCTAGCAGGAATTCTAGAACATATCTCATTTGAAGTTGAAGACGGAATTGTAGTCGATCTGGATACTAAGAGAATAAATCAAAGTTGTGGGGATGAACAAACAATTATCCCATATTCGCTTCAAGAATCCCTTCAGCTCTCTTTAGAAATGGTTGATCTTATTGATCAAGGAAAAATGCTCTCTAGTGTGCTGATAAGCGAAGCGTTTCTTAGATTTTTTGTTGAACTATTCAGTCCTTACAATCAGAAATATTTTCATAAGGAAGAATTCATTCAATCTCATCAGTCACAAAATATAAAATTCTTTTTAGAATGGTTCGTTGAGACGTCTATGTTTCGACATTTTTGCAATGAAAGATTCGTCGATGGGGACAACAAATCTGCCTGCGATTACTATACGCTTTTTGACGCCAGACTTATGGAAAAGAGCGAAAACAAAAGTAAGACTCTACAAAATATTGAAACTATCGTTAAAAATTCAAAGATAATAAATAAGAAGGGGAAAACTTTTAAAGATAGATTTAAACGTTTTTTACATGCCAGTGATTAAGTCAGTGACGAGTAGAGCTTTAAACTAAAATAGTTCTGTAAATGAGTATAATATATTCTTAATTGTATATTTACGCCATAATATTTGAGCCATCTAGTTTTGCAAATGGTTACATGAAATTATAGCTGAATTGTAATTTTTTAATTAGTACAGAATTGTACTTTCAAAAAGTTAGACATCATTTTCCCATTCACTATTTAAATAGTTTATCTAGCGATTGTGTTAATTTTATTAACATTTGAATTTTAAACATAGACAGAACTAATAAAACTATTACAGGGTATAATGATATTGGATTACCCTACAACTTGTGACTGTTTTTATATCGCTCTTTATATTTTATGCAAAATGTTTTGCATCAATTTTTTTTTTTACAGAAACTCTGCATTGAAGTGGTCTTTATTTATATTAGCAATTTAAATATACAGTCCAAGTTTGTGTTTTTGAAAACAATAATGTCGCCCCTTAGTTGATTGGAATTTATAAACCCATTTGAAATTATACAGTTTCGTATCGAAAGACCGGCTGCTCCTTATCACATATTTCTGGAGTCAGTGCAGATACTTTGGTGGCTTAGTAAGCTAACAGTATCTGACTAATTACAAACAAACGAGAGCAAGTTGATTTTACACTACATCAGTCAGTTATTAAAGACAGAACAAGGTAACTTCCGAAAACTTAAAGTTAGCATGGAGAATATATGTAGTAGATGTACATAGATTCACATCTACCCACGATCGTGAATGGGATCTATATTACATTATAAAATATGGATTTCTTTAAGTCGGTATATACTTCAGTATAGTAAGATTTCCACATATGTTTTGAAATTTAACCAACAGTTGCAAAAATTAATTGTCTGTTGGAAATTTAGCTAATGCTCATAACGTGAAGAAGGTTTCGCGAACTGAACAACCCTCCTCTTTTGCATTCTTCTTATCTCTTGTCTCTTATACCATATCACGTGTCGTGTCGTTACACGTGTTATGTCGATCTGGATTGAAACTATCCTATGTATTAAACTCTTAGAATGTTGGGAATCAAATTCACAACTTCTGGAATGCAGGCAGGCCAGGCAAGTTTTATAGTACCATCAACGCCTATTATTCTTTATTATAATTTAAAAAACATGGAAAAAGGTTCGTTCCTGAAAAGAATCCTTTGTTTATCTTTCTGAAAAAAGTTTTGGCTACTAGCTGTGTTCTAATATTAAAAGTTTACATATGAAATTAAAGGATAATAACGAATGTTTACCAGATTTATACGAATGAATATAAAATAGAATAATTTTTCAATATCGCTGTATCATTTTATAACCAAATATTTTAAAAAGAGATGGTTCCTTTTTAGCTCCGGGTTTCCAGGTAACGTCATTTTTAATCTTTGGCAGTTTTATTTATCCGTTATTTCGCATATTTTTAATCAGAATCTTGAAATGTTTAACATAACATAAATATAAAAGAAAATTAAAGTTCTAGGTAAAAAAATATTGGAATGCCGGAACCCAGTCGCACGTAAATTTCTAGTTAATTTAATTTAGAATGATTTTGCTCAGTTTTTTTGAGTCTTCCATTTACAATTCAAATTAATAACGATGGTTGCTTATTGTCTCCAACTTAAAAATATACTTTGTTATCGTGTAACGGCAATATTAGAAATATTATAAAACTTAATAATATTATAGTGCTTTTAAATGGATTCTTCTGTGCAGCTGAATCTGTATTTGCTAAAAAGCATTATACCATTAAACAGGAACATTAGATAACTTTAAATACAGTAGAATACTTCTAGATTTGTAAAACTAATTTATTGTCTGCGGGGAATTTTGTAAATTTATTATAGTGATATAAGATTTTGCATATCCCAGTTATAAATAGAATTTATTAAAAAAGAACAGTGATATATCGATATTCGAGCAGAAATGGATATTTTAATACATGGAATTACATACTAACTTATTATAATTGTTTTTGTTTTCACAATCCTGTGCCTTAGTGATTCTATGCTTTATTACAATTTATGTTATCACAATATTTTTTAACTTTTATTTTATAATGTCTGTAGCTTTAAGCATCAATCAAAAGCATTTTTTATTTGTAATTGAGTACAAATTGTTTTATGGATATAGGTTTTCACATTTTTTGAATAAAATTTCTTTTGTTTTCATGTTCTCAAAATTTTTTTCTATTATGGTAATTTTATAGCATTCATTAATATTGTTTGTTCTGAAATTCTTGTTAGAAATATCTTTAACTTTTAATGTTTTTGTTTTGGCATTAAGCGTTAACAAATTTAGAGGTAAGTATGCAGAGTCAACAATCCAAGTAAGTATTATACTGTGAACATGCAAGGGAAGAAACATTTTTTTGAAGAGGAATTATAAAAGAACAATTTTTATCCAGCGTTGCCTAATCGCTAACTAACTCAAAATGAATATTTTTTTGTTGTCTTGAAAAGAGCCATCAAAAAAAGAATTTATTTTTAATCTTTGAACTTCAGGATTAACACAAACTTTCTGTCCACTAAAATGGCTTAAAGTGTTTTCATTTTCTTTCTCCTATGCTTTCCAAATGAAGCTACGAATTTCGTTTTAAAATCTGAACATTAGTCGCCACAATTTTAGAAATTGGAAAACAATTTAATTGTTTGTGTGAATGAACCAAGGCGTATTTTTCCTTAACTAGAGTCTATGATGTTTCTATTAAAAAAAATAAAATTGGTATTTTTTTCACCGGTTTATTATAAATACTCACATTTTTAGTTATTTTCATAATTGGGAATTTTAAACATTATTAAATAATAGGTATATGCACAAAAATAATCTTATTTAATCAACTAAACGTGTTTAATTTCATTTTAATTTTAAGTTAATTACCGTACCATACTTAAAGGAATACCACAAAATTCGTCACTTTCCTTGCAACAAACTTATTTATTTTTTCTGTTATCCATCTCAGTGGTATTTGAAAAGTTAAACAAATTAGTAGCGTCGGTTAGAGAATTTTAAGACCATATATCTAGTGAGATTAAAAGGACTCCAACGACTCGACACTTATCGTAACTTAACGATTTGTTTACACTACTAGAGGAAACAAAACAAAGCATACAAAGCGGGCTGTGATAAGACACTTTGCTTGTCGAAATTTGTCCAGCCGTTTAGATGCTATCAGCGAGCTTACTTGCAGCAATCAAAGATTTTTTACCTTGATCAATATTTGATGCGAAAAATCCCTTTTTATTTAGAAACATATTGAAGTAAAAAGTCAATTTGAAGATAATATGCATTCGGACTATTGAGCTCTTTGGTCTTAATATTTAATCGGCAGAGGGTTTTGGTTTTTTGAGGCTTCCCAGCAGCAAAAATAAAATAAAATATATTTTTTGTATAACGTATGCATTTTTTTTGAACGAAAATTATAGTTTTAATCTCCCAATGGAATTGACTCTGTGATGATGAACAGGACAGAAATTCTTTCTACGACAGTTTCAGTTCCTTATTTCTTAGTGTTTAAAAGTAGTGAAAGGTTTAGGATTAAATACTAAAGGAGTAGATAATTTAAAGAAATCGCACATAAAACGACAACGTGAATTTTAAGATAGATTTTTATTCTATTGTCTCTTGTTAAATGTTTCTTAAAACATTACTTACAAAAATAATCCTATCTACAGATGTTTGCTTAAGGTACGCAAATAGTCTTACAAAAAAGGTCACAAAATTAAGCAGAGACCTATAACTGACAACCGAAAAACGTCCTTACATAACACAAAAACAAGATCCATTCAGTTGGAAAAATAGAAGTATCTTTCACAGTTAACAACAGTCCACACGTACCCGTCTTTAAGAATTTTCTGAGTTCAAACTTAGTCTTTCGTTCACGATAACGGACAGCAGTCTTTCCTTACATTTAAGGGCATTGCGCATGGGCATCGTTCGCAGTGACATCGCCATATATTCCCCGAACAGACTGAACTCGTCGTGCTGTGCCGAAATAGCTTTGGTCACTGTTTTTAGGGAGTCTAGGGTTGCCTGTATCGTCGATGACTTCTTCAATTTCTTCTTACCACTTAGTTTTTTTGTCTTTTTATGCCTAGTCTCGGGCTCGTGGTAAGTATCCTCGCCATTCTCTTGTACTGAGTCTAAGGTGAATGATTGCTCTTCGAGAAGGCTACTATCGGGCCTAGGCGACATTTTCTCCTCCTCGGCATAGATGTTCACTTCAGGCTCCCGTATACTTTGGAAAGGTGGCTGAAAATAGATAAAAAAAAGATGTTTCACTATATGTTTACATAACTGAGTTTTTTGTTAGTGTAAGATGTTACAAATTAAAGATACCTGTTTGGATTTTTTTCTAGATGCTATAAAATTTTGCGCTAGATTCTCAAAACCTCCGAAATTATGAATGTAGGAAATTTGCTTCGAGGGTAATGTACTCTGAAGATCATTTCTATTTTCCAAAATTTTGTTTTTCTCCGAGCTTATAAAATCAAATTTACGTCCCAAGTTACTATGAATTGTAGTATAACTTCGTCCCAACCTTCTCGCAATTTCCCGAATCGAATAATTCTGTGATCTTAAAAATAGCATCTGTTGAATTTCAATGCCACTCATTGGCTTCCTATTAAAGGCCATGTTTGAAAAAGAGTCCTCACGGAACAAAACTAAACGTCTAAATAGCCTTCAAGGATCGCTATGATTTCGTTTTATATTAGCAGGCACGAGCGTAGACTTCACACATGCAGACGTGTCACCCTTATTTAAATAAGAAGCCTTAGCAAGTAACAAGGGAACGACCCCGACCACAATCCTATAAATCTAGTTGCGGTTCGCAACCCAACGCTCGTTCCAAACTAGTCGATATCTACCCTTGCTGCCGATACCTCAGCTGGCACAAACAGCTGGCTACTTTCCTGTCAGTTTGCGCAAATATGCGTGAGGACTGATCTCATTTGCGAATTTAGATCTTCACATATAGTGAACGATCGCATGTTTGAATGGGTTTCCTTCAACCCCCTTCATAAAAAACACGATCAGATCAGGCTTTGATTTTGTGATCGTCTATCGTATTCCTAGAAGGGTGAAGGTCCATTATAGATTGTGTAGTTACCCATCCTGTTCCAGATTTTGAGTTCTTAATTCGAAACTTACTGGATTGATATGACTGATTGTAATATTCGACAAATTTCTGAGAATGTAAATTACCATAAAATGTATTTACTGTTTTATTGAATTGCAAAATCACGAATGTATTTTATTTTAAATAGAAAGAAAAATATTTTCGGTTTCGATATGCGACGGAGCATTTTTGTTTTTAAATTAGTATTTTAGAATTATAATGCAATCAATTAGCTTGATAAAAATCACTTGTTACGTAGTGTACTTACTCACACCAAATTTTAAAATTCGAAATTATTGTCGAAGTAGTCAGATTACGTTGTAACATGCCCAATTCGATTTAAAAGAAATGTTTGCTCAAACAGCCAGGTAAATAAAATTAAACATCTATAGGAATTAATCTTCTCAGTTCGACTCAGTTCGGAGACATATAAGCCTAGTCCCAAATGCATTAAAAATTAGTCCATTTTCTATCACCTTGAATTTCGGAATATTAATAAAGCTTACTTATACGTATTTATTTCAAAGTACAAGTGAGATTTTGGTTCGACCTTTAAATAATAAAAATATTTCAGAAAATATTAGTTGCAACTTAAATCAATCTTATATATACTTATGTACGCAAATTTAGCTCACAGTTGATCGAGTGAGTGATCGCGCTAGTTTAACTCAAACTTTTAATGTTATGAAACAAATTTGGAATGTGTTAATGAATACCAATCTCATTCTGGAGATATTATAGATAATTATTATTTAAAAAAAGCGTTTGATTCAAAATGTATCGGATCATTTTGACTTGTTCCTCAATGATTATATTTTAATGCCGAAAACTATTTTTTACTAAATCCTACGCACATTCTTTACTTCTTTACTTAAATTTCGTAAAGCAAAGTCCCGGGCTCGTTAGATTATCTCTGCTAAAAATTATAAATTTTTATTTTAAATTACTTTTTTCCAAAAATGTTTTTGTTTTTTAAAATATACATCATTTATTTTCATTTAATACGTTATTAAGTACATTATTTGCATATATAAGCGAATTATAAAGTGTTCACATGCTATTATTAATAGGTGGTTTTTTATACGCTCAATAAATGAATTTCAACAAAAATTAAAAATTAGTAAAATACAACACAGCATTATTATAATACAAATTTAGTTCAGCATAGATTTCCTTTAGTAATTAGCAATAACAATACTTTAAAGGACTATCTTTAAAAGTAATATAAATATTGAAGTTGTTTAACTTAATTTTATTTTCTTTCTGGTTCGATGTGATAGCCTAAACAACTTAAAAACTGTAGCAGGAGAGATTAAGTTGAAGAATTTGATTTAGTTTGACTTCCAAGGTCTTTAGCAGGCAATTTCTTATTTTTTTCTTATAAGAGTAAGTGATATCAGATCGATGTTTTCCATTTGCGATTTTATTTGTAGCGCTCGGTTTGTTTTTTTTTTTTACGAAAGTTAGCAGCCTTAAGGCATTCAATTTCGAGAGCAAACATTTAAAAGCTGTAAATAATAAACACAGCAATTTGTTTTTCATTTGTTCAATCAAGTTCTCATTTTCAAATGGTTTCTGTTTGCCTAATTTGTATAAAAGACTAAATATTTAAATTCTTAAGTATTTTCTCTTTTTTCTTCCAAGTATCCATAGCATTTGTTTGCGTTATCGATTCATGAACTGAGATACTAACAATGGAGGTACATTTCTTCTAGTATTATCTACCTCTCACCCCCTTTTAAACATGAAATGTTTAAATGTGTTTAAGCCTTTGTATCTTAATCGATTTTGGAAATGCAAACCAGATAAAGAGAGCGCTACATTTAAATGAGCGCTTATCGGATGCTAACATATTGTCGAAAATGTTTTTATTAAACACTTGTCTATAAAAGTATTTACTTAAATAGACTGTGGATTTGGATAACCTTCTAGAAAGAATATTTTTGGAATGAACGCAAAATTCTATGTATTTATTTATAGCTGACAAACGTTCATTTTTCATTACCTTGTGATAGAAATAGATTTATATCATTTCTAAACGAACACTATTTATGTCTAAGCTAAACATAAAAAGAATATCACAAAGAACTTATGATCATAATAAGGGACAGATTTTAAAGCAGTTTCTCAAGTTTTGAACGCATATCACTGACATGGAGAAAATAATAAAAAACTACAAGCTTTGTCAAGTTTTGCACCTTAAAATTTAATAGTTTGGTTTTGGTGGGCAAAAATTAAAGATATAAAAAAAAAATTTAACAAAGAAAAGTAATTAATTTATAATTATTTCAAATTATTATTGTGTAAAAAGGTTATTTTTGACAATGACTTTAAATATTAAAAATTTCGTTAAAAAGATGTTATAAAAACGAGAATTTATGATTTCTTACGGCTTTGTTACTTTTCCTTTCAGAATTTGAAAATATGCTTTTAAATTGTGCTATAAGAAATTTTTCCGTGGTTTATCGTTTATTTGATAATTGTTTAATAACATTCTATTTCTTTCACCTGTGGAAAATTAGGGGTGTTTTTTCTATTGATATACTTTCAATTTCTTCTTTTCTCAAAAAAAAACAGCAAAAATTTTTTAAATACTCAAGAATTTAAATCACTAAAAGAAAATAATTTTTAAAATTGGAAAAACTCTTTTTCAGTTTGACTTTGATTATTCTTCCAATAAATCTGAGATTTGTGGCATACTTCTTAAATCACAGAAGATTTCTTACATTATCGGAATTAATCAAATTACAAAATATACCAAAGTTAAAAAAAATAAGCCAAATTTAAAGTTAAATACAACTGAGTCTCAGTTGCGTTAAAGTTAAAACTGCTTAAATCAATTTTTATAAGTCTAAACAGGGTTTAACTACAGAACTTTGATGGGTTAAACATCGGGTTAAATTAATTGCAAGCTATAAATAAGAAAATTGCTCGCCATTTGAATTTATCCGTATTTTTATTCAGTATTAGTGCTTCTATTGTTATCCGTGTTATGTTCTAATTTTAATATTTGTTTATAACCAGTTGTTACAAAGAAAAACTGAATTATTCGAATTACAGAACGAAAAATTTAGAGGTGTTTTGAATCAAATGATTCTTCTTTTAATTTGTCCACGGTATTAAACGAAAAAGGAACATTGGAATATCATTTGAAATTATTCTTCATTGTTGTGTATTTTCTCTTTTTTTATCAAAAATCAGAATATCTATATTTTAAGAACTCAGGATAAAAGAATAATTTTTGATAAAAATAGTCGGCCTGTGTTAGTGAAATGTCCGACCAACCAAGTATGTATATAGATCTTTTTTTATCACTTTATTGATAAACTAGGTCTATTTTTAAACGCTTTTTAAAATAAACGATTCTTAAGCTCGGATTAAATACAATCGTCCTTAAAAATTGATAACGATGAATTTATGGTATATCCTACAGGTAAATCAGAATTTTAATACAGCACTTTATAAAACAAAGACGAATTCAAGATTTATTTACTTTAATTTTTCCTTTATATGTTTAATTTAAAGTTTGGTTATTGTGATACTCGTAGTAATGATTTTTCAAACAGGCTTAACTACAATGATCCTTTAAAAGAGCTCAACTCTGCCTACATTCTGCAACCCACTTGACGAACTGGCGACACGCGGTCACCTTAAAAAATCCAAATCTACCTGCTTTGGTGGTTGATTGATATCCAAGACCTTATTAATGTTGGGACCCCTTTGAAGTAGCCGGTGCACTGCTCCGATTCTGACAGGGTTCGTCAACGTGGGCATCTTGGCCAGGAGGTTAGCTGAAAGAGCCGCATTGATGTCTATGGCCTGCAGATCGATGGGCTTCCGGACACTTCGCTCCTTCCGCTTGTAGTTCTTGCACCGTTTCAGATGCGTGTGCACCGTCCCGTGACTGCGCCCAATCCGCTTCGCAATCTCGTGAACGGACAAATCTTGAGCCCTTAGCAGCTGAATGGTCACCAGCTCCTCTTCAGTGAGGGAGTTCTTCAGCTTCCGCATTGCATCCAAACGTCTCAAAGCTTAACAGTAGAGTTACTAACTGCCTTTTTTATCTTCTAGTCACAGCTGAACTCTAGCATAAAAAACTTAGCCTTCAGTCGATAGATCGTTCACGTAACACCTTTACTTTACTATCTAACGGTTAAGAAAATTCAGGTTCAACAAACACAGAACGGCACGGCTTAAGGTCTAACACACATTAGAACGTGTTGGTACGAAGCGTCAGGGAAGCGAACCCTCAGCCCTGCATCCTTTCGATTAGTTTTTAGTCTGACATCGATGGGAGCAGGCGACGACAGCAATTTATAAAAAGCTATTGTCGTCACCCTGTAGAACCAGGCGCGAGGTCACAGGGCGTTGGCTTCCACTAAACCACAGAACTGGGTAAAGCACGTTAGCCGGCGATTAGAAGATTAAATTTAGCGGTAGTCACCCCCGCCAACTTTTTGAACACAAGAAGCAGAAAGTCTAACTAGCGTAAAAGTTCAAACATCGCCCTCTCGCAGCTCCGCTGACACTGCTGAGCTCCTGGGTTTCCTAGCGAGAGGAGCTGGTCATTTTTGTTCTGCCATCTGCCGTTCTAGTGCAGCGAACGTTCTGTCTCTGTCTCAGTCCACTCTAGACTTTCTGAGCGCGACTCGTCGCTCGCATCTAGACGAGAGCGTCGAAACAGAAACGACAACGAACTGCGGAGTTTAACTGAGAGAATGGATTTCAACCAGCACGCTCATACTACACACTATCACAAGTCCACAGTGGACTGATAAGCAGCACAGTTGCCAGATTGGTCTGGTCCCCTTCCTATACCTCACCTGGCCTTGTCGTCAGCCTACCGAATCGGTATTCCGTTCAGTATCTCAATCTTACGTCATACGAATCATACTTTTTCCCAGGTATACACAGATGATGAGATATAAACAGTCATCCATAATCATTAATTCTGCGATGAGAATTCTTTTGTCTAATCTGAAATCTCGCACGCGGGGGTTGGTACGGGCTCAACGTATACTCAGCTGCCGTTGGGACAAATATTTGCTGTTTAAGTATTTACTAATCTTTTCTGTTAATTTGGATTTTATTTGCAGCGCGAAGTGTGTGACCTTCGATCGATTTAGATACTTGACATTTGATCGATTTTGCCGTGATTTCTCAAATAAATTAAGGAAAAATTCTGGTTGAGACGATGACCAGCTATCCCATTAGAATGGCTATGGATACAATAGTACGTAACTTTAAGCATTTCGTTGTATGCGTTGTAAGCTATCTTTTTGTGTTAGTCTTCAGTTATGATTATAACTTTGGATATAGGGCATTAACAATCTTACAAAGCTGACGCAATATTTACGGTTAATTAAAACTCTAGCATGTGTGAATTTGCTGATAGATATTTATTCAAGCGTGTAGGTGTGCTATCACCAGACGCAATTTGACTGTATAAGTTTGGTGTTTTTAATTATGGATATGCCGAATGTTGCGTACTTAATAATCGATAAAATGATATTATTCACCATTTATGACAACTATATCTACACGGAGAGTGACTAATCAACGTTTAAATATGGAACACTTTTTTGCTTTCCTGCAAATGATACATAATTATAATATTTACTACACCATTCAAGGATTTCATTAATATGCTTCCGCAATATTTTAAGCAAATATTTAGAAGGAAAACATTTTAGTAAATAAATTGAGCATGAATATAAATCATTTAAATTTCGTTAAATTTTTCTACGATCTAGAGAAAAATCATTTGAGTTTGAAGATACGTTATAACATATTCTATAAATTTCTTTTTCCTCTATTTTTAATTTTTCATTTCATTTCAATAACCACAAAGAATCTGTTTAGCAGATTTTATTTTTAAAAGAAGAATTTCGTGAAAATTGTTTCTTAGGAAGGCATTTAAAATTTTGTTACGTGTGAAGAAGTGGGATCATGACGGACAAAATTCTGTCAGTAGGGTTTATCTTGGAAAAAAACCCTTATATTTATGTTAATTGACTATAAATCTTTTATGTGCAAGAAATTGCAATATGAATATAGAATCTGTCTTTAAATGATAAAAGTCGATGTTAGCAAAATTATAATTAACCAACGGTGCATGTTATTACAAATAACCTATGCTAATGTTATTAAAAAGAATTATATTTAAATGTCTATAGTTTTTCAAATATTTATGCACCAGTTTGAAAAAGACATAGAATAGGATTGAGAAAAAGGCATCATTTAAACGAGAATTTTCAATTTGAAATCTCTGGACCACACATTGGCACGTCTAAAGAAGAAATAGTGTCCTTAGATTTTTTTGAGTTGCCCCTTTTAGTTTCCTAATTTGTTTAGAGTATTAGAGCATGGTATATATTGATTCGTAACAAAGAAAGAAAGAAATTAGAAGGCGGGTTAATATTTCAGAATAATAACATATTACATATGTAGAGCTTCATTTCTATGCAATATACAGCCTGTTTGATAAGAGCGTGTACGGCAAAAGTTAAAAAAGGATTTGGAATAATAAATGAGCCAGTAAACGTCTTGTTATAGTATCACATGACGCATTTAAACCCTTTTTACGCAAAACCACTTGCCCACCACGTAATGATAGGCGGGAATTCTTCTCAAATACCTCTAAAATCATCCTGTCCCCCTTTTTCGTCGCTTTTTGCGAGGAGCCACGATCCGGCAGATCATAGACATTTTTTATTTCAGAATAGCGTTTCACCCACTTACTAACAAATGTCTTTGATATATTCATGTATTTAGCAGCCACTCCGTATGACATTTTCGGTCCTTTGGGATGCAAACACAAAAACACGGCTTCGTAAATGACGAAACATATCCGTCAGTGATAAAGATGTATCGACAACTAAGGTTCTCTATACAAAGCATCTCAGCGGAAGGGTTTCGTCACCTGCTCATATTTGAACCACTCCTCTAACGGTTTCCAAGAAAAAGTTTCGCCGTACACGCTCTTGTCAAACAGGCTGTACCTACGTCTTTACAATTTTCATTATATCTTGAGCGCCTTTTTAGTCGTTTGTTATATATAATATTGTTTTGGTATTTATGCTTTACTTTAACAAATGTCAAATAATAATAAAACACGTACAATTTTGCAAATTGAAAAATGCATTAATAGAGCATAATTAAATAAAATCTAACAGCAGTGGTTTAATACTTTAGCTGATATCTGGTATTTCCATCGTTCTTTATTTTGTATTTGTTGCTCGATTATGCCGTTTAAAAGTTAATTATTTTTCAATTAATTTACAAAATTTTAAAGGTGTTTCCATAATTCTTTTAAAAAAATATAAAAGCAATCTGTTTTTTCATATAAAAATCTAATTACCGAAAGAGCACACAGACTGATTTAAAGAACAATTATTAAATTTAATTCGTAATGAACTGAAATAAAAAATTGTTTTAGGATTTAGGAGAAAGACTCCTCCAGAAAAAAGTGCTTTATAAATTATTTTATTTAATGAACGTAATTATTTGTGCATACATTACGTTTTACATATTTGAAGATAAAGGTCAAACCCAATACTTTGAATCATGGTTTACAAGAATCTAATAGGAGAACGATAATAATTCTTAATGACAAATAAATAAAGATAGCAAAAGAGTAAACAACTATGTGCGCGGGGAATGCCAGTGTGACTAAAACGTAAAACTTAAGTAACACCATACGTCATATTTATTCCTTAATTTTCTCTAATATTTATAGCATACATGTTAATATATATTTGTATTATTCAATGAATTTAATTGTATTATTAAAAAAATTTAAGAAGAAGTTTAAGGCATGTTCTTGAGTATTAGCCTTTTTCTTTAAAATAGTATTCCATTTCAAGTAAAATCATACAGGATATCGTAAAACAATTAAAGCAACATGTAATTTTTAAATGTAATTTTTAAAAGTAATAATTTTTACTATTTAAATTCTCCATCTTCAGGTACAAGAAATAAAAGAGAGTAATATAATTAAACCCCTCTAAAGGGTTTTTACTTCAAAATACCTGAGCGTTCTGCGTAGTTTCAAAGTTTGAGGTTGTTTCTACTCCTGAAGTTCCCAATTCTTCTGTTTTAGGTATTCTCCAAATAGAGTGCTGTTTTTTGGGCTGCTCTTGATCCGCTTTTACCCAGATGTATGGATTTTGTCGACCAACTCTGCTTCGATAGTTCTCAGTACGCCTTAAATGAACATGGACGGTACCATGACTTCGTCCAATTCTATTTGCAATCTCGCGTATTGATAAATTTTGAGATCTTAAGGTTTGAATTGTGCGAAGCTCCTCGGCAGTCATTTGTTTTTTCATCTTACTGAATTTTAACGAACTTGTTCTCTTGTCTAACCAACAAAAAGTAGACGCTACAAAGCACAGCACCACGATAGACAAACGTACAGTGTTGTCCATGAACAGCAGACGCTCCGCTATATACTAACGAGTGGCGTAGCACACCCTTCGCGCTCGCTCCCTGCTTCCGAAACATTTTTATCTGAATTGTGAACGCAAAGTAAAATACACATGGATAGGGGAGAGAAGTTCCCGATTTGGTTCCCGGTTCGTATACAGAAGACACAACAATACATCAGGAGGGAACGGAGCGGGAATGGAAGGAAACCCTGCCTCTAACCCTGGTGTACTAGGCACAGAAGAAGCGACAACTGTCCATGTATAAAATACATCCGTTATCTGTGACAGTGTGCTAGCAGGTAAAGGACATTCATGGAAACCGATGCTGAGGCATCTTTGACGGCCCAGCTCGGCTTCGGATGTCTTGCAGGCAGATTTTATGGACAAATATTCGTCAAAATAGACTTTGAATGTGTTAACCATCGATTTATTACAAGTATTTATTTTTGTAGGCCTTTTATTCGCTCAGATTTATCTTATCTTGGCCTGTTCTAGCTAAGAAGCAAGAGCTTGATAAAAGAAACGATATGCTGGTCTCTGAACTAGTCGAAAGTTGTTTGTCTAATAGCAAGTATCATTTTCATATTAATATAATTAATATTCTCGTTTTGTATATTAGATAATAGTAGTCCCTGTTGTATAACGACGTTCGACTTTCATTTTTTTAATGCTCATTGATTAATGAAAAAAATAAAAAGTTTGGCTAAAAATTGTATTAGTAGAAAACACGTTAGCAGGTCTAATTGTAAATAATTAAATTTATTCTGTTTCATTTATTAGGCTTTATAGAGGCGTTCACCGCCTTAAGTTTGTAAGCTGCGATGTTTATGAGAGAAAATTTATTTTTTCATAATTGTAAATATTCAAATAATAAAATGCGCGACGATACAATAATTCAAATATACGAATATAACTATAGTACTTTTTAAAAATTCACCTAAAACTTATTACGCTTGGCGTAGAAATGAAATTTAATGTGTACCGAAAATGGTACACCTGGCAGTGCACTTGGTAAAGAAAAATACTGTATAAAGTAAAATCAAATTGGAAATGTGCAGTAGTCGAGATTTGTGCAATAAGCACTGGTGGATGCTTAATTATGATAAGCAAAACAAAAAGCAAAAGAGTTTTTTACAACCATATAAATTTTGAAATCGCAAATTAATAAATTTAAATTAAAAAATTAAATGTTAAAGTGACACAATTTATAACGCTTATAAATATTAGTATGGATTTTAAGACTAACTATTTGATGATATTCTGACGCATTTTGAAGGTAATTTGGACAAAGTCTTCCATAATTTAAACATGCACAATTTTGTATTAATTTTCGCAATAAAACATATGAGTCATTCAAAACTTTAAAATCAAATAAATATTTAATGGGATCGATTGAATATAATAATTTAATTAAACAAATGATAAAAAAACTTGCTTGCTTATTTAAGAATTGGTCAAAATATCCGTTATTAAGAATACACTGGAGATAATTTCATACAAATTTTTATTAAAAAGGAATAAATATTAATAAAACTGAAAATTACAAAGTGTCGATTGGTATAAAAAACTATCTCAGGTATTTCTGCAAAAAGGACAATTTCAACTATAAAATAAATGCATTTAATGGTAATGAGGAAAAAAAAATTAGAGGAAATTTCTTATCTACCTAATATGTTTAAGGAATAGGGAAAAATTGACCTGAAAAGATAATAGGTATCTAAATAAAAATTGAAAATACCGTAATAAAGTAGATAATACGTTTCTAAAGGTGTCGGTTAAGCTAATGTGTTCTTCAAATTCTGGATACCATAATTAAATATTTTAAGTAATAGTTTTAAAAGTATCAAAAGCAATAAATTTAAAATCATGTTTGCTGATGAATCATTTTATGATTCGCCGTTAACCTATTGCCTTCTTTACAAGGATTTTAATTCTGGTTTCTTTTTTAGAATCCCAAGTTCCGTAAAAGTATTGCAACATCATAATGACTATTAAAATATCTAGACGCTATCAAACTATATGATTTAATTCATGCTTTGTATAAATTGGCACTGAAATATTTTAAAATCTTATAAAAGGCAACCTTCACACGAAGATTAAATTTTAATATAAGACCTATTAATTTTCAGAGATATCATAATATCGACATAATATTAATGGGAAATAATTTCATGTATAAGAAAAAAGCTTGAAGAGATATGCAGCCTTTCTTCGAATATTTTCGAGCTTTGCCACACATTCATAACATAAAAAAAAGCATTAAAATTAAATCTAAACGGGTTAATTAGAACGCGAATCAAATGTAGTACTTCCGAAGTTTATATTCAAAGTAGGAATTGTGTTTCATAACATTATTTAACATATTATAATGTTATTGTTGGAACTATTTATTTCCACATTTTTCAAATATTTTAAATGAATTGCAAATTCAACAAAATGTAAATTTCGCAATTTCTTATCATAGTTGTAAGTAAAGCACTGATAATTATCAATTAAGTCCAATGTTTAGAATACAAGAACCGTAGTAATCTTTGGGTAATTGTTCACATTCCTTACTTCTAACAAAAAAAGTTCGTGCAAAAATATGCATACCATATGCCATACTGTTTTGCACACAAAAATAAACATACATTTTCGCTTGATATAAAGCGCGACATTTACATTTCCTTATATATTTGCTCATCTCTGAAAATAAATAACGTGGAGCTTTCAGTTGTACAAACGGAGGCACTTTTGCCGTCCCAATAAGTAAAGTATGACGTGCAATTTTTCATTTTAGTTAGGTTCCCAGCCGGATGCTCGTAAACGTACAACTCATTGTAAAATGCATAAAAGCTGGCAATCATATGTGAAAAATATGTTAAAGAAATATTACAGCGACAATGTCACTGCCAACACTTTCGGCTGATAAGACAGCACAAACGAGCTGTTTCCACAGAAATACCTTGGGCCGTATAGTATTGTATTTCATTTGAACGAAAACTAGTAAAAGTGATGATTATATTTATAGACATTACTTCCATTCCATCGAACCGCTGTGCAAGCATTGATAAGCGATTACGATCGCTCGCGCGTCTCTCTCCCTCTCTCGCGATATGCAATACCTAACCTGGCGAGGCTAAGTGCTAGTCTATAGCTGAGCTAATGTCGTCTTACAATACAAAAAACCTCGTACCTCGTCTCTCTATCTTCAAGATCTCTTTGAGGCATTTCTTGTCAGTTCGCTTTGTTACATTCATTCTGACCTTACCTTGCTAAGCAGATCGCTGAAGTCTTGATCTTCTGATACTTTCGGTCGACCGGATCGCGTCTTATTCAACACAGTGCCAAATGTTTTAAATTTGTTTACAATTGTCTGAACGGTCGATCGGCATACGTCGACCATTTTTGAAATTTCACCATACGATTTGCCCTCATTCCTTAAACGAATTATTAAATATCTTTTGTCCAATGCGACTTCTTTTCTAGTTGACATTTTATTAAAAACTTAAAATACACACCTGCACTGACTGAAATACAAAACAAAACTAAAAACTTTGAAGCTGAGAGACATACGGTAGGCGTGCGGCCGTGCCAAGTAGTGCCACATACAGCAAGAGCAAATGATTTCCGACTTGTGGAAGTGTATGTAGACTTTTGCGTTGTATCTTTGAAGTAGTTTCTTCAACAATATTCCATCATGAATTGATTATTTCTGGTTGTATGCATACCATTGTTGGGCAATGCTTTGTACATTCGTACGTAGACTTTCCAAGATTTAGGCTGAATGTATTGAAATTATTTATTTATAAAAGACTTCAATTCATTGTATTGTAATAACAGCTTTATAGTTTGTTCATGTGAACTTTGTACCCTAGATAATATTCGTTTAGAGCATAAAAAGTTAAGATTTTTTCTTCTCGTGAAGATTTATTTACCTTTTCACTAACCATGTAGGAAGTTTTTTTTATTTTTTTTCTTTATAATCGTAGAAACGAGAGATGCCTTTGAAGCGGTTGGAACTGGTATGCGTGCTACTTTACACAAATTTATTGGACCCTAACAGGTTTAGTAAAAAGTTAGAGCAATTGCCGTTCCTATGGCTTTATGATTTTTATCACGAAACCTAAAAGCGGCTTCTTGCCTTTAACCGTGCTTCGATGAAAATATTTATCAGGGTCGGAGTATAACCGATAGCACGCATGCATTGTTTACATTTTTTTAATTATTGATTTGCTTCCAGTATGAAATTAGAAGATAAACTTATTGTTTTTATTGTTTTATTGATCTGAAAGTAAAACTTTATATAATTTAAACTATTTTTATACGTGTATAGTAATTTTCTACTTAAACAAAGAGATTGATAGTTATTTAAAAATGTATAAATGTATAATTAATTTCCTTCGCTATTGATTGTTTGAGGAATTTTGTTATCCTGGAAAGTTTCATACTTGGATTTTGAAGATATAAAGCTTATTTTGTGATGCTTGATTTATTATTTATTTTCGGGTTTTTCCTTAGTTAAATTACTTTTGATACTTATAAGAATTGAGTTGAAACACTTCGCTTACGTAAACAAATTTTCTAATACCACATGAAATTTTTTGTAGTCAGATTTTTTATTGTGCAAATAAATTTTATGTTAAAATATGTGTCATGAAAAAATGTTTTGGCGTTTTGTGATAGTCTAATAGATATGCAGAAAATTTGGAAAAAATATATAAAGTTTCCTCAGTAGTAATTATTTTTGCCCTAAAATGTGAATACACTTTTATATTCAAGCTAATATTTTACTATTTTTCAAAAACAATGTTTTAGTGTTTTTGTGATAATGGATAAAATAAAAAGCTTGTGATTTACGCAAAAAAAAAACTTTAAGAATAGTGAGAAATTAATTAGACAGTCATCAGACTGCGTATCTATTCACCTCTGTTATTGTACAGAATTAAAAAAATAAGTTTTTGCACCTGTGAGAAGAGTTCTTAGGAGTTGTTACTCGCAGCTCTCATAAGCGTAAGTCAACACCAATACCAAGTGCGCTACAGCTCGTGCAGGCGTGTGCACTCCAAGTAATATCAGCACGCTATATCATATTTTAATATGGTGAACAAATTAATACGATTGGCGATACTTGGCGCCTGTTGAATTCTGACATCATCCGTACTACGCTGATAAGCAACTTGCACATTGACTTGCCTGCCTGCGTTGCTGATTAGTGTTAGGTCTACCGACACACTGTACCCATTTTCATCTTAAAACTACTTGAATGCTGTTTCTTTTGTTTATTTTTTTGTACATAAAATAGGTAATTCTGAATCACCCTTACCTTGCTCAGCACACAGCTCAATTCTTCATGTTCGGAAACTTTGGGTCGACCCGATCGTGTCTTATTCAGAACAGTTCCAAAGATTTTGTATTTATTTACAATAGTCTGGACGGTTGAACGACATACACCCGTCAGTTTGGAAATCTCGCCATAGGACTTTCCCTCGTTCCTTAGTTTAATGACTAAGCAGCGCTTTTCCAGTGCAACTTCTTTTCTGGATGTCATAACGATCGACACACTTCACCGCTGCAAGACAAAGCAATACTAAACGAATTACGATGTTGCATACACTATATGCGCTAGCCTAGACGTGTCAGATACAGTGAGAGAAGTTTTTTCATCAGCTGCATGTGTACGAAGACTTTGTATTGTATGTCCTCTTGAGATATTCCGTGGAATTCCCACGTACAAGCCTGTGCACTGTGCTCGAAAGAATCGTTTCGAGTTTTTCATGTAGTGATATTTTAATGACCTGCTTGCCTACGTTCTCAATAATTAAACCAGTTCTTTTTACCCCTGATATTTTCTTAAGAATTCTTAGATTCTTATGAATTTGCTATGCTTCCTAAATTTAAAATTATGAATATGAAACCGACCCTGTTGTGTAGTGACTATTTTGAAGAAGCAGTTCAAAATATTAGGTATATGTTATAAAAAATATCCCAAAATGGAAAGAGATTTATATTAGAACAATTGAGAATCAATACAAACTAAAAATCAACAAGGATTTAGGAAAAAAAGGAAGAATTACAGGCAAGTTTACTTTATAAATAATGTGCTGAATGTGTAAATTTATTAAACCTGAAATGTGTTAAGACTCAGTTCCATGACTGTCTATATTTTGAGAATATTTTGAAGATTTAAGAGGCTACTAATTTATTTGTATACTTATCGATTTTCATTGTTATAAACTTTGAAAACAATATCAGGAAAATTGTGAACTTATCATTTTGTTAATTTTTTAAGACTGAAACACATAATTGTCTCTAAAGTTAAGATTTCTTAATTCGTATATCGGAGCAACAAAAAAAAACTTTCCTTTTATTTTGCAATTATCAAAAATTGAGAATTTTATTTGTTAATTGTTGTTGTTGTTTTATAAAATTGTTTAAATTTGAGTTTTCGAAGAATTTCAATTAAAAGATAATTCTTAGAAATAAATTTAAAGTATGTACATGCATATTATAGATTATTCGTAGGTTTTACTTTTTAAAATTTCGATTTCAAAACTGCTTGCATTTGTAAGTATTTTGTTTTGTAATCTTAAAGTCAATAAAAAATGAATTTTCAAAGAACAAATTTCAAGAACTTTCAAGAACAAATTAAATGCTTTTGAAATCAGCAATTTAAAAATTTCGAATTTAATTAAATTATAATTATAATAATAATAACACTAATCGCCAATTAAGCAAAGTTTTTAAATATTTATTTAAAAAATGTTTATTTTTGTACTTCCCATTTGCAACTAATTTGGTATAAAATTTCCAATTATAATGTACTTCAACTACTTAAATATTTTACATTAGCATCTATAAAAGAAAATTTTAAGACTTTGGGTCATTACGTTTTAAAATGCTCTCAAACACGTAAATAGTGTTTACAGAGCTCTTACTTTTCAGGTTTCTGGTCTCAAATTGAAGACTTATTTATTTTGAAATACTATTTGTTTACCGAAACTTTAATTTTTTAAATGAATTTGGCACCTGTTTTGGGATCATAATTAAGTCTGGGAGTAATTATAGTTTACAAATTTACACATATATAGAGACTGAAGATTTAAAAATACAATGCAATGCAGTGTAAAACGACCGCGTTTTATTAAATTTAGCATTAAATTTAACGATACAGTAAATTCTAGATCCCAATAAAACCGATCGATTGATTTTACTTGTGTCCAGCTTTTAGGCTTTGTATCATTTTCGGTGCAGACGGCCAGATAATAAATTTTGTTGAAAAGTGGATGGATATGGAATGTGTTAATAGAGCAGTGCAAGTAACAAACATTCTCTCGTTACTGACGCATTCTAGTATTATATTAAGCTATTTTAGTTTTTCGAATTCCAATGTGTTTAATTTGCTGACACGTAATTAATATTTTAATATCATCCGGACATTTTTATGGCAGTGTCTACTATTTTAATTTGAAGTTAAAACATTAAAATTATAAGACACTGAATATTGTGAGGACAAATATTAAAATTCTAACTATGTTAATACTTTTGGTTCAAAATAATGCGTACGTCGACATCCAAAAATATAAAGCGTTCAAAATGAGCTGGCAAAAATCTCTCGCCAAGAAATTGTTCAGTTTTAAATATAACAAATGGCAGCCAAAGACAAACAGCAAGAATAGAATACGAGCTGAAGTCGGGAAAATAATGAAATGGCCTGGGATATTTTGGCATCCCAAAAATCAAAAATCCGAACTGCCGGATTACCTAGACTAAAATACCTGAGAAGACTTACTCTCTGGGGCAGCTCGATGCCCAACTCCTGGAGTCTTCGCCGACAAGTAGTCATCGAAACAGGTTTCCTTATTGCGATTTCCCAGTTTCTTTTGACGTCGACCAGGGATGCGTGCGGGTTCGCCTTGACGACATTCTGCAGCGCCAAGTCGTCACCGTGGCTCGTCTTCCGAGGGCACCCGTACTTAGGTTTGGCGTCGATCGCCAGTCGCTCCTCGTGTTTCTTTATTATGTTGTGGACTGTACTGCGCGCGACGCCGAGGTTCATCGAGATCTGCTGGTACGGCGTGCCCTTCTGCTTGTACTCGGTGATGATTTGCTGCTTCAGGTCCGAATTTAACGCCTTTCCGCGCACCATGTTTACGTCAAATTTAGCATAGGTAGCTACCGACCAGCGAACCGGAAACGAAAGACTTATCTCGCTAATTTCAAGCGAAAGGAACGAACAGAAAGCGAATTCAAAATTCTCAGTGATAGTCAAAGTTGTTCAGCAGCGCGTCTGTGCACACTTGCCAATATGACCGCTGTAACTCAATCGGAGATTGAACAATTTGAACTGTCCGTTCTCCGGAGCCAAAAGAATGAACTCGCCCAACTCGGCAAAATCCAGCTCTCGCACACACGCGCGCAACTGCTCGTCGTACAGTGTGCCGACTTTATAGGGCCATCACACAAACAAGCGTGCCCCACTTTTGTGTGCGC
Source organism: Proctacanthus coquilletti (assembly GCA_001932985.1). Taxonomy (NCBI): domain Eukaryota; kingdom Metazoa; phylum Arthropoda; class Insecta; order Diptera; family Asilidae; genus Proctacanthus; species Proctacanthus coquilletti. The sequence goes on along the minus strand of MNCL01000218.1, from coordinate 136,255 downwards.
CACAGGCCGCTCACACACTCACCGGCGTCACAAAAGATTGGCAAGCGGCACGCCGGTGGGCATTGTGGCACAACTGTGACGAGGCGAGCTGGCAAGACAACTTTTGAAACGATGAACTTTTGGACGCCGAGCTCGGGTGCAGGTATGGACGCGATGACATAACTCTCGACTCGCCTCGGATTCGTATTCCGCTCAAGACGAAGGTGCTAATTACGTTTGGATTTTCGGCCATGTACAGAAACTTTGAATTCCAATCGGAAATCGGCTTAATTCCACCTCGTTTTGGTCGCTCCCTTCTTCCAGAAGCCTCGCGTCTCTTGACCTTGATCTTTCATTTGGGTTAATAGGGCTTCACTTGACCCTCGTCGGGAACGAAGCAAATTCTTTTTCGAAACCCTAAATGTGCTGGATTCCTTGGATTCTTATGCTGTCGTTTACACTTGGACGAATTCGCATTAGCTTTTTTTGTATTCTTAAGTTTTAATTCAATCATTAAAAAAATTTCAATAGTGCCGCAAAATTTATTATTTATAGATACCCTCCAGGAAGGAAAATCATCATCTTCATGAATTGGCACTATATAAGGTTCAAGTTTCTGAATGGACTTTTATAATATGCAAAGATATTCTACTAGAACTCAGTTACTAAAAACAATGAACGTGGAGGTTCGGCCAATTCACATTCTTAGAATGCATTGGAAGTCAATTTTATGCGAACTTAGACGGTGTCTATGAATCGTTCAGAAAAGCCGAGCTTTTGCTGAACTTTGCTAGAAACAGAGCTCCAACCTGTCCACAGATATTACATGTAATTAATCTTATTTCTATAGTGGCATTAATTCCGCTTCATGTGCTCTCGCTCGCCGAGCTAAATTTTTAAATTGTGAAATTGCGAGAAGCACGCAGTATATTACTCAAAATGTTCATGAAATTGCATAAACTGTTGGTCAACCAGAAATTAAGTTGAACAGGCAACGTATTCAGATTTTTCTATTAATCGAATTTCAGTATGCGTTTTATTAGAAAATTTTATGAAATTAGCATGAGTTGAATACCAGATGAAAACATTATTTCTATGAATTATACGCAGCGAAGTTAAGCTCATTAACGTCCCAGTTGCTAAAAATATCGGACAAAAAAAAACAAAAAACATAATGATAACTCTGTTGGTAGGATTTGTTTTATTTCGCAATCATTGATCTAATTTGATTTAATCCATAAAAGATCTTTAAATAAGTAAGTAAGAAAAAAAGATGCTCACATATAAAGATTCTGTATTAAATTAACTTTCCATATCTACACATTATTGTTGGAAAGTGTTATGCCACAATTGCCTATTTTTAGTTAGATTATATCATAATTATCTTCTGTAAAATTACTTGACCTTATACAGTATATACGTAATTTCTAAAAACACCGCGAAAAATTTAAAAAAATGCGCAGAAAAGAGAATCGTGTAAGCAGTCTAAAAACAGATTTGCTGAAAAGTATTTGTGTTAAAATAAGGCAAAGTATACAACATTTAATATAAATTATAAAGATGCATTCAGTAAAAGAAAACCGTTGTGTTAAGTTAATTGCGTGAAAAAAGACCACGTAAAAATAGACTCAAGTGTATTTTAAAAATGTCTACATCAGCCATTTGTTTTAAAAGTGATCTAAGTTCATTTTTCAAAACATTTTTTTTTTCAATTCTTAAATTTCACTATTTTAAAATTTTTTATTTTATTTCGATTTTTGAAGATTTCTGAAGATCACCTTTGATAGAAGTAGCGATTTGTAGGATAAAAAACCGGCAATTTGTGCTGTTTTAACTTGACTTTTACTTTGCAATTTTTAACTTTCCGAAATTTTAAAAATCTTAGATGAACTACTCCAATTTGTATGTGAATAAAGTTTGCAATATTTTATTGCGTTTCAAAAATCATTACCCTCTGGAATAAAATGGTGAACAGCAGTTAACTTAAAAGTAGATTATAATAATGGCAATGATAGATAACTTCGTCCTTAATATACGCTTTTTGTCCTTAAAGTATACCCAACTCTAAATTTTATATTACAAAATTGTGTTACGAAAGAAACTACGTTTGATACCACCGTTATTTAACGCTAAAATAAGTTAATGGAAAGATCTAAAGAGCATATTGAAGTTGAAAAATAATACGAGAAATGGTTGAAAAGCTTATTATAGTTGAAGTAAGTAGTCGGTAAGAGAATTCTAATTTAGCGTCAAATAATTAATAATTATAAAAATTTAATTTACCTTGTTTTGGACAGTTGAATAGTTGAATTATTTATTTTTATGTCTGTTTCTTAAGCTATTCTCTAAATTAATTAAAAGGAAAACACTAGGGCTTTAAGATGGATGATTAGTTTGGACTTATTGTATCTCTAAGTAGGCTTAAAATTCTTCAAACGTTCTTCATTTATTAAAAAAGAAAAGAAATTTTTATTTTTGTTTTGTATAATACCGCAGCAGTTTCTTAATTATTAAACATCAAGGTATGCATTAAAATAAATTAAAAATTACAAATTATTTTTAAAGCTATTGTTTTATGTATTTTATATAAAATTATGTGATGCAAAAAACAATTTTTTAATTATCATAGCCATCACTTTTTAATAGAAACGTAAAAAAATTACAATTATGAGGCCCAATATTTGGAATCATATTCCCTTTTAGTTAATAATGTTAATAATCAGGAATTGACATATATCAATAAGACCACGTATATAGACAAATATTTATATTTGAAATAAATATTATGTTAAAGAAGAGTTAAGTCTACACAAAACGTGTTAGTGGAAACAGTAAATAAGTGATTGTTAAAATTACATCAGTGTAAGATCGTATATGGAATACTTTTCCAGTCCCCAGTTTCATCTGTGAGCGAATAAATTTATTAATTTTTCATACTAATTTTAGAAGCCGCAATTGCCTGATCATTCTCAAGTCTTACGACAATATAATAGAAAGTTGTTTACAAAGCAAACCCGACACAATTCGAAACTCGTTCTGAACATTCGATCAAAATAATCACCACTGGTCGCAAAAGCTTCTGGCGCACACATAGTAGGAAAAATAAATAATGTTCGAAACGTGCACAATAAGAAGTTTCTAAGACTTACTCTTGGGAAAAGCTCGATGCCCAGATCGTGGAGGCGTCGTCTGCAGGTAGTCATCGAGACGGGTTTTCTTATTTCGTCCTCCCACTTCCTTTTAATTTCCACAATAGAATCATGTGAATTCATCTCAACAACTTTCCGCAGAGCTAGATCTTCGGCGAGGCTCGTTTTCCGGGGGCATCCATATTTCGGCCTTGTATCAATCGACATGGATTCCTCATATTTTTTGATCACACTGTGCACAGTTGTTCGTGCAATTCCCAGAATTCTTGAAATCTGCTGATAAGACTTTCCTAATTTCTTATATTCGTTTATAACCATTTCTTTTAAACTAGCGTCTAAAGCCTTTCCTCGCACCATTTTTTTTTTTTTTTTACCTTGGCTACCGGACTATACCGAAGAAATGCGAAAGATGTTTAAGATTAGGCTTATAGACAAAACGAAGCTCCCAAAAAAGAAATTCATATGACGCGAGGCATTCAACCGCAGATTGAACAATCTGAACTGTTTTCACGGCGTAATCAGAAGAACGAACCATATGAACTCGATACAGTGCGTTATACATTCGTGGGGCCCGTGAAGACCGCAGTTGTGTTTTCACTTATCAGTGCTCCATACACGGGGAGCCCCATGTCAAAACGACCAGCCAGACAATATAGTTCTGTAATCAGAGACCCATACTAGCTCGTTTCTAGAGTGGGCAAAAAGAGCGAGTCGTTCTATGAAGACGAACATTTGGTCATATTGCGAACTGAGCAAAATATTCGTACGGCGGACGACAATCTGTATAGCGCTCTAGCTTCACGGCTCTAAAGTGGGAGCCGCCTCTGCATATGTTGGTGGGCTTATATGACTACGTCGTTTGCCTGCACTTTGATCTTTTAGATGCAACGCAAATTCTTTGGACAAGCTTCTGCTAAATTCGGGCCTTAAGTGACCAAATTTGGATCTCGTGTATTCCGCTTTGTACTAGAAAACGTTTTCGGAAAAAGGTCTATTCAGTGGAAACGTGGGCAAGCCCAACAAGTCTAATAATACAATATTATCAATGACCTTGCCAGTCACGCTCTGAGTTAGCACGATCAATTTAATTGAATTATTAGCGATTGTGTACTGCCACACGATCAGCATATTAAACACATTTAAAAATCGCTAGCAACTAGCAGATCTAGATCCTGATTAAGTTACTTCGTTTGTCTAATATTTTTCTATTTATTATTTTCCTTAAGATGATGATTACAATAAAAATAAGCCTTTATTTTTAATTCACTACGAATAATTTTTACTGTAAATATTTTTGTTAAACGTAAGTATTCTCGAATAGAAAGGCAAAAACTATTAGATTATTAAAATTAAAATATTTTGTCAATAAGAACTACTTATAATTTTGTGATTTAAAAATAAAATTGTTTGAAAAAATTCCATATGTTCGAAATAAAAAAAATTAATGTAGAATAGTTTGAAAATTAGAGTATATATAAAAAAACGCTCAATTTATTATATAATGGTTTTTCTACATTGAATCATAAAAATGAAATTATTGAAAAAGACAAAAAAATATTTAATTATTTTAATCAGAAGCCCTCTTTCTATTAAATATAAATTTAAAAGCTTTGCCTGCCGCACAACGGAAAGTAAATATGCAATTTTTTCAACTTTATGCAACCATGTGCACTTTTTTCACTTAAAAACTAATTCTAAATTTGGAGCCTCCAACTCTACAATGCCCTAAATGAAAGTTTTATTCAAATTCTGTAATGCCCCTTAGCACGGTGTAACTGCAAAACCGGTATAAGAATCTGCTCTGGTATTATACAAAACGTTAGCAAAAAACGCCATTAAAATCGATTTAGCCGTTTTGGAGAAAAAGATTCACATACATACAAACAGCCTCCTACCTGGAACGCATACATCCTTGTTCCGTTTGGGTAAAAATAATCATTTTCAAAATTGGAAAAAGCATTACGTTTTAGGTGTAAATAGACGATAGAAATAGTCAGTTGCAAAAATGCAAAAGACGGACAAATAGAAAAGTGTTTTATAAGAAAACGAAAACCCTTATCACTTTTCGGTGCCGAAATATGCCTATAAATTCCAACTTTTTTAAAACTTTATGCTTTCGCATGTAATGAAAAGGTTTGAAGAATGTACTACAGTTTAAAAGAAAGAGGAAAAATAATAGCATACACATGTTTACCGCTTTTCACAGCGCCACAGTGATGTGTTTAAACATTCCTATCCGAACTAACGAAATTTTGTTTTCTTTTTAAATCCAATAATCAAATTTATACGGTTTTCTATTTTTTAAATTATAGAAAAACATTTTATGATTTATATTGTAGAACACACAAAATATTTCATAAATTTGTGCGTTTGGATATAAATATTTTATAATTAATCCTTTCACAAGGAGTTTTGATCGAACGTATTACAAATCAATCTAGAGATATTATAGAACTGTTTAAAAGCCATTTCTATACATCGATACATTTTAGCACTGTTGTTACAAAGATATTGTTTAAATCGTGTAGAAACCAAAATAACAATTTGTCTGTATGCGAGTATAGAATGTAATTTAAATTTCTAGTTAAAATACGAGCTATATTTTATCCAAGCAAATAACAATAAAACACAGTTTATTTTGCGATTACGGCACGATGCGAAAGTGGTCGCGTGCGAATATTAAAATACTAACTAAAACTTTCCATAGGAAATTTTATTTTTTAATTTTCCCAAATGCGCTTTACAAAATGTGTAATACCGACCTAGAGTTGGATACAAACAAATAATGAAAATTCGTTCAAGCTCAATAAAATTTGAAGTCTTAAAAATCTGGGAGCCACAAAAAAATAAAGATAATTTTTCTAAATTAATATGCATATGGTAAATAAGACATTGAAAAGAAAAAAAAGAACAATTTCCTCGAATAAATGCCGACCGAGTTTTTGATTTTATCTCTTACTCGTACAATAAACTGACATTCTTGTTTAAGCCGGTATTTCACGAATTGCGTTTTTATGATATAATTTGAATATATTTTACGTAATGTAATTATACGTATATTTAGAAAACCTCAATGAGAATCTTGCGTTTTAAATCGTTTAGTTGAAGGCAACTGTAGCAATATACTACATATAATATTTCTACATCCTCGTTTTGCTTCAGTGTAATAATTTGAATAAAGCAAACTTGTGAAGTTATTATGAATTCTTTGTAGATATTTATAGATCCAAAATCGTAGTATATGATTGCTAAAGTTTTTCAAATTTGACCCTGTTACGATCAAGTGCTTTACAAGTGGCATTGTCTATGGAGAGAAAATATTAAAAAAGTTAAAAATCGGTCTAAATAAAATTCCTACTAGGATTTACTAAATATTTTTAAAATTTAAACATACTCGGCATTACGGCCGGCAATGGGTAACGATTTCCCTAAACCTAAAAAGACTTCATAGGCAACGTGCAAAAGTAAAGAATTTAAATTAAAGAATAATAAGGCATGAAACTTACGGCTGTCCTTGGTGCGAGTCTGATTCCCAATTCGGTAAGTCTACGCCGGCATGTAGTCGTCGAGATGGGTTTCTTAATTTCCCGTTCCCATTTCCTCTTAACCTCTAAAAAGGAGGCGTAAGGATTCATCTCGACGACTCGCTGCAGCGACAAGTCGTCACTATGATTCGTTTTTCTAGGACCGCCGAATCTTGGAGCAGCGGGTGCCGTCTGTAACCTTTTTCTCTCCTCATACTTCTTAATAATAGTGTGAATCGTACTTCGATTGATTCCGGTCCTTGCCGAAATTTGGCGATAAGATCTGCCTAAGACGGCATGTTCATGGATAACTCTTTCTCTTAGTGTCGCACTTAGCGGCTTGCCCCGTGCCATGCTGTTGTTTATGTTATTGTTGTTGTTGTTCCTACAAGACGTGCAAAAAGCTCGAAGCGGCTACGACTTAGGACAGAAACACGGTGTTATAAATCGCAAATAAATAAAACGAGATAGGTTTTCTTAAATTTGCCACGCCGAGGGCCACAGTTACTCAGGTGAGAAGAAAACGGAGAGCAGGCCACGTAAGGCATTAAAGCCCGAAGATTGAACAATCTGAACTGTCGGTACAGCTGCCAAACCAAGAGAACGAACCACATGAACTCGACATAGTGCGCTATACACAAACATGCGCTGCGCTAGAACAGCAGTACCGGCGCGAATCAGTGGTCTCTCCATGTCTGAAACAGCGACGACGTCGTAGACACCCGAACCACTATATGGACGTCGTCGTCTTGTCTTGGCGTCTGTGTGCCCACCACCACAGCTGATTCCGGGCGGATTTGTATAGCGTGTGTTTTTCCGCGCCAAACCCGCACCTCATGACATAGCTGAACTTTAGCAAATCTCATTCGAATTCAGCAATTGTGGATGCCACTACACCAAGGAGCATATCTTAGAGATTCGAGAGCAACGGTAAACACGCTGAAATCCGATTTATATTGTGAACGAAGAAAAAAAAACCTGAACCCTTCCTCATCTGAAACGCTGTCGTCTACCTGGTGGTGGTCACCTCCTTACCTTACCCAAGAATTTCGCGCCACTCCAGGTAGCTTCGGACTGATTATGTTTTTACTTGGCATAAAGGTTCAATGCGAATTTCGCGAAAAAGGAATATTATTCTTCTGGTCTACAACGCTGATTTCAGCAGCACTAGCCGTGTCTCGGCTTGTTACCTGGCAAAACACCTTACATATATGATTTGCAAAGGAGAACTTAAACCGAATTCGGACAGCACCAGTTCAACTGCTGGATTAGATCACCCGGGGGCTTCGCGATGTTGAGGGTTGCACTGAGTAATCCAAACCACTTTTCAATGCAAAGCGCTGGCTAGTTTTCTTGGCGATAAGAAATAGGAACGACCATGGGGTTGTCCAGATTTGGTCTTCTTGGTAGTTGGTGCAAACAGTTCCGTAGGAATTGCCACTGTTGTACAAGCGGGAATCGTAATTGTAATGTAGACCTTGACCCATCGGTCGAAATACATTAAAATATTCATCTGAGCAAGTTTCAACTACGTCCGCAGGTCTTTCAACAAATGGCAGCAATTCTTTCTAGGATTTCGTTTTTAGAAAGCAACCATCAACACTGTAAAGACGTAGAATGGAAACTTTCCGGCTGTTTTATATACGCTGGGATGATCTTCCGCGGTTCTATGGCAATTATATCGATTTTTCCTTTCTTTACAAAGTAAAAACATCTAAACACATTTGTCGCAGCTCAGAAGATTGATTACGACAAATTAAATTCGACTTTTGCATTAGCTGCTAGAATATAGACTTCGGACTTAAGGAAGTTCATGGTCTTTTATAAGCACAAATTATATAATTATTTTCAATATTTAATAATATTGTTTTATAGACAAAATAAACCAAAATAAATCACTTCAATTTCTAAGACTGTTTTGTGCGGTAAAATAGAATTTTGTATACGACTTGTTGTTAAAGATAAAACTGTAAGTCAAAGTAATTATCTTTGAAAAAACAAAAAATATCTGCATGTGAGTTTGTCTGTTTGTTTGCTACTCTAACTTCTGTCGAATCAGTTTTAATGCTATTTTCGGAAGAAGTTATCTTATAGGACTGGCTAGACAGATTTTCACGTAATTTTTATTACTGAGCTATCCAGTAATAGATTAACTTAAAATACAATACTTACACATTTTTATTTATTTTCTAATCTAATTCAGAGGGACACCAGTTAATAATAATAAAATCATAAAAGTAATGGACTAAATATAATGTTAAATTTAATATTAAAATACACAAACTCAATTAAGTTGTATGCCAAAAACCTTAAACAGCCTAAGTTTTGTAAAAGGTTTTGAAAAGTTGATTTTCCAAAGATGGTATCGTACAATACTCACCAAGTTAAGTACAAAGATTTTTAAAAACAAATTTTTTTGATGCAGACAGTTTTATATTTCTATTTTTTACTGCAAAGTAAAAATGGGAAGATCTTGCCAACATTTTTGGAGAGTATTTTGTATTTTTAATTACGCGGACATTTTTAATTAATTTTGAAATGTTGCTAGGGATATGATAAATGGGGAAGGGCACTTAGAAATTCCTTAGAATGGAATGAAATTACTTTTTAATATAACACAGCAATAAATTCCATGGAGTGTGTAAGACATTATTAAGAGTTTCAAAGGTGTTAATATAGAACTGCGCATATCTCCTGAGAAAGAACCGCCTCTGTGAAAGAACCATCGGAGTCCACTTAGATTCTGCTGTGTATTTTAATAAGTGCAATTAGTACTATTACCATGAGAAAATTGACGGAGTCTGTGACAATTTTTCTGCAGTATTTATTACGCTCTCTTTATAAGTACCTTAGTATAATCTAAGAATTGACTTATACGTTAAAACAGTTTTTTAAAAAATCGAAAAAAATGAGCAAGGAGGTCTAATATTCAAATTTTAGTCTCAAAGTACATTTATCTGCATTTATCTCCCAGGAATTTTTTCGTAGTATTTTTTCGCCGTATTTTTCAATAAGTTCTGAAGAAAAAAATCAGCTTGATATTTCTGCTATAAATTGTTTTGATTAGGCAATTGCATCGAACATTTAAGTTTTTGATTTGATTGAATAGGTAAATTTTGAGTAATGGACGTAAGAGAAATTGTGTTTTTTTTACATTTGTAATTTTAAGCTGCATAAAATTTTTATTAAACTAATTAAAATTTTTGAAATCAATATTTCAATAATATTTTTAGAAAAACTCACTGAAAATCCTTTCTAATTCCGATTATCATTAGCGTGAGAAAAGTTCATTTGAACTAGATTTAAAGGTTTAAAGATTTAAAGATACATCGTCAGCATGGATTGAATTGCATTATTATTTTATAAGTGTAGTGGAGTAGACTCACCATGGCAGTGGAGATCTGAAGTTCCATGGACTTTAGTGCTTTAAGACAATTGGCGAACGGTGCTTCCTTCTGGAATTGTTGAGCTGGCACGTTATTGATGGAATTCTGATTCGGCTTAGAAGCAAAAATGCCAATATTTCTACTTTGAAGATTTGCCGCTGGGATTATCACGAAGGGTGTTTTCGTCCTGGCATAGATCTGTCCGGTAATTTCGAACTTCTTGATGACGCTGTGTACGGTGCTTCTCGGCAGTCCGATTTCCCTGGCGATCTGTTTGTAGGGCTTTCCCGACTTGTGTTCGCTGACGATAAAATCGCGTGTGCTACAGGAAAGGGCTTTTCCACGGACCATTTCGATCGACAGAAACTGATTGACGGATGATGAATCAATAGCAACTACGACCGTATTGTAGATAGAGATCAATAGCTTTGTAGATTCTAAGAAACACGACTCGAGGCGTCAACTGGCAACGATCGAAGTGACTGGCTTGGCTGGGAAGGTTGAGCACTTGAGCAGTTTGGATTGCCAGTGGAGCATTGAACGACACGCTCGACACTTGTCACACTTGACCAATACATCGGTCAGCGCGAGTATGTGGTTGAATTCGACAATCAATTTCTGTCGATCGCGACCAGAGAAAACGGTTCCGTCGATGTCGAAGCCATATCACTACAGTTAGTCGTATCTGTGTGAGTGTCAGCCGCCCACCTCACGTCCGACCTCGTGGTCGGTTGGGGCTGGTAAGACCAGTTTTGAGAATGACCACTTGGCTTGTCCAACGACGAAAGCCCACTTCGACGCAGAAGAAGAAGAATTGTTGACAATTTGTTTGGACAGTGTCCGACATGGAATCGCATCAGGAAATCGTCGGACGAACGGCACATGTGAATTCCTTGATTAGGTGAAGGCAACATTGACGATTATCGAAGTCACCTCATACAAGCATCTCACCTGGTCGGAGATTGATTTTTGCATAACGACAACCTTCCAAACTCTAGTGCTGCGACTGTGCCTGGTCTCAGAAGAAGTCCCAAGCTCGGTTTGCTAATCACTCGACTCAGACAAGGTCGCTGCTTTATCAATAATTGTTCGATCCCACGACGAGATCGCTGGCGAGTAAAGCTGTCGGTGTAAAGAACGTCTTCTCAGTTATAGTCTTGAAATGCTACTTCGCGTGGTCACTCAATTTTATTCACCGGTTTTTGGGTATTGATTAAATACGTTAACACAGATGCTAAAACTGCAATTCGTATAGACTAAAAACTAAGAATTCATTCTTAAGTACCAGCAGGATGGTGAGTCGAAAATTACTCATTAACTCTACTTTGAACTGCTTGAGAATTTCACAGATCTCAATTCAGAATTTCACAAAAACCCAACTAACTCCCGAGCCCTATAGACACTGTTGCCGGTTATGGCTATCGAAACAATGAAATCGTTAATTTGTGTGCTAGCCCAAAAATGAGTTTAGTACTATAAATGTTAACTAATATTACTAATAACTGTTAGCGCAGAGAATAAATTAGTACTAATATATGAAATTGGGGTCATTAGTGTTAACCCATGAATTAAATTTGCATATTCACAGCTAATTTCTTTTTAATATGAGAACTGATTCTTGATAGGCGTTAAATGGTAATAAACAAGTACCCGAGTTTAAATCCAGATGTATATAATTAAATATATTTTTTATTAAATTAAATAATTTTCAGTTAGAGTGAATTTAGTATTTCTGGAGGAATTCGGGAGACATATAGAAATATTATCATATTATTTTTAATCTTCCTCCTGAATTTCGAATTACTCGAATTATTCGAATTATTTTTCCTAAATAACAATTACATTTGTTGTATCCGATTGGGCTTATTCTAAGTACTTTTAATTTAAGATGGATTTTTTGCTGGTGGGATCACGATCATCCGCTAGTTTCTTAAAAAATCATAATTGAAAAATTTATAAATTTTGTATACGTGTTCTCTGTTTACTCTTTTCTTAAAAGATTCCATACAATTCCAAAAACTATGAGTTTCGCAAAGAGCTGACATTTTAAAGTTACAACTATATAATTATATAACTATAGCTAGACTTTAAATGAATTCTATAATAAAAAAAGAAATGTAGCAACAGTTTAACGAATTAAGTAAGTGCCATCTTTCCTTAAGTTTAGTTCTTTGCTGTGAACACAAACAATTCACGTGAGGTGAAAACGAGCGACTTGACCACTAACTTCTATCTGGTTCTGTTTCTGTGAAAAACACATGGCAATAAAAATTGTACTTTTCAGTGCAAGTGAAATGAATGCAAATTGAGATCATAACGATAAAATTATTCTTCGCACCGGAACCAGAATTGAATATTCTTTCTTGTGCTGCCATCTACTTTCCAGCATGTAAAACTCGTACGAAAACAGCATAATTTTGGGGGAAATTACGTGCTGTGCCATGCTTTCCTGTGCTTACACGAAATTCACGCACCCAAACGGGCGCTTCACCGTAGTGTTCTTTGTTTTGCGGCCAGAACATGAACCATTTCTACGTTTCCTCTTTTGTGTGATTACGAAGTTATTCGCAGATCTTCGATAAAATTGACATTTTTTTAGGTTTCCAAGAATCCCGAAGGCTTAATCTGAAAGTAATATAAGTTATAATTAATCGGTTAATTAATATAATTGTATTTAAGTAATAAATAATTCGTTAATACGGAAATCGGTTAAGAGCACGGGAATCAATTGTTTTCTCAAAATTTTTAACAACCGATTTTTGAAATGTTGCACATTTTATTCTAATAAAATTATATAAAATAGAGCGTCAATTTTTGGTAAATTCATACCTAGGAAAATTAAAAATTAGTTTTTATACACATCAATAAATTTAGAACTTTTTAATTGGATTCAGTGTGTAAGCGTTTATATCACGAAATTAAGACATTTCTTGCATTACAGCGATTTTCTGTATTTTTAAATTATTATAAATTGTCGCATTTATTAATTTATTGGAGTAGTTCTAGTTTGTGATAAATAAAACACGTTATTATTGCAATAATACAGAAATGTAAAATATATACAAAAATACACACCTGAAAGCTTTTCTTCATCTCTCCACAATTTAATTCTAGCGTTTTAATTAAAAATTCTTACAAAAGAATGGTTAGTAGATTAAAATAATAGCGAAATTCATCGAGTTATTTTATCATCAAAAATCAATGCATAACATTTAATAAAATCGAAATTATGCTTTTTTAGATTGACTTAATTAAAATAAACTACATTTATTAAATTTATTATTTATTTATTTATTAACATTATTATTCATCTAATCGGACAAGGATGAATTAAATTGTTTAAAATGTTAAGCCAAATTTTTAAAAGGTCGCCTCTTCAATTCTTATGAATTTCACAAAACTTATTTAAGGGAAATAATAAGGAATAATCATTAGAAAGCCTTACATTTTATTATTCTCCCTAATTTGTTTCCTTTTAGTAATATTTATAGTTTTTCCGTTAAAAAGTAAATCAAGGGAAGGAATTTAGGGAGAAAGCAGCGCCTTTGTACACATTGACAGCACCAAACTGGTATACAGCATTGCCAGCTCTTGTGATTTTGTTGCACATCACGCCTTTTCAGTAAAAAGGGATTAATCCAGAACTTGGGTGGTTTTCTTTCCAGTTCAGCTAAGTTTCTTTTTCCCATTTCTTGTTTTCTAAATTTTACTTATTTTCACTTAAATTAAGGGATACCTAAATTTTTTTCGTTTTAAACTTATTTATCGATTGTAAGATACAGAATCATATTTTCAATGTGAAAGGAAAAGATATTTGATTGTACACGAAAAAAATTGCTGTATAAAAAAGCACACAATTCTTTCTTAATTGAAGTTAAGAATTTAAATATCTATTAAATTAAATAATTTCAAAAAATCAGATCTCCTGACAGCGAAAATGACAATTGGCAAGGCCGCAGGCATGGCAATGTCATGCGGTGGCCATTTTCGGACAAGGTGCGTTTTTCAGTGCCCCGCGAACATCTTGCTAGTGCTGCATTCTTGTGTTAATCCATTTTCCGGAGACTAATAATCAATTAGATTACGATTGAACGCTGTAGATTAAGGCTTACCGTCGTCCGCAACCAGTGATCGAATAGGGTGCGAAGTGCCGCAGCCGGAAAGCTTAAAACGGGTCGAAGTGAAAAAAGCCGGACGGGCGATTGTGAGCAATTGCTTAGGGCGAAATCGAATCGAAAATCCAAGCAACAAACGCGAACTCGCGGGGAGTCCGGGGTGTGTGAGTGGCGGGGCCGTTCGCCTTTCGTTTCGAGCAGCCAGAAGAAAAGTCAGAAATTCTGTGAGCGAGGAGGAAAAATTTGCCGCAGCGGCAGCAGACAGCACTCACCGTCTTCTCGTCTTCCGCTATGCCGGCAGTTCTTCAGTGAGGGACGGAAAGAGACGGGCACATTCGGCAATCGGTTTTCTTGTTGAAGAACGAACGATTTTTTGCATAAGGAGACCGGGAATCGTGCGATCGTTGTGACGGGTCGAGACGGGGAGGAGTCGCATTAATTGGCCATAAAGTACAAAAACTACATAACCGGAGCTGTTACCCGTGCGCTTTATCATAACCAGGACTTCTCTGCTGTTGCCGCTGCCTACACGGTCGGGAGTTTACGCGCCCCGCGGAGCACCAAAGTCCGAACAGTGAAAATGATCGATCCGGCTGACTTGCAGGCGTTCCTGGAGAGAATTGAGGGTGGCGAGGTTGCCGTCGACCTTCTGAAAATTGGACAAAATCATTTCCAACAGAATGCCCGTAAGTATTTCTAAGAAGTCCCCGGACAATTTGCAGATGCCGTGCTAACTCGTGAATAATTTCGAGTAATATGGAGCCTAGTGTCTGCCGGGCTGCCTCGACATGGTCGTAAACACCGGCCTTCTTTCTCATCTTCAGCAGCATTGTCCAATTTTGGAAATCTGCTTGGCCGAGATAGTCGTGGCCAGATGTTTGCGGAACTGCCGGCAGCGTGTCACTATAATTAGCCGCGCACCGTTCGTTTAGGAGAAATCCGCATCGCGGACGGAGGCTCTGTTTGCCTTTGCATCTGTAAACAAATTGCCAATGTAAACAGCCTCGAACCGACCAGGAGTGAAATTCCGCTGGCCACTAATTGAAATCGGGGGCTCCTTA
This sequence comes from Proctacanthus coquilletti, assembly GCA_001932985.1. NCBI lineage: Eukaryota > Metazoa > Arthropoda > Insecta > Diptera > Asilidae > Proctacanthus > Proctacanthus coquilletti. The sequence goes on along the minus strand of MNCL01000218.1, from coordinate 121,041 downwards.
GGAATGGGTTGCGATTCGGTAGTAGGGGGTTCTGAGTGTATGATGCCCAGGTAAAACCGAAATGAAGACAACCCATCCAAATCAAGATGCCACGTAATTTGTGGCCCCATTAGAGTGGACATGGGTCGTGCGAGTGCCGGCCCTTTGGGCGGTGCCCCACTTTTAAATGCTATTGATTAGTTTGCTCTAATGTCATTTGCAGAAATCGATCGTGGTCCCCGAGTGCACCCTAAACAGGCTCGTTGTAAAATGCAAAGCAAACCGTGGAGAGTTATGAACTTAATAAAGAAGTTGCGTCTGCCTCCGTTTTTCTTCTGGCCTGCTGCTGGCTGCAGGCGCCTTTTGCGGGAACACTGTCGCGTTGTTTAATTTGATCGACTTTCCGTAGGAAAACTAGGTCGTCTGCAAATTGTAAATGTGAAGAAAAGGAAATAAAAGGTTGTAATAATCGTTAGTCCTAGTGCGTGCTTATCTAAATGTATCTGATTACTATCCGAATTGTTAGCATGGAATAATCCTCGCTGGCAGAAACAGTAATCCCACCTCCCACCCCATCCATTAAAGGGAGTCGTTTTATCATTTTTTTTAAATTATACAAATGTGGATATTAACGCTACGAACCGGAAGATATAATTCTGGATAAAGAAGCAGGCAATTGGGATTGTTTTCTAAAATTGTTAGCAATTTGTTGTGGTAAGTTGAAAAGTACGTAAGTCTAATGTGACTGATCTTTTTGTGGCGGATGAAATTCATGATTGTGAAAATAAGGAAATCTTTACTGCTTGCATGAAACGGAAGCTCATTATAATAATAAGAACTGATAATATTTTCTGTTAATGTTATGGGATTATCTTTACATTATAATAAAATTCAAAATATTCACTTACCCAAACTCGTAGTGACAATAAAAACATGTTTGCGAAAGGTAACACTAGAAACTAGTACAGCATCGTTTGGAATAGGGAACCAGTTCCGAATCCAATCCAAGCAAGTTTCCACTTTTAGTAAAATTTGCTTAATTTTTCATTAACTTCAAAGCTACGTGAAAATTATTGTGGTATTCTACACGTCTCGAGAATTTATCTAGAGTAAAGAATAATATCAAAAATTATATGAAACATTTATATGCTCATTGAAACGAAAAATCCTAAATGATAAAAAATTAGCTATAAAAGGATTACTAGCCTGTCTACCCATCAGATTTAAGTTTGTAATAAATCTCTATATATTATCATTGTTAGTAGCTGATATTTGCGACTGAGTCCACGGATTAATACGTGATTTCGTTGATACTAATTAATAACAACTCAAAAGTAATCATTATGCTTCATTTTTAGTTCAAACATTAAATAATAACTAAAATGATAAAAGGATTTTGCGCGAAAAATCTGAAAATAAGGGAGATTCTTTAACAATTTTATTTAAATATATTAAATCATTGGTACATGTTTACAAACCGAGAGAGACACACTTCCGCAAATTTTAATTTAATTAACATTTTGTTAAGTCGGAAGCTGCACCAAAAAAGTACTTAATCTCATTGCGTGCAATTTATATTAAGAAAAAGAAAAACTCATAAAGCTGAATAAGGCCCGTGAAGGTGTAAATTTTATTTACAAACTGTAGATTAAGAATGTTTATCTCTGTAAACAAGTAAACAAAAAGTGATAGTAAATTCCTCCTCGGAAATCAATGCCTTGAGTACTTCGAAAAGCGATAATCATTTTTATGTTGGGTATGTTACTTGGGGCGGAAGAAAGTCTCACAGTGCTTCCTTTTTTAAGTCGGAAAACAAACCCAACGTGAAAGAACTAACAAATTTGATGAAATTGTTCAAGGGAGTAGGTCAAGTAACTAAACAATAATTACGTTTAGTCGCTTATAATAGATCTCTAGCTTGTAAGTGAAATAAATTATAGATTGAAAATAAGTATATATCTTAAAAAAAAGTAATCTGTGCCTAATCAAGACCGATCCAATGGGATCAAAAGAATTATTTTTTTACCTATTATTGTTTAGAACTCATCGAATAGTGTACAACAAAAACTGTATGAATCTATATCGCAAATATGGAGGTAATATTTTAAACTTGTTTATTTTACTGGTGAGTTCTATAGTTCTTTTAAAGGTCTCGGAAATCAAACTAAAATCATTGTAATAAAGTTCAATAATTGGTAAATATTCTAGTAATCAATAAAAATAATAAAGCATAACAATACGGGGAAATATTAATTTTTAAATTAGGTATACCCAAAGTTACCATTTAAAAGACCGTTTCTTAAAAACCTTTAGACTGGTTTTTTTTCCAAAATTTACTCAATGAAATGGTTTATTGGATACTGGATTAAATTTAGCAAGTAGTCGTTACATCTGCCGATGAATTCAGCAGATTGTGTTTATAATTAAATTCCTGTTTTTCCAGCATGCGGTAAAAACAGTAAATACAATGGATGTTTTCGTCTTGCGTTGGACATGGAAGACTGTCTCGATAGGTTTTATGGAGGTTACTATTCAGGTGAGGAGTCTGTAAGCCATTGGTCACTACTTTATTTGATTAAATGTTTCCCTATAACACAGATTGGGCATGTGGAGGTCAATGGAATCGTGCTTACCAATTTGTGCAATTACTTGCGAATGCCTTTAAGAATGCTCACGTCGAAATAATAGCATTCTTCGACGGGACATTGAAAAAGAATAAGAAGTTAGCTGCTGAAAGGAATGATTTTCGACAGAAAACCATTTCAGTAAGACAATAAATTTGAACTTTACTGAAAGTGGTCTGATAGGATCTTTTTTTCTTTTTGGTTTAGGTCTTAAAGCACATTAGAATGATAGGAACACCTCCTCCGAAAATATGGTGGCTTCCACCCAGTGGGATACGAACTGCCCTAAGAAATGCGCTACGAAGTGTCGATATTCAAGTTGTAAGTATTAAGAAATTTGTATAAGCACATGCTGATAAGTTTGGATAATGGGTATTTTGTTTAACAGGCCCAAACTGTGACCGATCATACAATGGAAATTATTGAATATTATCAAGAGCAAAAGCTGGATGGCATTTTGGGTCTTCAACCTGATTACATAATTGCAAACACCTCGCGTTATTTTAGCTCCCATGATCTGAGACTTTCATATAAAGCAGCATTGGAAACAAAAGAGTTTATGGTTTCAAAATTGCTTGCTTCATTAAGCTTAACTGCAGATCATTTGCCGTTTGTTGCTGTTTTCCTTGGTGGCTTTATTCTCATCGATGAGGCAAAGATTAAGGCAATACATAAAAAATTAAAAATCGACGGTAATCTAGATTTTGATGCTAGAATTAGGAAAATCGCTCAAATAGTTCGAAATTCGCCAACGACCGATATTGATGAGTTTATCAAACATTTGAACTTGCAAAAGTATGAAATGGAAATCAAGGAATCGGTTGAGTACTACCAGCGTAAAGGCAAGTATTCACTGAAGAAACAAGCGATCGGTAAAAAGGGAAGAAATGATGTCCTTAAGAACGTTATTGTCGAACCTGCACCGTTTGCTTCTGAAACTAGTGAAAATGACGAAATGGCGCGTAAAATCTTGAACGATGTCAATAATTTGGTAGACGAAGAAGCAAATACGGCAGAAAGTAAGGCTAATGAAAAGGGAGATAGTAAAGATGACGCGTCTAAGAAGCCAACACCATTGGTATATGTGTTCCCGGCAGAAGTCTTAAAGACTGCCCTAAATCGCCATCAGCGTGGCATGATGGATTCAAGAATATATCAGCTTCTTACTAAGAAGGAGATTATTCTTCCGCAGATATTAGAGGACCCTCAGTACAGGGCGATTCCATCCGTTCACTTGTTTTACCGTCCGGCGCGGCAAATGATCTACGCTATTCTCTTTAACTTGTACCACCAAAAGTATTTGTGTTCACAACGAAATTCCGCGAGTGGAAACGATAAAAACTCTGATAGAAAGGAGAAAAAGGAACAAGCTGTTAAGGTACCTGTGATTCAGGTGGCTGAATGGATATGGTCACCGCAGAACCAATATAAGGAGCCAGAACTAGTAACTGCTCAGCTCCTACCATGGGCTGTTCCTACAATTCAGCGATTGTGGTTCGGAATGGCATTCGAGGACAAGCAGCGACGAATGAAAGCCTTCTTGACAATAATGCGATCTGATTCACCTCTAATGCTTAATAGAGGTTACGTTCCACAGCATATGTTAGTTATGGCGTGTGTTCTTAGATACATTGTTACGGATCCGGAGAGAAAGACTATTTTGACCCGCCAGGAACTGGACGCATTCCTTGCTACTGCATTCTCTCCGCAATTGCAAATGGTCGACTACACACAAGATTTAGTGGTGAGAAATGTTGAATGCCTGGTTACACGAGCAAGTAATATGTTCGTATTATATCAGTCGATCCTTGCTTGCTAGTGTAAATGTTCATTTCGATTTTTGGCTCTTTTAAAGTTTACTGTTTTAGTTACCTGGAGTGCACTTACGTGGAGTATATCTAGCCACCTTGTTCATGCAAGGTGTTGAAACGGCTTCCTTGGCGAATGACTCTTGCGGAGTTCCACTTCCTTGGGCTATGACCAATCCATGGCTGTTTTTCGATGGCAAGTTATTCCATTTGAAACTAAAAATGTCTACCTACGTTACAACCCTACGAGAACTCTGCGATGATCATATCGAAATCGTATTGAAAATTGAACGGTTTAGGAAAGCAATTCTAGAAGATGTCGAGCACTTTTTATTGCCTGCAGCTCATATAGGTACAATAGTAATTACAGTATTTTCTTGTGGCAGTGCGATAGTCAAAAATCACCTTTTTCAGATGCCTTATTCAGACCAGGATTCCTTCCTCCACCCCTGCCAGTCCCTTACAATAAGGGTGCCTTTCCGTTGGCAACAGCTGCGGGCTCTAACGGGACCATTTTCTATCCGCAGGCGCCTTATTTCTCGCTTTCGCCGACTTTCCTAGGTCGTGAGGCTATAACTGGAGTAAATCCGCCACCTGCCAATAATCGTACTGGAAATCAAAATCCTGCCCAGACCAGGACAAATCCGAACTACAATAATCGGAGGGGCTACCAACAGTTGAAGGTTGGAGGTAAGTCAAAAAAAATCCCATCAACTCTCGCCGCAAAATCGAGTGCATACTAACACTTCTCATCTCACAAGAGCTTAATTCACAAAATTTTTTTGTTTGATTAATTTTGCGAATTGTAGGAATTGTTACAGGTTCTTGGGCGACAGGTGGTGCAGCAACACGTTCTCTGTTCGGACCACCTGGTAATCGTCTTGGCAATAAACTTTCTGCTAACTTATCAAGACTTGGTGCCGGTACACGTGGAAAGACGTCAGTGCAGGCTCGTTTGCAAAGAAATCAAAGTCAGGGGAATATCGCTGCGCGCAGTATAACTCGAGCGTATGCAAATAAGTTGAATGCAAGGAATCGCAATAAGCAGAAGAAAAAGGATAATCGTAAGACCAACAAGAAAGATAAGAAGGATACAAGTAAGGAGGAAGCAAAGAAGGAAAAGGATGAGGACGAGGAGGAAGATGATGAAGATACCGGTGATGAAAAAGAGGATAATACAAAGACTGCTATTGATACAGTTTCAGAAAAAATTAAGGGGATATCTCTGAGGGAATGCACTGTGGAACTTCAAAATGGGTCAGTATGTTGTTTAGATCGAGCAGGATCGCTTTGATTTTAATCATCCTCTTCTACTTCCTGTATTTTTGTCAAAGCTTTTTATCTGTGATAGATCGAATATTAGAGTTCACTTTGATATTTTGAACCTAAGCGCAATTTTTAGCCTTTAAGATTATTTAATGCAGTGTACGAATTATAAGAGGCTACTAAGTTTTTAATTATTATCCGTTATTTTCCATTGGATTTAAATTAAATATAGTTTGCTGCTAGTCAGTTTATTTTTTATACATCGTTGGTATTGTATATTTTATTAAATTCAAAATGAGAGTAAATTTTCTAATTGCGCAGCAACAAAAACGTTTTGAGACCAGTGTTGGGCTGTACATTCGTTGACGATTCTCTGGTCAAATTCTTCGTTTATATTGCAAGTTATTCATGCCACGTTTTGTTCCATTTTGATCCTTTTACGGATGCCTCGATTTACAACATGTTGCAAAAATGTTTTGCCCTTTCTATCTATTTTAATTAGTCCACAATTCTTGTTCTCCTCTATATCGGCCTTTTACTTTTTCTGGTTTTCAATTTAGCTTACCTATGATAGCCTTTTCACCTTTGGAATACCTAAAGTGGTTATTGTGCTGTTTTACCAGTCCGTGTTATCCTTGTCTATTCTTTTTCTCTCTATGCAGTATACAGTCTATGATCTTTTTACAGATATTATCACACCACGTTTTGACGTTTTGTCACTTTTTTCTTGGAATAGTTGGTTTAAATCAGTGAACTGTATTTCGCCATAGGGCTTGCATAAAATAATTTCAAGTTTTTTAAAATCCTTTGAAGAAGGGAGGGATATGGATTGCATGAGTTTATTTTCTTGTTTCTACTTTAGCGATAGGTTGATATTTTCAAATATTATATGCTTTTTAGTACAAATTTGTTAAAATTAGTTTTGGATATTTATGTTATGTTTCTTTCTATGTTTAGTTCGATGATCGGCTTATTTTGGAAATAATTGTATAATCTCTAATGAGCAAATTTATCTAATAAATTACCATTTGACCAACAGTACCACCGTTCTTGCATCAGACCTAGCCAATTCAATGTGTGATGAACTTCTTAAGGATGAAAATAGCGATGAATCTTCCACTAAAGACAAGTCCAGCGAAGATGAATCTTCAAATAAAGTGAATAAAACAGAAAAATCACCATTATCGACAGAAGTGCAGAATGACACAGGAGCTTCAGGAGATGCCACAGCAGCACCTGTGTCAGCAGATACTGACGAATCGACTGAAAGTGCCAAACAATCAAAAGGATCAGTTAAAGGAGCTACTGCTGCTGTTGCCGCTGCTCCAAAGAAATCCAAAGGGAAAAAGAATGGCGCTGCCAATAAGACTGCAACTAACAATGACGTAGACGATGGAGAAGTTGCTGAAATTGGACAAGGTGATGTTTCTGTGAAAGTTTAATTTAGTTTTTTTTTTTTTTGACCTAATGTGTGCCCTTAAGAGTGTGAAGAATATTTTATCGATTGTCGCTTTTCAGTTAACTATTAATTATGTATAAAATATAAGTTTTTTTTTTGATTATGTGTCTCTCTACGAGAAGCACCAAAACGAATGATTTCCTTCTGTTAGGTTATACTTTTTCTTGCATATATTCGTTTTTCGAAGTACGCAGAAACGATTTTCATCCAGAATAAGACGAACACTTGAAATGTGAAATAGTTGAATACTTTCCAGGTGGTAATTTTGCAAGGATTCCATTTAGTTTTTGGTTAAAATGTAGTTGAAAGTTTTAGTAGCAATCTTTGAAGAATTTCTATAATAGTTTTGGACAAAATGTTCCTGGAAGGTGTTCCCAAAAAATATCTGAGAGTTAAAAAAAACGTAACTCGTCAATAATGACAAAAATCTCCATTGGACGCACTAACCGACTAATTTGCACTATCGTTTACGAAAGGAAGTTTAACATCAATAGGCAACCACAATGCCACAATTGTGTATATTTCAGATTCGTTTAGGTGTAAGGCTGTTATTAATTGTATAATAAATGAAAGTATTATTATGATACTTGTTAAAAATTTATATTTACAACTTTTATTATTATAGAAATACATATATCGATATATACCAATCCATGTTTTACAATTGTCAGGTCGTAGTAGGTCAGATTTTCAGTTCATAAGTGATTTTTTCATATTTCCAGTGACATACTACCAGTGAAAAAAAAACGTCGTTTCACTTCCATACTTGTAGCTGATAACTCTTAAAACAGTCTTGAACACAAATTTAAACCAAATTTAAACGACAATACACAATGAGGCAATATTTTCTTTAACGTTTTTTATATTGTGGTTGCTGAAAAATTTTACTTTTTCCTTTCATTGTTAGATTTTTAATGTTAGCGGTAAATGATGTTAATATAGACCAATGAGAAAATATTACCTCTCGATTATATTCAACAAAATATGGCATAAAATGAAGGCAATTATATTTCGAATAGTTGCACATTTTAAATTATCTCTATTTCGACTTATACGTTTTCAATTTTTATGAAAAATGTATTTTGCATAAAACACCAAAAGCTCGTAATTGAATGCATAACCATTCCCTTATATTTCTAATATAATGAGAATACGCCTCAAAGCTTGGCCGATTTTTATATTTTCGAAAAAGTACTAACTTTCCCAAGATATTTTTTACGAAAATTAAGTCGTCTATAGGAAAATAAAGTGCAACTGTGAATGCTTTAGATTTTAGATTGTCCTCATTTCATGTCAATTTACTAAACACAAAATACATAAAAAACTCTGTAAGAGTTAGCAAAGGAAAAAAAATATCAAAAAAAACAAAAACTTGTTGGCCTCTATCAAACCAAAAAGAAAAGTTATTTTCACTCTTTGATTCGTGATTTATTAAATTAGATAATGTGTGATTTATTTTTAACGGAAAATCATTATTCTTTTGCTAGTGCCTTTTTGGAGTAAAATACAATGACTGGACTTTAGATGATAAGTCCAATTTGATATTGATCGAACGGCGAGAAACTATATCAAAAAACGAGGCTAATTTTTTATAGATCATATTTGAAAAAAAGTAAAAGCTTGATAGATCAGTGTCAAATTGGGGTTTGCTATTGCTGGAAAAGTAAAAAAATAATGATAATAAATTAAATAAAAGCGATGACAAAAAAAGATGCCGAAAGACAAAATAATAACGACGTCTTGCTTATACAACGTGCGTGCCCTAATAACTTACGAGTTATTAAGAATTCAAAAAAATTAACATTTAATGAAGCATTTTTTTATTTGTATGAAATAAAAAAATGTTTGTGGTCTGTGATGTTATAAATATATTTTTATATATATTTGTTATTATATTGTTAAACATAACGTATTTAAAGAATATGAAACAAAAAGAAGATATATAAACTACTAATACGAGTATTTAAGATGAGAAAAAGAAAAAGAAAACTACAAAACGCTTAACTAGTTAGGGAAATGAAATTTCCAAAAAAAAAGAATTATATACAAGAATAATTATATTAAGATCAAGCGGTGATGATCGAGGGTCAGTCACATGAAATGTGTTAGGCGTATATACAATATTGGATGTAATTTATTATTACAAGAGAAGGATTTGGACGAATGAAAAACAAAACAAGTAATAAACGAGTTGATCGGACTTTGTTAGGACTACTAAGATCGAATCTTAACATAATGACTGCATCTGCCCAAATGTAATATGAAATAAACGAAGATATGGAACATGTAAACAGTTAAGTAATACAATGTGTCGATGTATTGTATGGAAGCCTCGGAAGAAAAGGATAATTGCAACGGATTCTGAAATTCTGGAAAGCGTTTGGATATTTTTTCTTTTTTTCACAGAAGTCAAATGTAACACCAGCTACTTGAATAAAAAAAAAAAAAGAAACCAAGATATGAGCAATCATAAAGCTTTGATGATATATACAATGTACTATCTGAGAAGATATTATCTCCGTTTAAGGGTAGTGTAAATGCTCCTGAAACCATTAATTCCATTATCTCCCCGGAACAATGTAAGTAACCACTTCAAGTTTATTGAGGGAATGTTTAAAACAAAGTTTTGCTAAACACAATTCACATACTAGTGGATCACATAACATATATAAATATATATACTTTAGCGTACTTTTGAATAAACAAAGAAGCATTACACTAAAATGCGTCAAGTATTGCGGTATTTCAGTTAAAGCATCATGTTAAAATGTTTATAAGAGAAAAAAAAAACAGAGGGACTTTTTGATAATGATTTTTCTCAGTAATTTTTTAAACGGGTAAAAGTTTCGTTGTTTTGTATTGATACTTTAAAATCTGTAATCTTTCTGGCAACTTACTCACAATTGTGTACGTTTAAAACACTCTTCTATTCCTAATACACTTTGCAAGAAACATGTTGGGATTTAAAAGTATTTTAAAGAAATGAATTAAGTGGTATTAAAAATACATTCAATTTTAGATTCTTCCCTGTATACTCAATGTGTAAAATATACTTATATTTAGTATGTTATGAAAAATATACTGCAATTTTGACGCAGATTTCTAATATAAGCTTGTTACAATGGTATAAAAAACGGCGTCAGTTGATTTCGATGTTAAATTTACAAATCTATTATACTCGAGGTTTTTCCTCATTTGAAACTTAGTGTCTTGTTTTTGGTGCACAATACAACAAAAAGGATGTATTGCTTCTGTTCAGCCTAACGAACATGTGACGCCTCGTATTTCGCATTGATATTTAAGATTTCAAATTAGAATATGAATATACCATAGCAAAAATCTATCGTAACGAGTTGTCTGTTCCAGTATTGGATTAAAGGAGTTAATCAAAGTAAAAAGTTATATCAAAATTACAAAAAAAAATTCAACTTTTTAAAATTTTCTTTTTGAAATTTTCAAAATTAAATTTTACGTAATACTTTAGGGTTTTTAAGTAAACTAAATCGCCTTATTGAAAATTACTTACAATTTCTAAATTAATAATCATTCGTTATAATTCGTTTTGAAACACAGAAGTCATTAATAGTATATAGTTTAATATGCTCCTTTAATTCAAATGTTGTTAATTTCGGTATAAAATTATCAACGAAAAATGAGCATAAAAGTGTAAAGTTGCCAGAATCTACAGTTGCTAAATTAAATCGTGCCTGTCTATTTATAAAAAAAATAGTTTAAGTCCCTAATATACAACAAGATCGATAGCGTGCATGCTAAAATAAAAGATTGAGTAAGTAGTAAAATGTCAATAATAATTTAAAACAAATAACGTTTCTTATTTCATGCTAGCGAAAATTTCCCAAAAATCTTACGCGCGCGGGAAAATGTTTTTAATATAGAAGTTAAAGAACAATCCCCTAAAGGGTTAAACCTTATTAAAAAAGAAAACATTAGATTCCAACTGCACTTCTTTTTATGAGAAACCTATATATTTTATTTGTAAGCATTTTAAGATACCAAGCAAACGCGTAATAAAAGCAAATGAAAAAAAAATGCAGAAAAAAGAATAGCGCATTATTTAGTTTTCTATATATGTTAGTGAAGCTGCTAAATATTTTAAATTGATTGCGATTGAAGCAAATAAATCATATAACGAATTATGAAAATTTAAATTTAAGGAAAACGCAAGTTTAAACAAAAGAGAAAAAAAATGTAATAGTCATTAACGAAACATACTGAAACTGAGGATAACTTAGAAGTTGTAGTTTCACACATAATACGAAAGCAATGCTTTATACTAATTACAGTTCAGAGTTAAACTTCAATTTAGACAGAATGTTTTTCATAAGGTAATTATCCACGTTAATTAAAACTGAGAAAAGTTTTACTCGGAAAAAAAAAAATAGTAACTGAAATTGAAAAACAAAGAAAATAAATGATTTGCAGTAATGCAAATACATTAAACGGAAGCAACAAATTTTTTTTGAATATATTTAACGTAAGTAAGATGCAACAGAAAGATGAGAAAATTAAGGGTTGAGAAATTTTCGATTGTTTTTAGAAAGCAGGCAACATTTACTACATTAATTGTACACTTTGATGAGGAATGAAGGTAATATTTCGGTTATAATTTTTTCTTTTCAAACGGCAAATAAGTATAATAGACGCATTTGACGCATGCTATATAAATTTCTAGGGCGTTCTATAAAATATTTTATAATTATATAGTAAGAATGAAGTTTTCTTCTTATTCATTGTATTTTTTTAGTGTTTTAAGATTCATGTATTGTATATTTTATCCTTTGAACCTCTTTCAAGTGTCGCTATTATAAAACCCGCATATACTTGTGTGATTTTGTAAATTTTAGCATATTGCTAATGGGATTTTTATATTTTATGAATATGTTGAACAAATTGCATATTTCTTTTTTAAAATCGAATCTTAAAATTATATACCCAATTTTCATTGCATTCGAAATCAGACGAATTTTAGAAATTGTTTTGAGTAGTTCAAATTATTTTTGGCTTATTGGTTTGTTTGTTTTGGCTTGGTGGTATTTTTGTTTTTTTCTTTAAATTGAATCTCGTTTAAAATTAGATTATCTTCGCTTCGAAAAATTTTATTTTCAGTTGACGGGAAATTTTGAGAGTTTTTTTTATAAAAATAGTTTATTCCGTTAAAATTCTATGATTTCGACTATAATTTTATTTAAAGCAATTTATTAGCATTTCTACGACGGCGTAAAAAGAAGATTGATGGCTTTCATCCACTTTATCGGGCCTGTATACTTTCCAAAATAAATAATATGCAATTATGTATACAGTACCAGTGTATTTTAAGTGTAATTTATTCATTTTTAGAATATATCTAAGTAAAATCAATGGCATATTTCTGACGATAAAATCACTACCATTAGTTTTCGATGAAAAAAATAGCAAAATTGTACACAATACAAACGCAAAAAAGATACATAATAAAATAGATCTGCGGGTGACAGTGGACACTAGAAGAGGGAATAATAAGATTCGTGCTGATGTCTTTCTTTAATTTAACCATATGTAAAATGTCAGGTATATTTACAACGCATATTTTTATTATCATTGTAAATTTAATAAGGAACACAGTTGAGAAAGGAAACAAGAAAATAATAAGGTTTTAGAATGCTCGTAGAGAAAATGTTCCGAAAACGAGCAAATCAACTTAGAATTAACTGGGAGCACTTTGATTCCTCCGCAGAGTTGAAAGAGGACCAAGTGCTTGAAGCATTTGATGTTTTATTCATTAATTTTAGCCGTTCACAAAATATGTGGCTTTACCTTTTAAAGCGCCTTAGTGTTTCAGTGGTGTTTTTAGATATGTTATCCTATAATATATATTTTTTTAATTTTCATTGCTTTATACATATTTCGAAAAGGAGGCATCCTTTTCAGTAATTTTTTAACAAACGTATATTTTGATGAAGTGGAGCGCAAGCATTTTATTATCCATAAATCTTTAAAATATATTCAATGTCCCCTCACAATTAAGAAAAAAAAAAAGAGTAATTCACCTTTGCAAGAAAGCAGTTATGAACTTAAAATTATACATTTAAAAGCTATATGGAAATAAATTTAACAAAATTAATCATTATTGTATTTAAAGTATATAATAATATATGGGCAGTCAGAAAATGTAAGATTTGTCTGAATCAAATAAATGCAAGAAATGTTTGGACAAATTGAATTAAATTGCATTTTTATTCATATTATTAATAAGATCCTCCCCTCATTTTTGGTTTAGTCGGTAAATGAGTTAGTTTTCTAAGTTTGCTAAGTTCATAGAGGATTTTAAGTTATGTTTTATCGCCAGTGAATTATAACCATAAATTATAAATCGGGTATAAATTCTTAGCTTTTAAAGTTATTTGTTAACACTGTTTTACAGGTTAAAGAATAGTTCCAAATTCGAACGCGACGTTTCGAGGAGTTTTATTTAGCTGTACTTCATAATTTAGTGCCAAATTAACTGGCACATCCAAAGATCCAGGGACGGCATCCAGCATTTGTTAAACACGTTACAACAAATTTTTCTCTATCCTTGCTCTATCGTGTCACCGGATTACTTCCAGGACAGAAGTTACTAAACCAATCAATATCACTTAACCGACATATTGAGATGATATCTACTCCAAATTAATTCTTGAATATACATAGGGGATTGCCCAACTTCCATATTAAACATATTTGACCTATACTGTCCTATTCTTGCGTAAAATAGTAATAAAATAATAGATATATATAAGCAAAATTATGGTACAGAACGCTCATTACGTGAATGCGACTACTTTAGAAATCATATTTTGATTACGTTTTAGTTTTAATTGGCACTTGCTTTTAAATGTATAGCAATAGTCAATTAACTGAAAGTCTGTGCAAAATTTCAAGTTTACCAAAATTCTATAGGTTTATATTTAAAGCACCAAAGTCTTAGAAATTTAAGTTAATTGAAGTAGAAACGATTCCCAGTCTCTAAATTCCTTACCCCAAACATGTGCAGAAGTACAGATTTTTAGCAGCTAGAGCAATTACTAATTTCATCCAAAGACTAGGGAAATATCTTCTCTTAGGTAGTAAACTTCTAGACCTATGGGCCAAATGAAGCATATCATCCGGTTAGTTCCGGGTGATTTCATCAATCAACACACACTTTCTCCCAGGATAATAGTCGCTAATCAGGTTGTTTTACTTGTTAAGCCCAGAGAGGATTATTCCATTATAGGTGGGCTTGCGTGAATTGAATAGGTGGTACAATAAGCCGTCGGAGTGGTGACTTTCGACCTCTTTGTTCCTTTAAAATTTCGAGAATGCACGGTAGATTAACTCGGTACTATAAAATATTACGGAATAATTCATTTTAGATGTGATGTGGAATAACTTTAATACGATTGATTTTTCTTGTATATTTAGTTAAAGCTTATTTTGGATTTCAAATAAAAAATAGTTATTTTGATGGAAAAGTTCTGAACATATCATGAGCATCAATATTATTTAGTTTCTTGTTTTTTAATAATACACGCGATTTAATTTTCATTTTACGTCTTTTAATTGACATACCATTCGGGTGTAGTCCAGCTGTTAGCTAGTATTTTTAGGATTAGTAGCTTAGTTGTTTACAGTCATATTCCTCTATAACTAAACTAAAATAAACAGGTTAGGACAAGTCTTGGATAATACCACTAAGCACTTTAAACCCTTGAAGACAATTGGCCAAACAAAAGTATTTTTTCTTGGGTACTGTTGGGTTGGGTTGGGTACTTTAAAAGAAGCGCAAGTATTGCTACATATATAGGAATTTTATTAATATTCTACAAAAGTACATTTGTGGAATTTTGTTGTTTTGTCTCTTATGTCCAGTCTTCTACTGTGCATTTACTATTGAACGAATTTGTGCAGTATTTTCATTATAAGTAATGAAACAAACTTGTCTGTTCGTCTAATCCTATCTGTTCATTTTCTATATTAAGGTATATCCTTGATTTTTCCAGAAACTACTAGACTGACATAGATATAATTTTGTTTTACTACCGTATAATGTTTTGAGAAGGTCCGATTATTATAATTTTGTCTATTTGTTTGGGAATACATACAATTCCATATTACAACACTATTGAAGAGCCTTGAGAAATTTTAAAGAATGATTTAATCATGTTACTAGGGCTTTAAAATGATTTTAAAAATGAAAAGTGTTCAAAATCAAACGGTTTTAAAAAAAAGTAATTTAAGTCGCGACAAAAGTGGGCTAAATTTTAAATTTTCTTTTAATTTATAAACTTTTAATGTGGATGAATTATAAACCCAAACACCAGGAACAATTTTTTATTCCTCTAAAGTAAACATTAGTAATTTAAAATAAGTCCCTAATGTTGCTAGCTAAGTGTAAACTGGAGTTTTGCAGATTTTAAATTATTTTTGAAAAGAGAACGAGGCATGATTAAAATTTTGCTTATTAAGAATTTTGATTGCAAAATATTTTTGTAATCTTTTGATTTAAAAAGGATGTTTTTATTGAAATTTTCTCATAATGTATTTAAACAATTGTGTCTATATGTTTTTTTTAGGTCTACTGAATGTCAGCTCTCTATAAAGGTCTAAATTAGCCACTTTGGTACGAATTTAATTTCAAAGAACAGGACAAGCATTAAAATCTCATTAAAATTTAACATTTCATTAAAAAATTAACATTTCAAAATAATTCAGAGAACGCAAGTTTATATTCGCCCACAGTAGTTTGCATATTTCTTGCGAATTTTAGCCCAAAAAATTGCAAAGTTTTTCATGGGAACATTACTTTAGAAACTATTTAGTGGAAATGTAGTCTACATCAACTAATTAATCAAATTCAACATGTAAATAGTTGCAAATTGTATAAGTAAGCTGCAGTTTAGCAGCCCTTCGACGAGGCACATTCGTTAACAAAGTGGCGAGTGAATCTGTAACTCCGGACGTATACCAATGTTGAACTCCATATTCAGTTCTTAATTGAATTTTGCCAGGATAATTCCTTGCGTCCTTAATTAACACCCGAACAGCGAAATAATGCTGCACTTGCCGGAATTGAGTTCGAAATAAGTTCGACTGCGAATTTAACGATACTTCGAAGTCAGGTTCGTTTAACTTCGTACTTCCTGCTACGTAGCGAGAAATGACCCTAAAAACTTGTATAGCCCTAAAAATGGGTACCGTTGAAAATGCTAGGGAGGATGGAAATAATGAAAGTTTGCGTCCTTGGCCTTCGTCAAATTTATAAAGTTTTTTTTTTCACTTGAAGATGGTCCTGTGAAGGACTGCATTAAATGCGAGCCACGTTTCTTGCAAAGTTTGGCTCTCCTCGGCGACGGGTGAATTTATATAATCAATAGTAATCAATCATTGTACACTTGGAGTGTTTTTGTTTGAATGAAATATCGGAGGTGTAGCGTCGTCAGTCGCCTTCTCTATTGACGTTAATAGGGCACTTTTTGAGGGATTTATTCTGTTCCATTAAGAACACGTTCTAATTAAAGTTCTTATGTTTAATATTACAGGATAATGGCACACTTTATCTCGTCTTGTTCTAATTAAGGACTTCTCTTAATGAGCTTTTTATTGAGCATCTCTCAGTGCAAAAGTAGAAAATATTAGCCCTTATATAGAGTATACCTACAGATTATTTAGACTGGAGCCTAAAATTAATTTTTACTCTACTTTTCTCACGTTTTTCTGTGCACATTTTTCAAGTTGTTAATTTAAAAGTCGTTGCAAAGTGATGAACAGAAGAGTTGCTAAAGAAAGTTCATTTTCAAGACAGTTCAAGGTTTCTTCTAAGTTTTAAATTAATAAATCTACTCGTTTCCTATTTATAAATTCATTCATAATTTTTAAATTCCTTTCAGCTTGATTTTTTATACAAGGAATTAATACTGTTTACGAGATTTCATCCTGTTCTCAGTGTTGAAGACTTTTAAAGCAGATCATATAACAAAAAATTTCTAAAGTATTGTTTTTACTTGATTTAAAGTTTTTAGTTTTAAAGTTAAAAAGTACGTCTTTTACATATTTATTTATTTTTAGCGAACTATTTTGTGATAAAAAAATTCCCATGTTAAAAACCCATACGGTTTCCGAAATCGCTTAATTTTTATAGAATTTCAATTGGAAATTAATCAAATCAGTGATAGTCCAATTCCAAATTCCCTCGTACTAAAATTTGTGTAATCTTAATATGTCAAGGTATGTTGTGATAATTTGAAATTCGCAAGTAATTTTAATATGCAATCAGACTTCGAAGGGCTATTTATTATTTATGATCCCAAAAACTTTGTCGTTAAAGATTTGAACTTAATTAGGTTAAATATTGATTTTACACATTTTGCAAACTGGAAACTAAATAATTTATGTTTAAGAACCTAAGAGATAAAAAGGTTGATCCAAAAGTTTACTTAAAGGCAATATTAAGTGATGAATTTTATGGTGGAATTTAATATTTAGGCAGGTACTTGCTTTTAGCATTTGAGCTCGATTGATTATTTAAACTGCTGCGAAAATCTAGACATCAATAGATCAATGAATCAGCATCTCAAAATACGTTGATAAAAAATCTATTACTTTTTCTAGCAATTTTATGTGACGTGAAAAATCGCATTTTGAACATTTAAATCTTTAAAAGTGCGTACATGCAAGAAAACATTGTCAAAATATAGAAAACATTATTGTGCCGAAAATTATATTTGAAATTTCTTCGTGGTGTCTGAATTATTCGTTAAACGGAAAATCGAAGAAACGTTCTAAATAAATTCAATTGCATTAAATTTATTAAAAAGTCATACTTTTTTTGATTTTTTTTTCGACAAAGCATATACAGTTTATTGTTTTACTTTATGATGGCCAAGATGCCCACCCATTTATGGTCAATGTGCACGACAGACAGTAGACAAGTTCCTTCCATTGGACCGAATGGCTCGACGAAAATGCTGCTCTCGGTTTTGTTGTTCATAAAAAATTTATTACGATAAGATCTTCGTATCATTTACGTCGCATTCAGACGGATCCGACAGTTTCAGAATAGCTAAATTCACAATGGCGAATGCCGGCAACCACATATAAGATCTGACTCTGTAATAAATCAGGGAGAGACCCACCGACACCGGGAGCGGTTATTTAAGACAATGGCAGAAGGAATTTTCATATTTCACAATAAACGAGCTGTCACGGGCATTCTAAGTGTTAAGCGATATTTTTGTATTTTGCATTCGGCTCGTAATTTGCCAACGCCCGGTTGGCGAAGTAGTCGGAACGCCAGGGGGACCCATTCAAGACAGGGCACCGGCGGAGTCCCACCGAGGCTCAGCATTTTGTGCAACTTCCATTGTTTTTAATTAAATTGTTCCTTGCAGGAAAGTTACAATTGTCAGCTTCGCCCGCCGCCCGCCGCAATTGTGAGCAATCGCCGCAGGTCTGCACAACCATAGCTAAAGAATTCCCAGCGAAGTTTAGGACTTTCTTCCTACGTACTGCAACCGGGGTTTCTAGGGGCGCCTGGTTCTACTCGTAATTTATAGTTTTGAAAGCCGCGGAAATGCTCTATTCATGTTCACGGCGTTGTTAAAACAAAGTGTATGCTTTATCAAATCTCTTAACTAGGACTTTGTATTTGCATTTCTTTGTAGCAACAAGCATCGAGGAGATGGGAAATATTTATTTTATTTTATATGTTTCATTTGTACACAGTTTTGGTTTTTTGATTAAATCACCAAAGAGCTGTCTTGGCCGTTTCTATCTTACACTTAAAATGTATCGTATAAATTAGTCATTAGGTTTTCAGCTAGCTTACAGACAGTTTATAAATTTGTTTGGTTTAATATGCGAATAAGTGGCACATGATAAACAAAAGAATAAGCATAAAATTAAAATTTTCGCCAAGCCTATAAATTTAAAATCATTCATTAGCCGTAGAAACGCCTCCATACTAATTTTCTACCAAATTTTATTAATTGTTATAATGAAACATTTACTACAACGTTGGTTGGTCTGGATCTATAAAAACTCTCTAAGAACCTGTTTTGGTGTGATGCAAAACCTAAACAAAAAGTCTCATCAAAATTGATTTAGCTATTTCGAAGAAAAATGATAAAAACCTTTCATCTCATCATTGATTTTTCAATTTTTAATACCAAATCCAATTGTTCAATTTTGCCTAGTTTTTGCTCAGTATGATTAGAAATGTGATTTCCTTTATTCAATCCAATTCAACTCAATTTAACTTAATTCATTTCTGTTTATTGCACAATTATTCTAGAGGATAGCAACATTAATAGAACAAGAAAACGGGGGACCGTTGATAAGTTCGCGACCCATTGTATTTATTGATGACTTATTATGCTCATTATGATAGACAACAATAACGAAACCTATCAGAGTAAGGCATAAATTTTGCTTCATTTTATTCAGATCAACAATGAACGTACCAAATTATAATCTGTAGATTCTTCTATGCACAAGGGACGTATAGATTTTAATTATATGACTCGTAAAACAAAAAATGTACACAAAATACCTTATAAAAAGAAAACGACAAAATAAAAATCCATATAATTTTTATAAAAAAATTCTAATTAGTCATTTGTTTACACGGTATGCATTACGAGACAACAGGTTATACCTAGTCCTAGAGAGTGAAGAAAATGTGTTAAAGTCTGTTCAGAGAGTCACCCATTTTGAAAATGAGGAAATGGAAACTTTTTCAGAGGGATTGAGGCGTTTTACACCAGACGTGAAAAAGTTATTATTTAAGAAGATTATATTCAGAAATGAAATCTTTTGTTTCATGAGTTAGTAGTTTCAGTGCTTAGGTCGGCATGCCAGTGGGAAAGCTGACAAATTAATTATTTCGAAATTTAAATTTCGTAATATAAATAATAATTGAAGTAGGTATAAAAAAAGAATAATTCTGCAGAAACTTTCTAGAATGAGTTTAATTTTGTTTTCATCAGTATAACATTTCAGAATCCTATTTGTTTAATTTCATAGTACATGCAATGGTGGCGACGAAAACTTTGTAAAATTATCAAAGCCGATATAATATCGAATATCTGATTATACAAAATGTTTTTTTCCAATGTGCGTTATTCCATTTTCACCTATTAATAAAAACATAAAGACAAGGGTCACTTGGATCCTTAATTCTAAATACAGTGATTATAGAGTTCCGCGTTTTTAATATGGAGTAGAATCACACTTATTTGCGTATTCATATTCATACCAATCAAATATTTGCATAAAGTAAATATCTCGAATGTTCAAATTGGCCATTGGACCGAATCTACTAAAAGGGGCCATAAATATGTTTATAGAACATCTGGTACATACATAAAACAATTTATCTAGGGGTCTCAATTCATCACTCCTGTCTTTGTCTAAGCAAATGGCAGTGGATCCTTCTAAAGTGGAATATATATGGCTTTTAAACCTCGTTCCGAACACACTGTTCACCCGAAAACACGCAGCACCCCACAAATATTGGCCCCCGAAAGACCGGATATATGCGCGCTCGTGGCCTACCATGTCTAAAGAAATCCTGTAGGAACATACTCTTGGACCGACGTGGCGGGAATATTAATATCCCCACCGTGCTTGATTCCATATTCCGAACAGCGTCTTCCACACTTTTTACGAAGGATAAAATATTTGAAAACGCTTGCTCCTCCTGGCTGATGAAAGATTTCAACAAAAATTTTCGTAAATAGGGTAAACATGCAGCCCTCAATTAAAGATGGAGCAGGTGTGATTTATCACCCGAAAAAGATTCAGCTATTCATCAATCAATCCTGCGGGGTCAGGAGAGTCTCTGATCGTTACTGGCCTCTAGTATCTGGTGTCTGCTGGTTTAGGGCTCGATTTGTAGCAAAAACAGAGATTTGGATTGGGATTTTTCCTGGATAAATTATTCGTTTTATATCCAAAATGTGGACCATTAGTTTGCTCCCTAGAGTCTTTACGTTTCAGTTGAATCAAAGTGGCAAAGGACCTCTCTAACCTAATTTACGTCCAGGGAATGAGAGGATGTGGGTATCTTGAAATTAGCAGGTATCCTTGGCCCTCATTAATTATGAAAATTTAAATAGACACCAGAAACAGGTGTGCCGTAATAGCGTCGTTCTTTTAAGGTCAATTACTTTGCTTTTGAAAAATTACCACATTTTCATATTTTCCAAATTCAGGAATTAGGAAAAGTATTGACATAGTCCACCGAGGTACTTTACCTATCTTAGGACGAGAGGGAGAAGAGGAGGGGCTTATGCCAACTTCACTGGTGGGGGAGAATTGACGTTTTATTATAGACACTGTGATAGTCAAGAGATTTGGGAAAATAGTCTGTTTTAATAAAAAGAAAAAGAAACACAGGAATAGTATCAAGTGTATTACAAGAGAGAATTTTGTTGTTTTCACAACAATTACTAAGACTCGTTTTTTTAGATATAATCTTTTCAGAAATAATCGAAATCTCTTACCTATTGCGTATTTTATACTAAAAATCTATTTGTTCAGTATTCACTATTAAAATAAAAATCAAACACCACTTTAGTACAATACGTGCCCTGTGGAAAGAAATCCAAGAGAAACATATACTAGAAAAAATATTATTTTTAAATTTATTTTGAAACGTCTAAAACTCCCTAAGTATTGATTTTTAAACGATTTAAACCATACAAATCAAATTTCCACAAAGGTAACTCAATTTCATTTGTGCTTTTAAAATCATAACTAAATGAAGAGCACATAAAACTTAATGAAAATTTATTAGTTTTAGTGTTTTATTTTATGGTCGTGCCTAAATTTAAGGAATGAATTAAGTTAATGAAAAAGAAAGGAAATTTACAAAATTAGAAAATTTATTTCTCTTGCCCTTTAAAGGTACACTGTCGTCATAAATTCTAGTCCCGTCACTCCTTAAAATCCTAATTGCAACCGTACTATAGACTGATGTTAATAGTAGCCAAAAAATATAATGATTGAGCTATTTCTTTATCCTCTCGGAAATTCACCACCTGTGTTTATCCCTTGACAAATTCCCTGCCCGACTACCTGCGATATCTGATAACAGACATCGCAGCCAAATACCTCAATAACTCAGTTCCTTCGAGCAAATTCTTGGCAAGTGAGGTCGGGTCCTTATCGGGAGAGCACGTAGTAAGCTCGTTTCGGTTGATTCCTATTTATCAGCCAATTGATTTATCAAGGAAGCTGGGGCCGACATGACAAACTGGCCCTCTATTCCTCAATGCGTCCATGGACAATATTTCGTGGCCCCGATCCGCAACTGCCTCGGCGGGGCACATAAAACAAAGATTCAAATAAATTGGCAAATCTGAACATGTACCTTGATAGCGTTTTTACGATTTTCTGCTGCTCAAATTTTTTGCCCTTTTGTAGGGTCGCTCAGGGAAATAGGCGACTTTTATTATTTTGGGGAATTGCTACACAAACGTCTTTGTTTTAAAGTTGAACTTAAAGCAACACAGTTCTCTCGATTCAATTTACTGTAAATTCACTGTAAGACGTTTACAGCAAAATCTTTCGAACTAGAACTCTAATAGTTATCTAGAGGATTTGAAGACACATAACAATAAATTTAATGTTTTTAAGTACATGTAATATGACACATGCTTTTAGCTTTCAATATCTAGCAAATTTTAATGATTTTCTAACGATTTCGGAGTAAACGTTTAAATCAAGTTAAGAAAACTAGAAAGACCAGAATTTAGAATTCTTAAAATAGAAAATATAGTTTCGATTACAAAAAATAATTTAATGTAACTTAATTTTAAAAAATTCCTCAAAAAGTAATTTAGTTTGTCTTTTAGTAGATTTTCTATCCACTCTTTCTAGAACTAATTGTTTTTGGTAGAAGTCAGTTTGGGTTACTTTTCGAAAACACAAATTTTTGAAAGATAAAATTCAGTTTTATTAATTAGAATTACAGGAAGATTCAGAAGTAAACTTTTAAAAAATTGCCATCTAGGACACTTGCTAGGACTAAAAATTGATCTATAATCACAATTTACCCTGTTGTAGTTTTGAAAGGTATAGTGTATACAGAGAAAGAGGATACGATATAGTATTATGTGAAAATGGTATCTAGAATATTCTAAATTTTTTTGTTTTGTTCCATAGCTAGTAATCCGGAATACACAATATTGAGTTCGGTGCATACATTTTCGGGATTTATCTAGAATGACGTCATTGGCGGCCAATTAACTTTCAGCTTTCTGTTTATATTAAAATGAACTAAGATTGTAAATAAGTAGGCATTCTGTTAAAAATTTCTCGACATTCAATTGCCCTTTATGGCAGGGGATAAAATCGATGCTGTCTGTCCTTCGGTATAAATATTTGCCTTCCTGCGGGCCATATTTATTAAGCCACTTCGTGTCCACTTTGAGTCGGAAATACGTTCCGACAGATGAAAGTAGAATAGGGAATAACCTACTAATTACAGGGCCAATAATTGAAAGATTCACCCAAGGCGACCCGAGGTTTCCTTGAAAAGAAACCAGGTCAATAAGGTTACGGAATACCATTTTGGCGTCGCCTTGGGTGAACGCACCAAGACCTAATGCTCCAGCATTATTTTCTCAAGACGCAACCTCATCGTAGTCGGCGATTGAATGTGAATATTGTTCTTTATCACGGCGGCTGTTCGAAATGGGAGGCCAAGTTCGATGTCTAATGCGCGTCAGTTCCGCAGTGTGGCTTCCAGTGTTGTAAACTTAGAAGAAATTTTACATTTAAATACATGCATT
Organism: Proctacanthus coquilletti; assembly: GCA_001932985.1. Taxonomy (NCBI): domain Eukaryota; kingdom Metazoa; phylum Arthropoda; class Insecta; order Diptera; family Asilidae; genus Proctacanthus; species Proctacanthus coquilletti. The sequence goes on along the minus strand of MNCL01000218.1, from coordinate 97,091 downwards.
ATTTTTCTGTTAATCAAATCACTGAAGGTGTTTAACCGGTTCAAGGGTTTTATGCCTTTTATCGAACTATACGTTTAAATCCAAGAGGAATATAAAAGAAGAATCTTTCTTAAAAATAGTTGAATATAGATTTAAATCTTCATATGCAAACCAGAAAATCAGCATCGTAGTTACACCAGGAGTAATTATTTTTAAGATTACATACCTGCCTGAAACAATAAAAACTGACACCTTATAGGATCAATTGTAAGTCTTTTACAGTAGCTCTTCTCTGTACTAGTCTTGCTAAGGGCTTCAAGCTGGGTTGGATGTAGCTTACTAACTCGTGTATATCAAAAAAAATTTGTTTTATTCTCTTTTGTATGAACATCTTAAGGATTTCAAAATAATGTTTTTGATAATTTTGAGTTACGTTGTTTTCGAGATATTACTAAAAGATCTCATAAAGTAATTACCGTCATTACTTCTAAAGCTAGTAGCGCTAAAATTTAAATAAATAAATATAAAAATAAATAAATTTTAAATAGAGGCACCAGCCGTATTCTTTATATTTTATTAGAAATTCAAAGTAGTTGTAGTTATTTCAGATAAAATCCGGAAATCGAAAAAAAACATTTCTGAAAATAAAAATATTTATAAAAAATTGTCATTTTATACTTTATATTTTCTTTTTTTGCTTTCTTTCACAAGTAATCCATGATATTTTTTGGAAATAATTTCGGCAACTTTACTTTTGTAAAAAGTTTTTTTTTAAAGTTTTTTTAAAAGTTTTTGTTCTCTTAATTCAAATAATTAGTAAAATGCTGTAATAAGTATGCAACTTTGCTTAATTAAACGTTAAAATGTTAATAAAATAACATAAATTTAACATTAGAGTGCTCAGGTTTCTTAACAAGGGGTTAAAAGAAGAAATTAAGTAAATAAATAAAAACAGAAAGTCTAAAGAAGTTGAGTTTGCAACACTGGCGTCCTATTTCGGGAGCACGTGATATTGCCATTAGATGGAGCAGAGTTCCCTTATAAAGTCATTGCGCCCTCCGGAGCCCGGATCGGAGGCCCTGCAGCACCCAAGAGGAATTGGAATTCTCTATTTATATCGAGGACATCCTTGAAACCCCTGCGCCTGGTCCAGACTGACGCGCGTATTCTGGAGGGAGTTGGCGCCAGAGGCGAAATAGAATTATTCGTGTATTTTCGTTCGCGGGTTGAGGGCGCCTAGTTCTGTTTACTACAGTTTACATTCAACCCGAATTACAATAGACAACTCATAAATCCATGCGAGAAAGATCCCGAATTTTAACTAGTCTGGTGGGCTGAATTTTGAAAAATTTGCGAACTTCGAGTGCTCGTCCAGTGCGGGTGGCTGGGAACGCTTCTGCGCTGAATTAAGGCAATAATCTGAACGAGAAAGTGCTCGAGATGATTAATTGCCAAAACTAAACTCTCGCGAGTTCCGATTGGGTTTGCTAGGCCCAACGGCCAACAGCGCATTAATAAACGTTTGCGGGTCTCTAAGAGTTTACCAACACCCCAGGCCAAATCTAAACAGGCCGGATTAAAATCCAAAAATGAAAGCTAAAGTATTTCTCCGAAGCACACATGGCTATGGAGAGCGCACTTAGAGTTTAGCAAAAAAATTTATATGATAAAAATGGCCAATTCCCAGTGGTTTTGAATTTAACGATAGTCTTTAAAAAATGTGTACTGTGATTTTATGATACAGCCTGTTATTTGGGAGCTATGTACCTTGTAAAAGTCCATTTTGAAAAGAGTAAGTCAGGGAATATCCAACGTGTTTTGAATTACCACAAGTATTTCACCGAGAAGCTATTAAGCGGCAGCTATGCAACATAATAATAAAACAGTTCTGAAATTTCTATAATTATTATAAAATTTCGAAAACCAAGAGAGTAAAGTTTTTGATGTATTAAGGTTCCTATTAGCGAAAATAAACAACTCGAAATTCGGTTTATCGAGGTTTCGAATCAAACCTTTTCCACTGACCGGTGGGTGAACATTTTTCACAAATCATTAACAAAAACAATCCTACATCTTTATACAAGAATATAATTCTTTTCGATTTATTGAGTTCTGAGATTCGACTTTAGCAATTTTTGAAATGTTGACATTGGGTCCATTGGTTTACTTGAAACAAAAATGTAATTGTGGAATTGTCGAGATGCAACTTGATATGTAAAAATATTAGTTGAATGATTTTTTTTACAGATTTAACTCCAAAAATCTTTGGTTTGATGAGTTTGACTGGTTTGGAGCACTGTATCAAATTCGTCATTTTGGTTTTGGCAAGTTTAAAATTATTCGCATTCAATATGAAATATTTAATTGTGGTTTATTACTTTTACATCTGGAATTTAAAACGTTGTACGATTTAAATTTATGAATTAGATAATTTTTGTAAATCCATTTCTATATAACTAGAGATGTATTTAGACTTTTGGCATAAAACTTGGTGTTTAGTTAATGGACTCACTATGACCTTCAGTTCGAAGTGCCTATGAGCTATAATCTCCACTCGAAAAGAGAATGCCTCTGAAGGGTCCCTTAGTAGCATATAAGGAAAAAAAATCTTCGAGGCAACACAAATTGAACACGAATGTCGTGGAATATGTGGGGCATGTCTGCAGTTACTCACCTTCAAAACGATTTATCAAGCAGTTCAACCATTTGTGAAGTTATCGATTTAGCTATCGAGGAACCGCCGTGGCTCGGCGTGGTTCCTGGCGGTCTCCTGCTCCGACGGAACGTAGAATCATATTTTATTGTCTTACCTTCGAGGCATAAAGTAGAGATATTTTTCTTAGAAAGGACATTTCACAATGTTTATTAAAGACGAACTGGTCTTTACTGCTTCGCTGGGTAAGAGTATGGGTGGAGACCATTCCATAGTCTCAGGTCAAAGTTGATTTCTTTATCCTTTGCCTTCTTGAGTTATTTGAACAAATGTAAAGCTTTTAGGAAAGAGTACGCGATCAAATATTTTGCTTCTGTAGCTTTCTGAATTGACTTAAGAATTTAGGACGAACGTTAATTGTGTACTTTTAATTGAGTTCTTCTACTCTTCAAAATAAAATTAAAAATTAAATTCCATAGTGTTATTGAAAGATATGGGCTCAAAAAATAATGAGGAATCTTTGATATTGCCCACATTTGAATGAACATTATTCGATTTTGGAGAGATTTTAGTATCTTGTTGAAAAATTTTTTTTTCCTTACAAATTGTGGACTTTTGAATCTACAAGAGAATTTTGAGTTTCAGATTCAAAACATTGGTTGATATTTGAATTGTAAATGAAATTCTATAACTTTGAATTATTGTTAAATATTCTAATTAATTTATCATTATCCTTTTATTATTACGTAAAGATTTAAATTAAATTTTAAACAGGACTACAAAAATATCCGAACTTCTTCTTTTAAGTTCCCCACTACTATGATATTTGAAACACGTAACATTGTAACGTAGCGAATTTAAAAAAAAAACATTATTTAAGGTATTGCATTATTTTTTGAAATGTGTGAGGTTAAATCATTGATCATTTGTTTTAAAATCATAGCTACACTATTAAAATTTTTTAAGTTATGAAGGTATTTCAGATTTGATATAACCAAACTAAAAGTTTGGGATATGCATCCACTGCCTTTAAGTTTTTGTGTAAAGGAAAGTAGTAAACTTTATACTTTAAGTTAGCATTCCCAAATAAATAAATCTTAAGTCTTTGTTTGGTATAGTATCGATTTCTTTTATTCGTAGGAATACGGCTTTTGGAATTTAAGACGAACTACTTAAAGAAGAGTAATAACAACGTAATGAGGTCCGCACTATTATAAAAGTTTTTGTTCACTTGCCGAGCATGCTTGTTTTTTATTGAGCACTTTGGCAGACGACTAAGTGTTAGTTCTTGTCCTTCTGGAACTTTGAAGAAGAAATATAATTGCCCACATGATCACAGGAACTACCCAAGGACTTCCTCCTTCCACTATTAAGTTAGTAATATAATGTGGAAATAAATTTCCTTCCCGTCGACGACTAGGGACAAGAATGGATTCAAGATTCAGGATGGGAGGATCGGGTCGCCCGTTCGCAAGGCTGTTTCGTGAATGCACGGCTTAAAGTAGTTGCCTCGATAAATCAGGGGAATTTTTAATTAAATTTTGAAAGTAGCTAGTGTGAAGCGCAGCTCAAAAATTTTCCGAGTATGTTTCCTTGGCGAGCTGAGAAGCGTTGGGAACGACCAAACGCCTTAATTGGTTTACTCTACCGTTGTGCTGGAGAATTGTGCTCGATATGGCTTAATCGCCGGCACTATGTCCTTGTCATTAAAATAATTCTCGGGGAATTACCGTCAAGAAAGTTTTTGCAGAATGTTTTTCTTTTTTTGGTTTTACAATTGCGCTTGGGAACGACGCGGAAAAATGTTCGCCCGTTTTTTGTGTAATTTGCCAGATTGTTGTCGTCATCGCAGGAAGGTACAGGTACAAGTAGTAAAGACCTGGATTAACCCAGGAGAGGGAGAAATTCCATTTTGAACAATTGCTCTGGGCAAAGAGTGTGAGCTGGAGCTTTCTGCAGAGGCCGAGGTCACTCAAACATCCACCCACCTGTGCGCACCTGAGCCCACCTGTGTTCAAGGTGTGGAACCAGGACACCAGATCGGGTGCTTAAAGTATCGTTTCCCCCGTAGCCTTGAACCGTGCTCTGCCCTCCTACTGCTGCAGATTCCCGCGCATTAGCTGGATTGGATCCACTTCAAATCTTCGCGTTGATAGCACTTAAGAAGGCTCTTAAGACGATGGCCTGAGGTGAGTGCCTTGTAACGATATTTTTTAATGAAGCTTATTCCGGGCATTATCGCACCCGTGAACGGAGAGATCTATCGGCGGGACGTCTGAAAAATGTAAACCATTAATTCTTAATTCCACTTGTCCCGCATAAAATAAGCCAATTATTCTTTCCCTCGTCGCCATGCGGTTCCAGACTTCTCTCTAAAATCCAGGAATGGAGCGTGCTTTAAACTTGAGTAACTTATTTTGATTCGGTTTGTATTGAATTTGAGTTTAAACTAATTAAACTAATTTAATTTAAACTAACTATTTAATTTGAATTTTGGTTTTAACAATTTTTATCGAAAATTTTCATATTTTAATTGTAGACCAAAATTCAGGAATTTTTAAAATTCTGTAGAATAAGTTGCTTTATTAATATTTTAAAAATTATTAAGAAGTGTTTATAAAGATTTATTTAGAAAAATATAGGCCTGATTTTTCAACTTGTACGATATAGCTTAGAATTTTATTGTATTCTTATATTGTCTCCTCTAGAACTCAAAAAAAGCTTGCGACGTATGGAAGAACAATATTTAACTATACTCTGCAACACAGCGCAAAACGAGTCCTCTGATAATTGGTGCTTTCTCTGTTAAATGTAGTGCAAGAAATTGCATTCTATATCTTATTCTTAAATCTCCTGACCTCCATTTATTTCACCGCTTTCATATGTCGCACCAAAATGATACATACCCCAGTTTATTGCTAGTGCACTAATGGTGGAAGGCCAATTGATATACTGGTGGCTTTTACGTCATCTGAGGGTAAAAAATTGCTATTTTCCTGTCTGTTACATAAGAACAAACGATGTTAATATAATTCTCAATATTTTTATTGTACCGTAACAGTTTAGTTACAGTTTTATTACAAGTATAGATTTTTTTGAATTACTATCTAAAATTTGTTTGATATCTTAAGAAGCCGTAGGTGTTTTATTAAACTTTGTGATGTGTTCCACAATAAACGAGACGATACATTTTCATGTTTACGATATTACCAGAGATATCAGAAGAGAACAAACTGTTTCATATTTTGAGTTCAATTTTCTTAACTGAAAATGTGTATATTGGATACAGGCGTTTCGGAATCGGTGGTAGAATCTGCTTAAATTAACGTACCTTCACAAACAGTCAGGATGCAGTCAATCACAGTGCGATAAAAAGAATTTGCCGCTAATAAACACAATCGCTTGAAGGGATTATGCAAGGTCTACATCATTGAGCAATTGCTTACCTCAGTGAAACGGAATAGGGAATAAGGGATCGTTGGGACGACACAATGAATTTCCTTTATGGAGAAGTGCGCACTTAATCATGCAGAATGGAAACAACGATACAATCGTAACCCTGCCGTAAATGGGAAATGAATTAACGAAATGGAAAAGAAGGCAACTACGTTCCTGAACCCGAAATCGAATTGTTCCTTGACAGAACCCCCAGGAACCCGAGAGTTTATTTATTTTCATCCTGGCAAGGTTAAGGTACTCGGCCAGCACAGATCGGACCCGAAAAATTGGATGGCATGTTGAGCTCCATTGATTGTGCTCACATGTTCCTGTTTATAGGACTTCCCTATCCACATAATGTTTTTATGCGTGCTCTTAATGCCAGAGCATTGCCGTATCATCCTGCAAATGGAATAAGCCGGCAGGATAACGGGGTGTACGCGGGACGCCCCAGGAAAGATAGAAAAATGGGCTCTTCTGACCACAAACCCTCTCTGCTTATCGCTCCGCCCTTCTGCTGCCATCGGTTCTATTGTGGTGAAATTTTTGCGAAAATGAACCCATTTTATCTGTCCATCTAAGCAGGAACTCATTTCTCCGACATAATTCCAAAAACGTTCTGAGTGTAAGAACGCGTGATATGATTTAGGATTTAGCCCAAATAGTTGTCGCGTTGCAACTTTCCCGATTTATGAACATCTGGGTACGAAAGTTAGTGAGCTCTGCCATTTAACTCGCAGCCCCTGTCCCTTAGTAAGTTAGTAACAAGGGTTCCTTTTGTCCTGGCAAAAGGTGAAAGTCTTATCATTAATTATCTGGTGCCATATGGTGTTAATAAGAGCTTGCATGGTTCGATATCAATCCGGAAAATCACAAAGTAATTAGGCATTTCACGTAATTAAATATGATGGGGAAACTTTTTTAGGTTCATGTGTTTTGGTTCCAAAAATATTTAGGAGGGTTATGTAAATTCTTGTGTTTTTCTGGGATGTTGGGATGTTAAATATTCAGTTTCTTCGAGGGATACGTGAGCAAATTACAATTTCATGGTTGTTAAAGGTTTAATTAAGCTTTGAATATATGTTAGCAAATTAGACTATTAAAAAAATTTGTTTTGTCTTGAACACATCTTATTATTTTAATTGTGGAAAGAGAAATTAAAAGTAAAATAAATTGTAAGTGTAACAAATATCAAATTTTAAAAATTTTTGTCTTACAGTACAATAACAGAAGTTGTTTAAATTGCCTTTGAATAATTTAGATAAATTTCCAAAGCCGTATTTTGCTTTATTATTCCCAAAATCTTCAAAAATGCTTTTCCTGAAAAAAAATCTTTAAATCAATATCAAAATCCAATGTTCGAGACTATAGTCTGACTTTTTACACAGTGCTATTTAAATTTTGTATTATTGTATATCTTTTATTAAGTAAGAAAACGAAAACTTTCATTTTAGTTTAATGTTTCATTTCAAATTATCACCTCTTCTCGAGAAGAAATACACGTATATAAATCGCTAAAAATAATTTCATGGATTTTCGTTTTTAGTTTTTTGACTTCAGCAAATTATCAATATTCATTGAAAGGAATAAAGGAATTTGAATATGTTTCAAAATAAAAGTCTATCTTTATTTTAACAGTTCTCTTTTATTTAAATTTCTATTGGAAAATATGTACACAGGTTTCAATTTGAATTTTCACGCTATGTATATACAGTAGAGTGTTCTATGAATACAATAAATATTTTGTTTTTCCCTTGAAATGGTTAACGTGTTCATTTCTTAAAAAAAAAAAAATATTTTATAAAACAAATATTACACCGTATTGATAAAATGATTACTGCTGGATGTCTTAGGCATTTTTCCTTTTTAAATGTACGCAGCGAAACCAATTAAAGTGATCTGTACGGTGGATTGTTTTTGTTAAGTAATGCCTTTTTCCTTTGATAACATTCTAGTTTAAAATTGTCTAATGATAAGTATAAAAAAGTGTTAACAAGATTCTAGATTCATATCATTTTCTTCATCTAATATAAATTTTTTTAATTTATCCAATAACAAGATTTTTGGTGTTAGAATTGTTGCCTATTTTTAGCATTATTATTTTCAAAGTTGCCTAAAAAATAAAATTATCGGAATTCTGAGATGTAATTGATTTAATTTTTCTATCGAACATTTTCACATTCAACTTGTAGTAGAATACCAACTTTAGATTCGAGGTACTTATGCATTTTTACGTTTCAATTTGATAATGAAAAGTTTGCATATTTAATTAAGTGCAATGCGAACTTCATAAAGAATTTTATTTTAATTTTTTTTAGTAACGATACCTTCCTTTATATTTCATATGTGATTTAAAAGGAAAAGCTGTTGCAATTATTTTATTTACCTTAAAATTTTAGTTTACAATATTTTTAGAATGTATTACATGGTATGTAATTTTATTAAAAGTAATTAAATATTGCTTTGTAAAAAGCTATTTTGTAAAATTTTTGGATGTCAGTGTTATATTCGATCAATTACATGTCAGTTTTCCTTAAAATCGTTATACGTTACGAATCAATTGTGTTTTCAGGAACTTAAAAGCAGATTTTTTGAAATTTGTTTAATTTTCAAATATTTGAAGATCACTGATGATGGTCCATCATTCGATGGAATCAATAAATCCCTACTCTTCTATAAGAAACTGAGTTTATTATTTACGCTATGGTTTTAACTATTTTACCAAAATTATTGATTTAATTTTTCTCATCCAATTTTTTCGCCTATGATGTTTTCACGGATTTTCTATCAAAAGAAAACCGAGAACATTTGGCAGTTTTTAAAAATATATTTTACTTATCCTCACTAAGTGTCTACGAATTAATAATATTTTTTTTTTTCAGTTATCATCCGCTTAAAACTTTCTAATGTAGTGGATAAAAGGCGATATTCATGTATTTTAATGTTATCAGTGTGTTAAGTGTATTTGTAATAAAAGTTAAAACTAAGTTAGAAAAATAATTTTCGTCATTTATGTAGTCATTATGATTTCTAAATAGTTGTGCGATAAAATACTTGGATTTTTCTGTTTTGTTATCTTTTCACTAATATTATAGTATTTGTATAGATGTACAGTATAGTTGGCTTTTCGGTAGAGTCCCATTCAAATTTTGCGTTCGAAAAACATCGTCCGTCCAGCAAGTGGAAGTTCATGTGGCAAAGTAAAATATTTACACTTTGAAATAAAAGAACTACGCCTTGCATAGTTCTTAATTTATTTAAAATTGACTACAAATTTAGTTTATTTTAAAACTTTATGATTTTTTTTTATGCTAGTTAAAGTCTTTTAGAATTAATTACGCTTATGTTTGCTTTTTGTGCATAAAAGTACCATTTGAAATTATGAGCGATTTAAAAAAAAAAAAGCTTAAAAAAAGAAATTAAAAGGTGCTATTTAAATTTAATATTTACTACCGAAATTGAAACCATCTTTAAAATATCACCTCGGATAAATTTGACAACAATATGAACTATAATTTACAAAACTTCACTGTATACTTGCAATATTTATGTTATCACTTATGTGGATATAGCAGATATTACCCTCATTGTTTCCATAAAAATCAATTTCATTTACAACAAATTTGTTTTAATTAAGCCTAAGTAAAAGTATTCAGTAGCACTTACCATTTGAATTGAAACTAATTCAAAGAAGCTAATATGGTTTTTATAATACCTAACGATTTTTATTCTATTATGCTTTCGTTTTAAGACACATAATTAATAAAAAGTATTTTGATGGTGGTTTTTAAATATGTCACCCATTTATTTTACTTTAGACAGAAATATTGAATAAGCTTAATTGAAAATTTGACCACCTACAACTATTAATAATAGTTGTCTAGAGTTGTATTTCAACACCTTTTATTGGCCCTTCTTGACTTGTTTTAATTGCCATGTACTCTGTGAACTTTCGAAATAGCTTGAATAAATCAAGTTGTATGAAAGGAAAACCTTACAGGATTAAAAACAGGAAAAGGAAGTCCTCCGGCTTGCTGCGAACTCTGCGAAAATTTGAATAGAGGCTTTGTGCCAAATTGCAATGTTCAATAAATCCAGAAGAACGAGCAATTTCTTGGCAAACGCAAATGAAAAGGAACTGCGAGTGACAGCTCCGCTGCCGGTACAAAAGTTAATCCAATTTCGTTGAAGAAGCGAAATTTTCAATTTGTCAAGGTGGACAGATTAGCTAAACTTGCATTAATTGAAATCCTTTGAAAGGAGGACAACCGCCTGCCTATTATTGTCCACTTAAAGGAAATTTGTTTCCCTAAATTATAAAGTTCTCCCAAGTTTATCTTCGGCCTCCAGTCGACTTGGTCCTCGGCCTGTAGATTTTGGTTTCGATAATTTTTGCGATGTAAACACTTTTGCATGTTTCGAACTGGAAATTACCAAATTCAGTCAGCTATGCATTTTAATTATGATTTTATGAGAAATAAATGCCCAATATGAATTAATTCAACAAAATTCCAGACTCGGCTGGATTTCACTGTTGGAAAGCGACATTTAGCGTTAGAACAAAATATACTTTAAAAACTAGCTTTTTAAAGTGTCTTCAACAAAGTCAAGTGAACTGGCTTTAAGGGAAAAATTTTGAAGATTATAATAATTCTTTTAAGTCAGTCTTTAGTTAAATTATTCAAGGGTATGTTCCTAAAGTTATAGTATGAAATTATCGGATCCTCCCTCTGGGAAATTGTCTCAAAATTTCGGAAAAGTAATCTTTGCATTTGTTTTCAAAAACATTCGAAAAGTTTCTAATTCAATTTTAATTGATTGCACGGATTTTAAACAATATTATTTTTCAGTAATTTCTGCTCAAAAATATTTTTGAAGGAATTTATTTCGGCATAAAATTCTTTAATTATAGTGACATGGAATTTTGAAAGACATTTTACGTATTAGTCTGGAATTGAGCCGTTTGTTTTGGGAGTGGCCTCAAAAACATCATTCCGTATTAATTTGGCTTTTTTTTTAATCACAGAAGTTAAAAAACGTGAAATCTTGATTATTTTCCTTCGCAATTTTCTAGTTTAATATATTAAAAATATTTTCGAAAGACTTCATATCGAAACTGAAAATTTCCAAATTTCCTAAATGACTCAAACACCTAATTTAACTACAAACCATAAATGTTATTTTCCGAGACGTATGATATTTTTATAATAATTGAACTGATTATTTTTAAAGGTTTTGTTGTTTTAAATTTGGATCAAATTCGGTTTAATTTTTTTTCGTATTTTTGTTTTAGATTATTTAAAAAAATATCACAATAGTGTAGGAAATTGATATTATGTATTACTAAATTATATATAACTTTTAGTAATTACTAAACAAATCTAATTTCTTCAAAAATAAATAGAACGAGATCCACTGTTGAAGTTTAAAATAATGCCAAACAAATTAGAATTTTTTTGGAACTCGAGAAATTTAAGTAAACTTAGTAATTTTTGAGATCAATATTTTTATTAAGGTCATAGAAAAAAAATGCTCTGATTTATTGGAAGTGCTTTTTAATAAGCGGCCTTCATAAATTGTTTTTAGAAAATGGTAGCTTATGATTCTAATGAAAATTAATTTACCTTTATCCAATCTTTTGGTATTAGATATGCATGAAGAACAATATTTTTTGCCACGTGTTTAATTGCAAACACAATAATGATGTAATTTCATGCAGAAGCACATTAACGAATCAAAAAGATAATCAAATTATACATATCGTGGAAAAATACACAAGCTTTTGAATTTGGTTCATGGTATGCATAATTGTTATTACGAACATGAGATGAATTAATCGCTCGCATAAATTCACATACCAGAAACTACGAGCTATTCAAATATATGCATAAAGTGGACTGCAATTCAATTCAAATGAGACAGAAGAAATTACGGTTTGATTTTGGATCCATCCATGTAAAAGCATGACTATAGTATTCATCTTCAGTGTTATCAGAAAAAAAATATGTTGTTTCATTCGGGCACATCTATAGAGGACAGAAAAACACGTCAGTCACTAACTGCAGCTACAGACTGGCAATTTGTCCAATTTTTTCATTATGAATTTAATGGCAAAGTGAGCTGGAGAATCGATTTGTGGACCATGGCCATACTGTAAATTACGAGTACGAGACCTAGGCTCTCTAGTCAATTACAGTCCGGGACAACTTTGAAGCTTCCAAAACATTCGCAGTGACTGACTTCTATTTGATTTGCATGATTAAATGCTTTTCGAGAAACGAAATGCTCTACCCTAATTTCTAACTGACGACATTTTAATGCTAACGTGGCAAATGGATAAAAGAATATTTTAAAATTAATTGTAAATGCTCGCCTTTTAGAAAAGTGCACAATTTTATTTTTGGAAAATTTTGAAAATTGCTTAATAGTTTTAGGTTCAAATAAAGTACTACTTGCCTATTTGAAATCTTAACAGATCATATAACAAATTATTTTTTCCTTTTTTGTTATAATTTTATCGCAAAATTTTTATATTTCGAAAAATTTAACAACTTTAAAAAACAAAATTTCGATATTTAAACTTCAATTGATGTCTTTAATCATTGTTCTTAAAACACTTGCGTCTGCTAAGCATGATTTTACAAAACCGACAACCTTAAGAGGTTATAGTTTGCAAAAAGGGTTAATAAACTTTAATTCTAATTTACATAAATCACAGGTATTTTCTACTTCATTTTTATAAAAAAATTTCAGAAATTATTGGATCTTTTCTACTTTTTGGGTTTTTTTTCAAAAGACATAATATGAAATTAAAATTCGGTTAAGTAATATTTTTTCGTTTTTAATTTTTAAATGAAATTATTATATAATTATAATATTAGCTGTAACAATTTATAAGATTAATTGATTTAACTTAAAAGAAGTTTTTATAACTGGGAAAGAATAACTTCACGTGGTAATTACAATACACTTGAAAATATGGTATTATATTTGTTTGGTTAAAAAAACTAAAAAGGGAGATACATTTAAGCTTAAAAGGGTGTTAAGCAATTTATAGTCTTTTCGTAATTGGAACATTGTTTTCACATCAATCATGTTACGTATTTAGCAAAAACAAAAAATTAGTAAACCGTCTTGAAAATATTTCAAAAGGCAAGAATGCATTTTACATCCTTTAAAGAAATTCTGCTCTTTCTCAAAGAAAAGTCCTCGATTATCGATTCTTCTTTCTACTATGTGAAGACTTCCTTGGTAATGTCGCCATATAATCCTTAAATAATCATATTTGGCTCCCGACTACACAGAAAGACACTTCTCTCGTCCCCAACATTACCATATGCATGGCTACCTACAGGAATTGAGGAATCTAAGGAATTCTACCGGGATTCAAACGATACGAAATTACTAATATAATAAAATTGCCTCACTTCATTGGAATGCCTGCTATCTTTTTCAGCTTAGCGACGCAGAATCCCTTTATCGATAGGCTGGTGCGGATAACCCCGCTCCATAATGGTTGGCCCGTAAGGACTGCTTCTTAAGACTGTCCCAAGTACACTCGTTATTCGGAAGCTTTTATGAATCGAGCAAAATTATTCAGGTAAAGACATTCGCTTGTGTGGGTGATATTAGAAAGGTGTCTCTCATCGTGTCATTTTTCAAATTATTAAAGAAATCCTTTGAAAAATTGCGAAGTCGTTAGAACGATTTTATTTTAAGCAGGCAATTTGTAAAAGGAATACTACGTATGCATAATTTCACGTGTTGAAACTGGAACGATGCTATTTACAGCGGTGGTGTTTCAGGAAGGCTGTTTTTTAGGACTGAGCAAGAGATATTAATTTTTTTATTCTGGAAGGAATACAAAGGGTGATACGTTAATAGGTAGTACACTTACTTCAGTTTTATAAGCTGAAAAAAATTTAAATGATGAATATGGATGTATTAGAAATGACAACAATTCGATTATATTGATATTTGGTCCAATTAGAATTGCTTAAGAGCTACATACACCTGAAAATACAAAAACCAAAATTTTGAATATTGTTACAAAATTAAGAAAAAAAAGAGTTCTTTTTGATTACTCGATATAGAAGGCGTTGATTCAAATAGAATCGATATGATACATATAATAAAATGTTTGGACTTTACTTGAAGTAAATATTGTACCAATTGTATCATAGCTAATTTTTAAAACTGTTTTTGAAAAAATATATGTGTTCTAATTAGTAAATATAATTATTTTGTCATTTTTCTTTGAATTTTGATAATTAAAAACTATGGTTTATATAAAACATCCTACCACAATTATGTAAGTCTGGAGGCTGTAAATTCTCCAATTTTGAAAATTTCGAAGTGAAATCTTATAAAAATATATTTTATGAATATCAAATATGAAAATATTTATGGAAATATGGATGTATGTAGCTCTTTAAGGATATATTTAACCATAAAACGGTAAAAAAAGAATATTTTCTACATTTTGTCAACAACAAATTTACAAAATATAGTTCAAAATGATTTTGGGAAAAGCTAGTTGGAAACCGACATTTGTATTTGATATTTAGGTATACGCGCATAAGCGAGGAAGGGTTCTAGAATTTTTGAAATGATGAAATTTTGTATTATGTGAATTAAGAATATCAATATTTGAACGTGTGGCCTATTTTATATTGTGGCTATTGCATTAGTTTCATCATAAGTTCTTGGCAAAGTGTAATATCACGTATATTGTGAGATTTGTTTAGTTTGAAAATGTGTTTGTTTTTTTTTATAGAAGAAAAAAATAATAATTATCTCTGTGAGTGCATAAACGATCTTTTGATTTTTTCTAGTTTCCGTCAAAAAATATCTCTAAGCACTTTATTTACTATAAGCTAACATTCCAGTTCCGAAGAATTTTTAGCTAAATTTTTTCAGTTTTAATTAGTAACAATTTGTTTTTCTAAATTGATATTAACAAAGCAGAGCATATTTGATCCCAAATCTTCGATTTACGTTGTTCTTTCTCCAAAAGACTTTAACTAACATTTCGTAAGGCTTATTCGTTTCAATAATACTACGCTTCGTTTGAGAGGCTTGTATTATTTTTTTCCAAAATTTCAACAGTAATAATTTGTTATTTCGTTTCGCTAATTCCAATTAATTCTAATCGCTAAATGGTCATTTATTTACTACAAGTGTAACTTTCGAGGAAACGGCAAATCAGAAGAAGTCAACGATTTCGCTGTGATCCACCATCTTATTTTTAAGTAGAATTAATTTCTTTTTAAATTATCATCATCGTTAAGAAATCTTACCTCAAAAATAACAACAACAATTCCATTTCTAAAGCTTTCAGGAGTTTATTTGTTTTTCGCGCAAGTGCGCCCGATCCCTTTAATCTGCCAATTAGGGTCCGACCACCTTTTTTCACCTTCGCAGCTTGACGAGTTACTAAATTAAGATTTACTCTTGTATTGTGTTTTTCTCTTTTATTTTGTTATTACTTAGACTCCTTTGCTTACTTTGTGATAAAATATGATTAAATAGCCCTATGTCACAAGACCTAGATTCTATTGTGTGTAAAAGTTTTTTTATATAATGAAATTCCCTCGAAGACCTGCATCAGTTGCGGTGTCTTCAAAAATCGTCAAGGTTTATTGCAAATTGGTTAAGGCGATGCCATTTTGATAAGAGAACTTTTCCGATTTCCGGATCGGAAAGGCAATAATCAATGAGTGTCCAAAGACAGGGTAACCAACGTCCATCTTAAGATTCCTGGATGTCTCAAGGAGGCTCACTTGGCGTTTCCTTAGTGGACTTACTTAAGTATTCATGAATTTCGGATTGTGAGCTCTCGCTAAGCTTGAGAAGGTCCTCTCGGCTAAGGCGGTCGAGGGATATCTGCTTGATGTTGGAGCGCGGACTTACCTTAGGGGGCAGTGCGGGGGCTTGCCTGTCCATCATGTCCAGGTCATTCTGAGATTTCCTGGATACGGGAGCGGGCATAGGTGGGCGTGAGTCGAGTCCGTCCAAGCTTCTCTGGCGGTGGTGCTGCTGTTGGATGGGACGTTCCTTAGACGGTCGAGCTTTCTGGACCTGTGCGTAATGAACTATGGACGACATCTTCTCCCTCGTGTCGCCGTACTTGGTACGCAGTTCCTCGTGCAACCGATCCCTTAGCACTGCCTTGGATTTATCTTCTTGGCAGATGGGATGGACAAGGTCCTCCTTAATCGTTGGCACCGATCTCTCGGGCGCCTTCTCTTGTTCGCGACTCAAAAAAGTTTCCGAGTTTAGTGGTGTGCGTTTGTTGAGATGTTTTTTTACTGGCAGCGGAGGTTTCTCAACATCTTTTCCGCTGTATGTGTCGAACTTTGTTTCGTCGACTTTTTCCTGTGATAAATTCTTTCCCCCGGAGAATGTGTCGAACTTTTTGTTATTTTTACCAAATGTTTCGAAACGCCTTCCAAAATCTGGAGGAGAATTGGTCAAATCACGACTCAGACGACGTCCGATTGTGTCCAAACGTTCACTTAAAATACTATCGGTGCTAAAGCGGCGAACGTTTAGCGTTGACGAATTCGACCTAGATCGACTTTCTTTGCGATTCACGAATAGCCTGTTTTTCGGACTAGCACGGGGCTTCTGTGCTGGCTCGATGTTCCCAGACTCTTCAGCTGGAGGTTCAACTTCGGTCACAATTTCAAGTTTCGGGTTCGCCCGCTCTTGCTGCTGTACTCTATAAAAGTAATTTAATTTTACACTTATGCATTTAAACAGAAACAGGTAAACTCTTTATTTTATAAAATATAATAAGTATTATTGATGAAATGAGAGACCACGAAAATAATAAATTGTGTTTTATTTTCTGTATGTCTTCATTTAAAACAAATTTGGGATCCAACTACTTAGGAAAAAAAACACTTTTAACTTTGATCATTTAGACAAAACTATAGTGAATTATTATTTATACAAAATATATTGAGAGTATCTTATTTATAAATATACGTATATGTACTCATAGCGTATTCTATTTTATATGGAAGTTGTTTATTTGTATTGTTACTAATTCAAAACAAATAAAGTACTAAATTAGGAATAAAGGAAATTCATATATATGCATTTTTTGAATTTATACTAAAGTTTAAGGTTTTAACAAAACTGTAATATATCGATTTGTTTTTTCAATGTGTGTTTATTAATAACTCTACGAATGTGAAAATCTACTTACAAATTGCCTTTTATTATTGGACACAATCCAAGAAAAAATTGTTTACCTTCTAATTTCCTGGATCATCTCAAAGAATTGCGCTTTGCTTTTTCTTCGTCGACGTTGTTCATCTTCCTTCTGGAACAAGGGTTGCATTACGTAAATTTCCGATATGATTGAAACAAAACTATAGATATAAGAACTACAATAAATCTCATTCAACTGGCGGAATTTTACTAGCAATCAATCTGGCAAAACAGACGTCTGAAAACCGTTCTGATATCAAAACACTGCTGGCAGCTTTATGAGTCCTTGATTATCATTCGGATGGAAACATAATTCGGAATATTTATGAGAACGTCGGCATTAAAAAATTATGCCATTTTAAAATGACGTGGATTAAAATTGCAAATATAGCTGCTCGTCTGTTGGCAGATTAATCACTCGAAACGATAAAATAAGATAGACCGACCACCAGATAAAAGTGATCAAATTAATTTTGAGTGGAAATTAAAATTGAAATTAATATTAAGCGGATGGGAAGTCAATACGAACCCTCTTTATGCTCTTCTGGAAGAGGCTGGCAATCTGGCCCTGCCTTAGGGTGTGCACTAGCTCCCTGGCAGCGTGGTGCGGTGAAACCAGCTCAACGCAATTTATAAACCTATAGAGCTTCTGGCTGAAGAACATAATGTTCCTGCTCCGCCAGACCGTCCCCTTTGGCTTGTGCCGCAAGATCGGCAACGTGTACTTATAGAATAAGTGCTCGAAAATTAAAATTAAGACGCCTAGTATAATACCTAAGCCTAAGAGGAGGAAGACGCCGGCAACAGCTTCGACACCTGAAAAGTACCAGAACAGGTAGCGATTAAATTTTTGTTTGTCGAAAGGGCGGCTCGCGAGCTGCTGTGAACTGTACCTAGGGGACGTGGCTGTACAATGTCGTTGTGCAATTTAAAGCAGGGCAATTCACCGTACCACTTCTCTGTCAAGATGTCCAGGTATCCGTTGCTAGAGTACTTCGCTATTATAGCGGATATGGAGTCCTTCAGGGGGAAGCTGTAAAGAAATTTTCAAGAAATTTTGATAAATCTTGATGAAGAAATTTTGTGCGTGAAGCTAATTTCCCATAAAAAAACGAAAATGGGGTTAATGGACGCTTAAGTGTCTAGAACAATGTCAAGTGAATTTTACGAGGCTAGACGCATGTGTATAACTATTACGCACTGAGATGAAATAATTTTTCATATTTAAACTGTCTGTCATCCGTGTAGTCAGTAATAGTAAAGCCAATTAAACTACTTCTGAACCTCAATCCAGCGCAACTAGCTATTATAAAAAACGTTAATGTAGAGAGCTGCAGTTGGTTGTCGCTGACGTCATTCTTCAAAATATGCATACATAACTATGGGTTATTTTAGAGATTCACATGAAGCTTAGGCACTATTGTGTACTTTAGATAGCTAGAGAGTAGATAAGGTTTTTAGATCGTAAAATAGTATTTAAGCAACATGTAGCAGTTTATCAATTAAATGAAACTGATTAAATTTTGTGGTGAGTTTTTGGACGTAAATTAAACGTGTTTTTCTTGAAACTTTAAACAAACGTTTCTTCAATTTAAAATCAGCGCTACTTCTTTGGTAGTTAGATCATAATAAAGTAAGAATATGGTATAGTCAGAGGCCCATTTTATATTTTAAATGAATATAATTGAATACAAGAACAACTCGAAGATATATACTTTTAAATACGAAACTTGGACGAAGTCTGGGACAATAATTAATTTAAGAATATATTTTACCCTTTAGTCATTCCAATTGCATAAGTATCTTCCACAAAAGAGTCTCCTATTCTCTGCAATGTGCATCCAGGATCCGTAGCTCTGTAGTAATCTAAAATAGGTGTATCACCTAGTAATAGATCTAGTGTTCCATTTCTGCAAAAGGAAACGTGCAAAGATTTTTCATTAACGAAAAAGTACTTATAAAATTAAAGCTGAAATTTGTCCTGAGAAATACTTTCTACATACTTGAGGCCTCGTATTCCATCCTCGATGTTCTTCAGCCGGTACTTTTTCATATGCTCCCATAGGTGCTCGTCCTGTTTGATATAAGTTTCCGCTGCCGATGCCGTGGGGGCTCCTACACGCTGCGCTAGCAACTGCAACGACAGCCACCAGGATTATATAGTCTTAGTTTTATTCCAGTTGCACAGCAGTTTCTGTTTGTAGCCAATTAGCAACATTTTCAGAATGAAAGTTTACAATGGAAATAAACATTTACTTAAAAGTGCTCCTGCAAGTTTAAAGTTATTTTCAAATCAAATTAAGGCCTCCCTAATGTGACCTTTTCTTCGGTAATGTCTCGTTCATGGCATTGAAGCCATCTATAAGATCTGAAAGCACTCAAGTATCCCTTTTGTATCACTCCCAGGACGACCCAAATTTCCGATATTCTACAATGCTCAAAGAAAATGTGTGATGGAGAAACATGCATATGAGGAGTACATTTCTTTTAATTTTGTTAATTATCTTAAAGAAGAGATGTCTTCGAGTTGTTCTCAAATTGGCCAGCCATCTCCAAGGAATTTCAAGTGCAAATGACGCGGTCTCCCTATTTCTAAGCAGGTTTAAATCGTTGGGGATAGACAATGCAGTTGGCTAGAACACTTTTATGGCGTGTTTAAGTTCCGCATTAAAAATCTTTTTTATCTGCTCAGTTTCCCAATACTCCTCCCGTTTTAAGATTCGATTCGATTCTCTAAGGATGGGACTATTTCCACACGCTAAGACGCCTTTATATGTTTTCCATACTCCCACTTTCTAGTATATGTATGAACGTTGACATGTCTTCCAACGCTTTCTGGTCTTTCTCCTTTTTTCGGTTTTTTTTGGTAACTTTAAGTACTACATTTGTTACAGTGTGTTAATTTCTTGTTCGATTCCCTATAAGGCCACAAATTCCCTGGTGTACCTACTTCGGATTCCCTGCTTGTCTTTTAAAATAGATGGACACTTATTGTGTATTGGAGAAAATGGTAATCGTCCGTAAGTGGGGAGCATTCAAGGAACACAAGGTTCAATACATTTCAGAGATGATGGTAGAATGTACACGATTTTATCGAGTATCATCGGTTTTCTGAATTTCAAGGTACGACCATTCCACTCGAACCCCTTTCGTGCAAGGTGTGCCAAATATTTTGCCTGGATTTGCAAGGAGTGCTGTTTTCGTTTTATAGGGCCAGACTTTGTAGTAAAGTGTTCAACGCTTGGAAATTTAATATTTTTCAGTGTTACATTTGTAACGTTTTAATTTATGATATCCACATTAGTGAAATTTATGGTTGCAAAAATAAATATCTCCAAAAGGGTAACCATGTTTAAACACCTTTTTAAAGCTGTTTAATGTAAAAGATTTATTTCTACAGATCTATTGAATATTGAACATTGAATATTTTCTAAATACTTGTAAAAATAAGGATGTAATAAAAATGGTTTCGGAAAATTTTTTTGTGTTCAATACCTAAAGGAGATAATATTGCCAATAAAGATGTTTAAATAGTGAAAATTAATTATATCCTTCGGTAACCTTTCGGATATTTCGCTTACAGACGTTGTATTTAACATAAACAAGTTGTGTGCAACATATTAAAAGCTTTTTTGTTGTGGATATTTTCATATGAAATTTAGTGGGTCAAAAATTACCCTTCGTACCCTTATTTCGTTTTATTAAATTTTTTTTTGCAAAATTGCTACAATCCCTTTAGAACATATTGTGTTAAAAAAAGAAGAACTCTTTACTTTATTTAAGTCTCAACTGTTTTGGAAACACTTTGTATTTCAGGAAAGTGTCTGCATTTAGGAAGCAAGATGAAAAAATTGTTCCTACTTTTATCTATAAAAATCCCCAAAAGCTTTTTTTATCGTGTTGTTAATTTTTCGTATAATTTATTTTTCCCGCTTCTAGTTTGTGTGAGACCATTTTAAAAAATGAAGTAAAGGAATTGGAAGTTTAAGACCTAATCATGATTCTGTTCAAATCTCACAGAATTCATTAACTGAAAGTAGCATTCTTGACTGTAGCTTAGTGTAGTAGAGCATCAGTACAGCCAGTGAGGTGTTATTAATTTGCTTGTAGAATGCTATTGGGTTCATATGCATGGTGGTGGTCAGTAGGTCAGTTGGTCAGTAGGTCAGGTGGCCACTCGGTTAGCTTGTCAGTCGGTTAAGTGGCCCCCTTTACCTGTCGTTTGTTAATTGATAAGGCAGTCAGCTAGTCAAGCGGAGGATGAATCATGAGGTAAGACTGTAACCCTGTCAAGATGCTGATGGGTTAAAAGGTCAGGCGGTCATTTAAGCTTCTTAAAAGTATTAAAAACAAATCAATGTTTAAGATTTTATTCATATACTCTGTGGGTCAATATCCAGGCGAAAGTGTTTCGAAAATTATTTTTAGAAGAATGTAAACACTCAAATTCGGAGCCTTTATTTTTTCTATATCAAACCAAGTATAAGATATAAATAGCTAGAATTTGCAAACTATTCGCAAATTAACCACTGTATCCTTTTTATGCCTTTTTATGAGAAGCTATGTTCTCCAGGAATTCAGCGTTTTCTCTAATTTGGGTTTATGTAATCCTCCTCAACATGCATCCTTAAAGAAATCTAGACATCTCAGTGGAAGTCACCAATCTGTGTCTTTTTTCCCGGCATGAAGATTACCTGCAGGTGCAAGATAAAATTGGGTTCCAGTCAAGGAAAACTTTACGATATCCTGAGCCCCGACCATGCACGAGACCCTTCGAATGTCGCAGAATTTCTCTTATCGTTTCCTAATTCGAACTTTTCACGCCGTTCCCGTATTCGGAAGTTTTGTGCAGTGCAGTTTGAGAGCTGCTCCCTACAATGACAGCCACCCAAGCAAGCAATTTTTCAAAAGCAAGAATCCTTTTCCCAGCATCAGGCGGTAAGAGGAACCCGGAGTGTCGTGGAGTGGATCCCTGGTGGCAAATTGCATGCAAATTGTTTGTGTCTTGAAATACTAGTTTTGGAACAGTGCGCTTTTCAGCATCATACTAGCATAATTTGGTTCTCGACAATATCAAGTTGATATACGAACATTATTCACATACACATTTTTATGCACTCGAGTTCCGAGAATTGCAAATCTTGGTTTCGGGCGATTTTATTATTTATTTTCAGTTGTCTTTTCGTTTTCTTTTACATTATCATATAATTATTTATATTAGATCTAGTCAGATATAAAGCTTGGTTTGCTATTTCAGAATTGTCTACTGATAAATTAGAAATAAAAAAGAAAAATTTACTTGTAAAATTAATACATTAAGAAAGATATCAAAGCTTAAAAAATAAAGTTTGTCGCCATTTAAACCTCATCAGTTGGACTGTAAATGCCTCATGTACGTACATATGTCTTACTATTCGTCCAATTAGGTCCATCAAATTACAGATTTAAAATCTTTATGCCACATTGAATTTCTTTTTTTAAAAAACCTTTATAGTATATTAATGACAAGATTTTAAGTTTTTCTTTATTTCATTTATTTCAATTGTACGTTTTATGTTTTTTGAGAGAAACTTTGATCCAGGTTTTAGAGTTATCAAATTTTACTACTCTTTGGTCTGAAGAACTTTTATAATCCCTTAAAACTTAAAATCGAAATTTACTCAAGAAATGTAAAAAGTTTTTAGTGAGATTGATCTAGTAATTTTTGAAGAAGACTATCAGGAAATTTGATTTAATGAACATTTTAATACATATGAAAGGTCAAGTCCTGATAGATTGGCTAATTCATCATCTTGCCGGTGCGGATAGATATAGAAAGTTGAAAATTAGAAAGTATGTAGCTTTTACGTCGTAGACGATCCTTAAGAAAACAATTTTAGAAACCCTATTTCTCAGGGAATAAAAACAGAAAAGTGGGAAGAGAACTTTTTCACATTAATATCAATATTTCAAAGATCGAAGACCTTGAAGGAATGAAGGTTGGGTATTTCATCTTTTCGTTGAAATTGATAAATACGTGTTTAAACATTTTCCGAAAATTCAATTCTTCAGAGTGATAAGAAAAAAAGAAGTCTTTATTTCTATCTGTTACATATCATAAAATTGTTTATGTGTGAATATGTGATTGAAAATTATTTATGGTACAAAAAACCCAAGCCCTGATTTTCCATAAATTTAAACGGTTTAATTGATTGCTGTGGAAAATTTCAAATCGCTTTCAGAGTATCCAGTGACATTGTATATAAAAGAAAAGTTGAAAATGAGAAGAATCTGTGAAACTTCCTTTGTCTGTCTTTATTATTTATATCATACTCTTCAAATCTCTAGACAGGTATAAAATGTTAACAAGCTTGCAGGGTATACCGTGAAAATCTGCTCAAATCTTCTGCATTATAAATAATCCACCAGAAAAGATGTTCTAAAGGAAAAATCAAGCCCGCCCTTGAGTGGAGTTGAGAAGAATTTAAAAAGGCTTCAAGAAAAGAAGAACAGTTTTCACCACCACCGAACTGAATGTAAACATTTTTAATGCTTCTCTATCCATGTAGATTATTTTCCATAAAAGATTGATATTCAAAAGGTGATAAAACACCATAAATGTTCCCAGTTGAAATCTCTATAGCCCAAAATTACCTAGAAAAGATCTAGAATCTCTATGGTCCATAATTACCTAGAAGAGATCTAGGACAAATATGAAACCATGAATTTCCTTTAATGTGTGGAACAAAATTTAATTGCGCAGAAATGAAGATAACAGGCAAAGTTCTAATTAAACTCCAACGAGCTCGGTTGCAAATCTAGACGATCGATTGGAAATTCTATTGAGCCATTTCATAACAAACAATGACTTCTGCTGATAAAGGTCGTTCCAATTCTTAAATCGTAATGGCCTATAATTGACCTAAAAAGTTTGGAATTGTGATAAATGGCTTTATGGACGTAATGCAACCACAAATTAGAATCTCTCAACAATTTGTGGTGAATTTAATTATAAAACAAAGTTTTTTTCCATCTTGCATTTAGAGGATTGAACGAAGAATTCTCTGAGGAAAAAAATTTAAATGAAGCACAATTTTATGTTTTATCATATTTCTCGCGGCAACGTTGTACGTCAAACTACATGAAAATCCATTCCTTCCCAGTTAAATTTAGTATGGTGCTCCAGGCTGTACAAAATAGTGTATGTTAATGTACAGGTCTACCTGAAAAGATTTTAGAAACAATGAATCCGTTGACATAACCTAAATTAATACAAATTGTTTTTTCCACTCGGAGAGATAAGTAAACCACTTAATTAATTACACTTTAGCGATGGAGATTAAAGCTTGCCTGCATGCCGCTCTTAAACTGATCTAGCGAAGAAGATAAACGGGGTGTCGACAGAAAATTTTAATTAAAATTTCAAGGGTAAAACCACCAAGCCCGTTCAGAAAATTAATAATAGCACGTCGTGTTTTAATTACTTTCAGTTTCATTGCAGTGTCCTTCTAGATCCCAATGAGAATAACTAATTAAGCTGAAAATTTATATTGTACTAGCTGCATGCCTAAGGACACATTCAAGTTATTAATCACAATACAATAACTAAAGTTGGTACACTTAGAAACGTTCTATATGTTTTAACTGGGTCTAATGAATTAGATAACGTGTGCCAAGTATTTGTGCATGAAGTGCTAATAAAAAATTTTAAGGTCCTACTAATTTTTATTTGCCTGTTAGTCTTAAAAATTTTAAAGTTACCAAAGAAGGAAAACATTAGTTTTCATTTCATTTAATTAGAATTTTTGTTTTTTTTTTTATAAAATATTATATAATTACTTGTAAAATGTATTTTAAGCAATGCAAAAATAAAAAATTGTAGTCTAGAACTTTTTCCAATACTTCAAAATTAGCTTGTTAGTCCAACTTCAAATGTGTTATGGCCTTAGTGATTCATTGCTCACATTTAAAGTCTATAGATATGGTCTTATCTATATAAATAGATACTAGAATAAATCATTATGGCATGAGGATGGAATCACGACTAAATGTACTTAAACTTTTTCTTTATTTTGCCGTAAGCAACTACGTCGACGGTAGTGGCTCAATTACAAAAAGAAAATACAAAATTTGAATTTCGATTTTATGGGACGATTTTAGAGAATGAAGAAGGAGATAATAATCTTTCAAGCCAATGTCTTGAGTATCTATAAAATTATAAAATTTTCTATGTTTTCAATGTAAACTTTTCCAAAAAAATTTTTTTAAATTCACTGTCCCTTTAACAATCTAGAAAAATATCGTTCAAAGAAACGAGGGAAAAGTCAAGGATGTTGTGGATGAGGTCTAATTTGAGCGAAAAATATGAACACTGTTTGATCCCAAACAGTTTTTTTTTTGTTTTTGGTATCTAAACTTTGTGTGTTTTTCAAGTTGTAAATCTACGTCTTAAATAAATCAATATCATTTTTTTAGGAACGAAGAGCATAAATTTACAGGTTTAATTATGGTACGGAACACTTTTCATGCAAGTCCAACTCGCACTTCTCGTCTTATTTTAAATATAGCAAATAAACAAGTATTTATACAAACTGCTTTCGACTTTTTCGATATCCCGATTTCAATACAAAAATCGAACCAAATGCTTGCCTTATTTGATTTTGCAGAGTACCTAATCCCAAGAGCTACTTGAAGAAAATTATCTTCGAATTACCTGTGTCAGGTTTGCAATTTTCAGAGCCAGTTTCAGTTTCCTGGAGTTGTTCACTCTTTTCTCGATCTCGGGATGATCTAATCTTTATTATCCATAAGTAATGACAATGTTCACCGTGTAAAGCGGAAAAATCCGCAAAAGAGGGCTAGGGAAACGGAAGCTGTCGCTTGCAGTCTGCAAAAAAAGCGGAACAGGTCATTTCCTCCGTTAACGGATGAAACTCAATTATGATAACAACGTTAATCTGGAAACTTTAGAAAAATAATTCGTTCTTCTGCAACAGTTGAAGTTGCCGCATAAACACAAAGATAAACAGCGGAAATTTAAAAGACTTCCTTTTTATCTGCGCAGCGCCGGTTCGATTTTCAATTTGTCCGGGCATTTCAGAGTCCCATTTCTTAAAATGTGGGATGAGACTGTGAACATGCTCTGAATAGAAAATCCAGACCCTGTCAGGTCTTCTCCGTCAGTGACAAAGGGAAACATAAAAAAAACAATGTATGCAAAAAACTATGAACCTCTCCGAGCCAAAGGAGGAGTTGTGCGAATTTTATGTTAATCTATGCAAGAGGCTCCCCTGAGGTGCGCTATAAAATTTCGACGCCAGCACAATAAGGAGATAAAGTCCGCTTCGGAAGCCTCAAAGCCTGGCTCCCTGTTTCGGGTCCTCCGACCTTCGCAGGAGAAGATGCACATGAACTGGGAAAAAGCGCGACCCGCGGAATAACAATCAGAGGGTTTGTTTAAAATGCAACAGGAATCAAAACAATTTTTAAAAGGAAATTTATGTCTTCGCCGAGGTTTTTGTTATTCAAATCCGAAACGAGGCATTTCATACAATTTAGGTAATTAACTGCACGTTTGCTGCTGAAATTTATCGTATATGAAATAAACTCGTAGAAAAATAAATTAACCACGGGTTTACAGAATTTTAAAAGTGGCTTAATTGAGATTTTAGATTAGGTTCTCATCGTTACTTTCACCCTTTTTAATTACCCTTAGTTAAATTAATCCTTTACTTTAGTTCTTTTAGTTAAACTTTCTAATTAATTCTTTAACCACCCCTTCATGTCTCATTTATTTTAGAGTTTTGATAGATACGCTTCTCAACAGTCAAAATAGCAATGATGCAAGGGGTTTTCTCCATACTTATTTTTAAATATACCTATCGAAAAATAAAGATCTTTAAGAAAGCTGAAAAGAGCCATGTGCAGGATTCCGTACAACCATTAGTAAATGCATTTATACAAGTGTCGATGGAATTGAGTAATTAATTCTTGAATTATTGAAGAAGACTTTAAACCGTTTTAGTATTTGGACAAAATATACGTAAACCTCTAATAGGATTAATTTTTAGGAGCAGTAAAGGGGAACTAGATTTCTACGTGTGTTTTCAGCAATATCTCAAGAATTATGGAAAATAGAATTTTTAAATTAGAAAAATTCTGGCTATTGAGATATATCCTAATTAAAAATTCTACTTTTGTTTTTGAAATGTGGAACTCTAAACAAATGAAAAACTAGAAATTTTAATCATTTTTATAAATACTTAAAAAAGCAAAAATATATATGCTTTATTTAAATTCGATATTTGGCTTAAACGAAAGTTATTGTAATATAGTTTAAGTTTGTGGATTAACTGGAACTATTTTTTCCAGCATAAAATTTATTCCTATTTAAAATACGAGAACTAAAACAAGAAACAAAAAGCAATTCCTCTAAAGTAAAAATTAAGATTTTTCCAGTAAGAACTGCTTTTCACTAATTTTAGTGAATAAAAAATATATAGACTAAAAATTTCTTGTTTTTACATAAATCACTATATTATATTTTATTATACTGCTGATGTAAAGACATCCATGTTTTTGAGATATGATAATAATGCAAAACTAGGTGGTAATACTTACCGCAACATCAGGACGATTACTGGCATTGTGAAAAAACAATCCGGCTATAAGGGCGGCGATATTGGCAGTATACGATGCAATAAAAATCACACTGAAACCACCCCAAACGTTGATTAAAAATTTATTAGGCCAAGATTTTGGCGCCTTAAAGGCGACCAGATGCCCGCACAGCAAACCCCACATGACCCAAAGGGCTGAAATTGAAAAGGAAATTAACTTTTATTGATGATTTTAACCAGCTCAATAAAAGGTAAAAGCCTGAGACACCTACCTGACGACATACTGAAGTTTTTGCTCCTTTGCCGTCCCCAGGGATTCAGCCCGAAGGGACTTAACCACTCGTAAATTGCTACGGCAATTGCAGTCACATTTAGTGAAGTGAAGATGGCTATCCACAGCTCGGGCGAGAATGGGAGAAGAAACGCCAGGAGTGGAATCTCCGACTTGCTTTGGGGCGCCGCCAGCCAGGACACTCCACTATAGAAGTAAGGAGCACTAAAATCGATGACCTCGGCACGTGCCCTGGGTGACCAAATGAAAAATTAAGAAAAACCAAAACTATTAATGGATCTAAGCATTCTACTTGAATAAAAAAGGGCCTCTCAGGATTCCTACAGTTAAGCGTATGGAAAAACCTATAAAAACTATCACCGGTATCCGCAATCTTACCCTGACCATTCAACGATTTGTGTTTGTCACGTATAAAATGTTTTGTATGTCTATTTTTTCCTTGTTAGCCAGGCTAGTAGAGCCAGTGCCGGTCCCGGTTGATGGAAGTGACAATTGATGAGGGGTGACAAATAGGCCCATATTTATGGAGCCCAGTGGAATAATTAGCCATAAGTTCCGTCGTTTACAAATTACTGGATTTAATTTGAATCGCACCTGGTGCTGTAAGGTACTTGGAAGAAGGTTTGGCCACTCTCAACAATGAGACGTTTATGGCCATCACTTTAAGTAGGAAACTTGGAGCAGAGGTCCTAATTGGGCTTGAAACAATGGCCCTGATTTTGATGGCTGCCCTTAATGGCTCCTGGGGACAGTTTGGTATTAAGATCTATTACTTCCTTGGACTGCCTTGTGCAGTTTTGTATTATACAGTTTGCACAGTTCATGGATTTAAATGAAAACTTGTGTTTAAGTTTATGAAGTTTTGTCAGTTTTGCTCCCTTTAAAGCACTCATGTTCTACGAAGGCAATAAATTTAATAACTATTAAAGGGGCTCCATACATAGAGCAAGTTTAGATAAGAACAAGTTTTAATATCCTTTAAACATAGGCCTGCATGTTTTGTCTTTTTTTCAAATTGTTAAGGATATGCGATGTTAATAAAAGCTATAAACTGTTCCATAGATTTCGTAACCCAAACGAAATTTCCCTAGTACACCAAATTTTTGAAAAAAATCAGATTTGGAAAAAAATTATATTATACTTATATATCTTTTGTTAAATTTATCTTTCTCTCTTCTTACTTTGTACAAATAATAAAAAATTTCGTCATGAATTACGAATTTGCAAACGTAAACGGTCCATTATTTAATAATTTTAGGAAAAAAAGAGATTTAAAACTTTGTTCTTACGTTTATGACCTTTCGGATATAATTTATTTATCTTTTGTGCATTTATCTTTTGTGCCAAGTACTAGAAATTAATTTCTAAGTCGGTCTTAAATGTGTTAGTAATTGAAAATTACTTCGAAGTATAAATATTAAACCTCTCCCTTATCAGATAACGCAATTTTTGAGTTAAGGAACAAAAAAAAGTTAGTGAGTTTTAGCACTCTGCAATTATTTAAAACAAAAAGTAAATAAAACTTAGTTCGAGTCTAATAAATTACTCATCAATTTGCGCCTATAAGAATTCTCTTTCTCTTATCTCCGGCCAAGTTCCCAATTAACATTCCGGCCAGCAACGACCCACCAGGTCGCTGACAACAGAGGATAATTACAATTTTTGCCGAGATTCATTCATTTCCAATAAACTTAACCTGAAGAAAAGCTCGAATCGCTAGCTAGCAAAAAAGTCCTTCGTAATAATTACCTGGAGACGCTAAGTGGGGCGAAGGACATATCAGCTGAGCCGGATATCAAATCTCCGATTATTCCATTCCACTGGGCTGGAAAATAAAGCAGGAAAAAGAACACAATTTAAGACAAATGTAAAAAGGTTCAGGATTAGACAATCGCAATTAAGCCTGCGACACAAGGTTGCGGCCAAGATTGGGATTGTTGTACGTACCTTTCCTCCTGAGCCGTTTATTACCGTCCGGGCTGTTCCTGCTGGTGCCCGCATTAACGCGTTCTCCGGGAATTTGTTTATGCATTTCCCAACTGTAGGAGGTCACCACCTCTTCCTGAGGGCTGTCTTCGAAGACGTCCTCGTCGCCATTTCTATTCAAATTGGATTTCCGCTCGAAGCTGGCTAAACGAAAAGAGATTTTAATTGATCTCTTAGGAGCGACCGACCGAAGGAAACGCGAAGACGACGACGATCAAGAAATGGATTAGGTGGTCAAAAAACTAATTAGGGGAAATGGAGGTGGAATTACCGCTGTGATAAGAGTGCTGACTGAATTGGTCCTTCTGATGATGTTTCTGAGATTTGTCCTGCCTATGGCTTTGGCGGCGCCGTGTGAACACAGCTTCAATGTGGCTTGGGCTCTCGGGGGCGCTGTGGTATTTCGAGCCGAACAGCTCGTCCTTAACCAGATACAAGTGGAACTCGAAGCCCAGCTCGGTCGCGATGTTGTCTAGAAGATCCATCGAAAGGCCATAGCAGCATTTTGTCCTGAAAAGAGCTCGCATTACACACTGTTATCAAAACGAAGTTCCATTCAAGCCTGGCACAACGTAAGTCTATCGCTCGTTGGAATCATTTGACGTGCGAAATTACTCGCGGCATGCATGTTATCGACCTTAGCCGGTGTAGCCCGGCATTCACATGGAGCTAAAACCCTGCTGAATTTCAATGATATAAATACAGGGAAGCTGGACAGTGGATGGACTTCAAAGAAGGGAGATTTTGTTAGTTTCTGGCCATTTCCATACCTCTTGCCCTATATGAACTCTATCAAATATGTGGCAGCTTAAGCGGGATTCAAGTGATGGATCCAATCGTACAACAAAAGGCTGCACAAATTTTAAACACGAAATGGTCTTTGCAATTTTGAATATTTTACGTTATTACCGTTTGGTATTTGAACAAGTAAGAATTTTCAAGTACAATTTGATTATAGAGTAACTACCAAATTATTCAACAATTTCGCTTAAAGCGAAATACCACCACTTAGATACATACAAACAAAATTTAGCTTTTTGCCATTTCAAAGTTTTAATCTATATTTTGGGAAATTGTAGCCGATAAATAGAAAAATAATTATACATAAGTAAATACATAAAAACGGAACTTTTACCATAACTGCTTTTATACAATTTTAAATTTATAACTAGGTTTAAGCACGAATTGGAAATCTTATTAATAATACAGAAGAATGACACAAGAAAAACGAAGTGCATATTTATCATTTAAGCTCAATGAGATATTATCCTTTAATCCTTTAATATTTTGATAAATTTCATGTTAACAATTTGTCGTTAATTATTTTAGAACTTCTGTAGGTTTAGCAGTTTTAGTTAAATCGATTGAACTGTTAATATGTTGCAATTATTAAATCCATAAATTGGATTCAAATCAAAGATGATGGTGCTTAAAAACTGGTTTAGTTAATTTTTAAAATAGAAATCGATAAAATACATGATGTAATTTTATGTGACAGATAATTTTGCGCTAAGAATCCTAGGTCTGCACCCTATTGCAATATGTTCCACTCGAAGAGATTTTATTCATTTCTGCCAGCGTATGCTCACTTAATACGCTTTTGATTAAAGTTTGGTAAAACGACTTATCTGGAATTTCTTAGCTGTAGGTATCCATTTTTGAAAGCTTTTATGGATGAGCTGCAGGCTTAACGAGTACTAAATCCCACCTGATTTTAACATTTTGAAAATGCATTAGACAAAACTTAGTCAAATTATGCACTGTACAAGGAGACCAGGGTGCCCAATCTGTTCAGTACTTTCAGATAAACTAGGAAATTACTTTGGAAAATTTGTTAAACAAGATTACAGCCATCTGCACATTCAGGACATAAGCCCATAAGCTTAGCCAGTTGCCACATACATCTTTATGTAGTGGCTTTGATTAGATTAGGCATTTTAATTAATTACTAATTTTTAATAATGTCCGCAATAAATCTGCATCCTATAGTGTTAGTTGGGGAAGTGTTTCTTCAAAGTGATCATGTGCAGAGACGACCGGTAATTCTTAAAAATCTTAATTTTCCTGGGTAGTGCTCCTCAAAGGAGCGAACATCTCTGGTGCTTTTAGACTCGGTGTAAACATATTACGTCCTGGATAGGCCTGTGTATAGTTTCCAATTATTCCGCTCAGGCTTCGTCGTCTCGGCTATAATTAGGTTAATTAAGGCAATCTCTAAGCGAAAAAGTGTCTATTTAAATTGATACTGTTGGAATGCGACAGTTGATAATTTTAAGGAGGTTAATTGGTCTGAACTTTTCCAACGGGCTTTCGTCTGCTGTCGTCTAGAAATAAGTGGAATCAAGAACGCGCAAGTATTGAAGTCGTTCTCTTACAGAAATTGAATTATCTGTTTAAATCAAAAGCACCAAATGAGTTACACACTGAAGAAAGGCAAGAAATACTACTTTTCTTAGACAGATTATATTAATCATGTGGTTCTATTAGCAAGGAAGGAACAATTAATTAAACAATAAAGTAATGCTACAAAACATTTATAAAAATTATTAAAAGGGAATTGAATAAATTTTTTCCCTTTCACTGATTGTAAAGTTAAATTGTATTTAGTGAGTTTAGTAATTCAATGGCTTTTGTAGCATATAACTTAGATACGAAGTACCTAAGTTTTTAAATTTGAGGTGGAATTTAATTCGCATTTGTAAAACTTAAGAGTCCTCGCTACAAACGTGAAGATACTTTACGGATTTTACTGAAATAAAAGCAAAAATGATGTTTCAAAAATAACATTATATTATTTATCCGAAAATATCCTGGATTGGTTTAAAATCACCAAAAAGAATTAATAAATGACTACATAATCGACTTTTCTAAACGTATTTTACCACTGGATGGCACTGAGATGTATCGAAAAGTATTTTATAAAATATGAAGCCACAAATCTATACTCTTAAGGAATTTATGAGGTTTTATTGTGCAACAAAAAAATAGAAATGGAATTTTAAAGGTGTTTTTTTTGAAGTGCTAAGTACATAAGTAAAACATGTAAAATTTGAAAAATCAAACTTGACTAGTGATATCAACGATAATGCAATTCAGCCTCTTTATTTAGTAGATGTAGGCCAACAAAATAAAATTTTCAGATCTTTTTTCATTATTATAATGAAAACCTTTTTTATATTAAAATCAATAAACACTACTCACGATTTAAAAATCCTTATAAATTTTTAAAATGTTCACATTATCTTGAATAAAATTGTATTCTTTTAAATTAATAGATCATATGATTCCAGTGGTGCCAAAAGAATTAGGAAAAGTTGTAGTTTTTAGTTTTAGTTTTTATATATATACATAAAAATATATAATACTATATATAATACTATATATAATACTAAAACAAATTTTGCTAAAGATTATTTATATGGGTGAAAATTGTTATTCTTCGCCAAGATTTTTATATAGTTCTTGCCAAAGCGGTCTATTTTTAATAACAAACAAATCATATTTCAGTGCCATTTTAAAAAGAATTCTAACCTACATAAAGTGTATATTTAAACAGTTACTTTTGTATTATGAAAGTCTCTTGAAACCTCTTGTTTTCCTCTAAATATATGTTAATAATGTCCTTGCACAACCAAATAGTGTTTTTGTGTCGGATCTCCAGCAATCAAATAGCTACTTACACACAGATTTAATTTTAAAGACTAATTTAATCGTCCTGATTGGGAGAATCCATAGACTTGGGAAGAAAATACTTCAGACTTAACCTAACACTTACTGGTATAAGGAGTGGTCATAAGTACCAGCATCATCTTCCGGCGGCTGACCTCCGTGCTCTTCGGCGTCTTCCTTAAGTCTGTCCCGAGTTTCGATCGCATTGAACATGAGCGTTAAATTGTGCTCAGCTGTTGGCGACAGTCTGTGGCAGGGCAATCCTCTAAGACAAAGGCCATCTTCATCTTGTTCTGATTCCATCACAAAGGGTGGCGCCAGTGCAGTAACTACCCGGAAGACGGTCCTTGCTCTGGCGGACATTCCTGTCGGGTAAAACGAATCCAGTCTAAATTTGAATAAGTCCCAAGTTATGGAGTTCTAGACGGGTTGCCGTACCTGATACAACAATGTCGCCTCCAGGCCATACAATCGTATCTAGCTGGACATTGGTCCCGGATATTGAGCCAACCCGTCGCCATTTGGTCAAAAGTCGGATTGGCTTGCGGGGACCTCTTCGGCGATCAAATTTCTCTTCGACGAAGACCCGTCCCCGGCGACTAACATCATCTGGCACCAAATTCAGGAGCTCAAAATTTGTGGTCAACGACTTCTCGTGGCTGCCGTCGAGTATTTTTTGGCCGGACAGTGCTAATGCCGTCGCCTCTTTCAGGGCCCTGGAACAACAGAACAGAACAGAACAACTAGGAGCTAGAAGTGTACGTTTAGCAAATGGAGAGTAATTGAAATTCATTGCTAGGGAAATGAGGAGCTGGCCTAGTTGCGAATGGAATCATAAATTTAGCGCGCGCCAGGTTATACACCGGAAAGAGGGAGCGAGGAGTGTCACAGTCAGACCATTCAGGAATCCAGGCAAACTTTCCGGGATGACATTGTCGATTTGGCTTTTAGTGGGAGATTATGACGAAGCGTCCCGAAATTGCCAATTTACCAGTGGCGTCTGGCTGAGCTCATTCAGAATATTAAGCAGGAAGTGGCAGGAAACGGCAGGAGCAGTGCGGGATCCGGAGAAACGTAATGGCGTTAAAAATGTGTTCCACAGAAAGCCGGGATATAATGATGTACGGCAACATTGTTTACTGAACCATAACGCAATCAAGAGTATCGCAAAACATAGAACCACAAAAAAGAAAATGATTTTGTTTTTAGCAAAACCATCCACATCGAATTATTTGGTACGGATTTAATGGACATACATGAATATAAAGTGCTGTTGTATCTGTCGGGATTGATGAATCTGTTGTATCGAAATAAATTACGTTTTGTAAATAAATGTTAAATTAGTAATTTTCTGTCAGGAAGACCATTTCATATTGCAATAATTTCTTTAAAAACGAATTAGAAACAAGATCAAATAAATTCTGGTGAAGGAGCTTATAAGAACTTTGGACAGCAAGTGCTTTTACTAATTGAATTTTCAAAAGCTTGTGGAGTAATTTATGTAATGATAAAGTAATTGATGAAAAAAAAAATGTACAGGATGTACGATTTTTCTTGGACGAAAATACCACTAATTATACATTCGCTAAAATCTACCATAATCGTTCTGAATTTCCAAAAAGTAGGGATACAGATGCAATTTCTTCTTTCTGGTTAATAGCAGCATGGAAGAAAAACTGTGTAGTTAAAACATTAAACACACTATCTCAGTAAATAGATTTTTTAATTTAAAAAATTAATTTTTTAATTTTCAGAAAGTTTACAAATGTTTAATTGATTATAATATGTAACTCACAATTTTATATACGCTTTTTAATTAATAACTGAGACCTTGAACTTGTTACTTTTGAAATACACACGTATTTTAAAAACAAGAAAGATTATAAATAATAAAAATAACATAAATCAAAAGTGGAAATTATAGAATAGCTCATTAATAAATATTGTGGCGAAAGCGATTGTAACTTCATTAATGAACACAAAAAAATTTTACAACCCCCTTTATATTTCCTATCGAATTTATTAGCTGGAATATTAATTAAAAGTGTTGTAAAATATATAACAAAAATAACGAAGTCTTAATATTGTTATGAAAAACTATGCACTAATTTATTTTCTGGGTGTCATATAAGCAATCAATTAAAAATTCTTTTGCAGTCATAGGTGGGAATTTATTTGATTATTTATATTTTATTTTCGCTGCAAAAATCGGTAGGAACTTAAAAGCGTCCAGACAGTAACTATCTAGCTTTTTTGAGTTATCAGATAATGATAACGTTTGTTATTAAGACAATTGTTTCATTATGAGGAAATTAATTACAAAATAATATTCTGATAAAATCTTTACAAAAAAAACTAACAACACTATATTGTCGTTATGAGTAAGTGAAATAATTATTTAGGGGGAAATCAAAAAAGTTCAAGCTTGTATCTAGATATCTTGAAAATTAACAACCTTTGCATCAGTTTTAAAATAACCGAAACTATTTGCAAATAAAATTCAATTATCCAGAAATTAAAAATGTCTATCATACTTCGCTAAATTAAAATAATCAGCTGTTGTGAATCTCGTAGATATTGACGCATTGTAACAATTAGAAGTAAGGTTCAATTTTCTTATGGAACCCCAGAATAGGTTCATTGCCTAAAGCTTAATTACAAAATAGATGCTCGCTTGTCAGATCCCACAGTGATACGGAAATATTGTAATAATCTAAAGGGAAGAAACGCACATGAGTCCATCTTGGACAGCCTTCGGTAAACAATTCTAGACTGAAAACAGACATTCAGATTAACACCACAGACGTTGCCTTAAGGTTAAGTTGTCGCAGTTGTTAGACAAAACCGAACGAAATACACAAGAGCCCCGGGAATTCGGGTTAAAAGGTGATTTATTTGAAGAGCACATTAGTCCTTGAGGCTAAGTGATCCATAAGTCCATAAGATATCCGGGGACAGTATACGAGTGTGAATAATGTTCCCATGAAAGCGCAAGTTAAATATTTTCAGATCTCGAACGGAATGGAGAATCCTTTTATTTGCGATGGCATTCCTTTTGGAGTCCTGTCGCTCCGCTCGATTTATCCCCGGAAAGATAGATGGATGGCCTTTATGAGGAAGCGATCAATATCCCTGCCCCTCCTCAGTGCTTGGGTACTTGCAAACAAACAACCACTCCTGATTGCTAGACAGAAAGTCATTTATTACTTCACCTGAAAGTTGCTCGGCGCGGTCGAGTAAACCTTCCCGCCGCACCGCACAAAATTTTGCGATCAATCAAATATTTTTGAGTTTTGTTTCTTGCATTGTCCGAAACGAATCACTTTATTTTACAAAAGCAATTTATCTTCTTGGCTCTTTTAGGCAGTAGCCATTTAAATTCATTGCCAAACATGAGTCTGAATTTGAACTCGCAAATGCTGTACGTAAGCAATTAGTTAAAATGTCCCTTGATGATTGTTGAATTTGCTATGTGTTGTTTAATGGACTAAATTACTCCATTGCTTATGGTTTATATCTGTTCAGATTTAAATAAAGGCAAAGTTGTTTGCTAAATACTTCCATTTTAGATTCTAACACTGGTATTTTACAACACACGAAAATCTTTCAAAAATGGTGTAACGACTATTACCTTAAATCAGTTTCACATTTCACATTTTTCTATTATCGAAAAGAGCAATACGTTCCCCATCTAATGATTAAATTAGATCTTTTAATAAGAAATAATTCTCTCACAATTTCTTCACTTAAAAAATTTTGTAATGGTATATCGAATTGCAAAGGTCTCCGTTTATTTTCAAAAAATCAAAGTATATCAAAATTTATTTAAAAGAAGCATTTTTCAATAATGTCATTTGTATACACAAGTATTATTAAAGTCTGCTTGAATCTTACCAGAGCCTAAATCGTATCTACAGTTTCTTCTACTCTAGCGAAGTACCAATGGTACCAATGAAGGTTTTAAAGAAAATTTTAAACACTCGTAAGCGCTCGTGTGCCACTAGTGTCATATTTTGTTACTCCACGGGAAATTGTCATATACATACGTAGAATTTCTGCCCGTTTTACACAATTTAAACTTTATGTATAAATTGTACCTTGAAAACATTTACATCTATAGCATTATATTTTATAGTCATGGTCGATTATCAGGGTTGTCCGCGATGCGTTTAAGCCCGAAATGGTATTTGAATATTTTTCGTACCATCGTAAAGTTAGTAATAAAAAATTATTTAAGCAATGCATATAAAATGAAATTTGTTGACGCTAAAAATAAATATAAAAAGTGGAAAATAAAAGGTCAAAGCCAGGTCAGATAATCAAAAAAATTTTATGCAGAACCCTAAAAGGTACATTAATTGCTTGGATACCGTAAAATATGCATTTCTTGTTGTACTATATTATTTATCACTTCGTAATGATTCTTATAAAAGATCTTTAAGCGCGAATTATGGTAAAGTTTACTTTTAAATTGTACTTTGTATGTTTTTTTTTAAAAGAGTTCATCATATAATTTTAAGCTTATGGAAAATGTTAGTCACTTTAAGAAAAGATTGATTATTATCACATATTCGCGCGCATAGGTTTTTAGAGGTTACAGATTATGCAAGTGTGCTTTATGTAGCTTTAAGTACACGTATAGTATAATAAGAGTCCACTCAAAGGCAAAAATTGTTCTTTCTTTTGTATTTTAAAATTTAATCAAGTTAGGTTACTCCTTAATGAAGATAAATTGTTTTGCAAATTATTTTACATTATTAGACTTTAATCTTACAGAGTGCTAAACAACAACTGAAGGTACAAAGAATTTAAAAATGTGTCAATAATCCAAATTTTGTCCATTATCTTTTGTTTTCATTTAAAATATAAAATGATTACAAAATAAATTTTCTTGAAGACCCAACAAAAAATAAAGGTGATGCGATGAATAGAGTTGCCTCTTTGGTGTTCTCCGTATTTTATAGTTATAAATATGTAAAGGTTTTAATTTTGATTTTTTGTCAACTTTACTTCTTAATGTTAATAGTTCCAACGCTAGTAAGATTTTATGAAGTACCGAAGGGTTTTATGACTGGATTCAAAATCACATTCATACACGAGAAATCCACCACCACCGAACGCTAAAATTGTATAATTGTTACTTCATTGCGACTTTCGTTGTTTTTTCAAAAATAGGTACCATTATAAAACTAGGTTAAGTACATTCTACAGCGGAAATGTTTATACATTTCGATATTTCTAGGGCATACCTGATCCATTATAAAGACGAGCCCTCAGATTCGCATAATGCGATGGCATCTGGTTTTGGAGAATTTTTGGTCGATTTAAGGATGTTTATATTCTGGAGGTTCGTGCTCATCAGCAGACGCCCCGTCGCCGCAGAGGGTGTACATCAGTAAACAGCAAAGA
The DNA here is from genome assembly GCA_001932985.1 of Proctacanthus coquilletti. Lineage (NCBI taxonomy): Eukaryota > Metazoa > Arthropoda > Insecta > Diptera > Asilidae > Proctacanthus > Proctacanthus coquilletti. Next base: position 57,847 of record MNCL01000218.1, on the reverse strand, counting down.
ATGCGTACAAAGAGGAAAACACGACTGAAATAATAAACCACCCGCACGCACAGCAACGCACAAAGAAGGATCCGCTGCTGCCGGGGGACGAGGATTATTTGCAAGCGGGGAGGTTGGAGCATTATTCTAGCAGTTCCAACTTTATGTCTTGTTGATGGTACCGCCGTCGATCTGGGGAGGTGCGCTTCGCTGCTGCCTAAATATTTTCACTACTGCCGAAGTGAGAAGCAACCCGGGCCATATGGAGTTCTCCGGCTCCGACTTCGCCCTTGTTTCGACAAATCTTTTGTTTTAAGGACTCTAACTCAGCAGATTTAAAGGTTTCTTTATCGTAACGCAGATTCAGGCAGGAGAACGTGTACCGTGATTTGAGATTACGCTTACGACAGATTTTAGTCTACTAATCGACAGTTCTTCCTCAATTATCTGCCACCCCTGTAACGATTGTGATTTAAAAAGAAGAAATATGTCTGTGGTTGGGTAAAATGCATTAGCTGAAATTCATAACATGTTCAACAAAAAGAACTATGTGAGTGTAACAAAACTGTAGTAATGCTTAAAGGTCGAATTAAATTTGATTTATTGTCATACCAATCTAACTCGTTAAAGTTTATCTGTTTACTTTTTGAAATCTGAGCTGTAATAATTTAAAAGATAAGGGGGGTGCTTCAAAATCCACGTAACACAGAAATTTGGTAAAAATTCGTTTTGGATTGCCCAAGATTCACGGGAAAATATTGTTTGAGTTCAGTCCACCGGAAAACGTACTTGGCTTGATACTTACTACTTACTAGTTACGATTAGTCTAGACAAATTTGAATGTGATTAAAGGACAGTGAGTTATCATACAAGGATCCCATTTTCCAATGAGGTACGAAATCTTAAAAATCAACGGTGTTGCTGATTTTGGAAGTTTTAAGGTGTAATAAAGCAACAAAAACCTAGGTTTCAACCTAGGCTTCTTCATTTCAACATAAAACTGATTTCTATATATTTAATTATTGCTTAAATATTTACTATACAAAATTTCTAGATGTGAAATTTACTATACAAAATTTCTAGATTATGAAATTAATTGCTAAAGTTAAAGTAATAAAATTCAACGCTTCCTCATATCACAAAACGTACTTTTGCTAATTTCATTTACCCTATAAGTAGAAATCTATTGCATGTATTAAGAATCTGCAATCAGATTTGCACTATAAATCGAACTATGCATTTAGTGGATTAAGCTATAAAGCGACGAGTATTATTATGGAATCGCAGTCTTATCTCTTAGTTGTGAGATGTGCACTGTATAGGCATTTGCGAGAATTCACTGGAACGTGATAAAATATTTAAGCGTTAATACATTTGAACATGCATATTTGATCAGATTAAGTTTTCGCCGAGAAGAATACGTGGCCTTGCTCGAATATTATATAAATCATGTATTAGAGATGAGGGCAAAAATTGCTATTACGTCAGACGCTCGGTGTGTGGCTCATAATCAGTATTAATAATTTATCCTGAAAATCTTATTTCATGGGCTGCAAAGACAAGGAGGCAGGAAATTCCGGGAAATAAAAACCACTCGTCAGGCACTGTGTTTACTGCTCAACGTAAATATGGAAGATTTTCAGCTGACTAAATCTCATTTGAATTTCTTCTCTCAAATTACTTTCCAAGATTTACCCAAATGAAAGACGTTAGCTACAGATTGACGGAAGGTTTATTTATTCAAATTATTCAAATAGATCCGCCGCTACTATTTTTAACGAGGGCCACAGCCTTAAGACCATAGAACTGCTGTTGCTCTCACAATGGGAGATTAATTCAGTGGATCTGCATCAACGGAGTGTCGTAGTTAATGAGATTTAAATGCAATCCACTAAGGACTTGATGAGTAGTTTGAGTAGTTTGTTATTTTAATTTAAAAACAAATACCAGCCGCGGACCGCCTTTATTAAATAATAATTTATTTCCCCGGAGACAACTGGTCCACGAGAAAATTTTGCATGATTTTTTAAAAGTATGCCATAAAAATGAAAATATGGAGACATAAATTTTCATTTTGTAAAAGAATAATTTATAGTGTACTTTGCAAAACATTAAGCCAAATAAAACCGTTTATGAAAATTAGCGTTAACTATGAGTTTAATATTATATTATTATTTATTTTATATATCTCGAAGGAAATTTGGATGCGAACATCATTTATTATCACTAAAATGTCGAAAAATGTAGTAACCTATTTTGTAAGCTTAACTATACCCACAATTAGCTAAAAATTAAGAGATCGATTTTAAGAGACGATTTTTAATTTTTATTTTTTAATTATTGTAACACAATTTTTTTTTATATTTCGTACAGAATGCGCTCTTAAAGTTTGAACTAAATGTTTTCAGTATTTCATGAATTATAATACTAATAAATGGTTTTTGCAATTTGATTCGTTTAATAACAAGAGTGGTGAAATTTAATTGAATACTAGTCTTTTTTGTTAAAACGATTCGGCTAATAACAGAATTCGGAGGTTTTCACTCAGCTGAGATTAATAGTTTCAATATAAGGAAATTTCTAATTATTCAGGGTGATGTGTTTCATATCTAAAAGTGGATTATGTAAAAATATAATAAAGATTTGTGTTATAATTTTAAAATAATAAAACAATTTATTTGCAAGTAGATGTACAGACAAATATCTTTATTTTAAATTAATTTGCGACTTATTGAATGATTAAAATTCTGAAACATTTTTTATATATACTTTATATTTAGTATAATGTTGTTACGAAGAGACATGCAAATTGACAAAAATGTTTGGTCTACTAGGATAAAATGTCGCTATATCGTTGTCGCAAACTTGGAAGACTTAACTTAGACTTTTTAAAACTTGGAAGACTTTCAATCAAACAAATCAATGGACTTTTAGTTTCTGCACTTATTACATTTATATCGTTTGAAGAGAAAAGTTTAAATTGAATTCATTCGTATAGGTAATTAATTTCGAAGGAAATATTGCGTTAGTTTCTTTTAAAATTAGAACAATTAGATGTTAAAAATAGACTGTTTTTTCTCGCAGCAATTGCACTTGAGTTCATTGTATACAAATTCCGAATTCTTAATTGTTTTGAAGATAACCGAAGAAATATATACTTTTAAATATTTTTATTGAATTTGCTTTTTTTCCGCCCTTATCACGATATTTGCATGCAAACTAGACTAAATCGCAAGGTAAATGAACCCTGATTGAGATAGCTCTAGATCCAACTCCAGCAGCCAGTTTATGTGTGCGGGAAGTCTGGTTCTCCAAGGGAATATGGAATAGGAACAAGCATTGGCACTAAACCCTAAGCTGCAAACGTTATGAATGATGCATTCACCGCTTGAAAAAAATGAACCTAATTTTCACCCATATCCCATGAATCATCACTCGTTAGGAACTAGCATGTCGACTGACAGACAGACATAATGCCTGTCCTTAATGAACGGAAGGAGTTCAGACGTTTCTGTTTTCGCCTTACTAATTATGCCTTCACCATTAGCGTCGCGACGTTGTCCCTTTTGTGATACCCGCCGTTAATTCCATCGTCCGTGTATCATCAATTTGCAAATGAATTCGAACAAATTGTTGCGCCAGTCAATCAATTTTTGAGAATTTTTTTTTCCTAAGTTTGATTCGTGTTGATTGCGCCGTTGGCGAAAGCCCTTTTAGGACCTTTTCTCCTTCTAGTGCCGGGGGAAAATTGAATCTTCTCAAGGTCTAACAAAAGGGTTGAGATACAAGTTGAGAGATCCTACCAGAAAGTTCATTTTTCTTTACATAAACATTCCCATCTCCTTCCTAATATAGAAAAATATGCAAATTACCAAGGATTCCCTTCCAAATACAGGGGTTGAGAGTTCTCACTTGAAATGGGAATGTAGACATTTTTCGAGAAGTCTGCAAAAGGGGCAAAGGAACGTAACAATTTTGCTTTGGGTAGCCGTGATATCAAAAAGTTTAAAAGTCTCGAAAGTAAAATTATTTACTTGTATTTTTTACTTAATGGAAAGGAATTGGTGGGAAATTTGCGAATTTACATATCAAATAATTTTTTCACATCTGACTTACAAAGAAAGGTTTGCATAATTTTTGCCCGAAAAACGTTCATGGTGAAAAAGGATGCGACAGTATTAAAATTAATAGCAAGGGTCAACAGCGATTATTTCAAGTAATAGATAAGTAGAAGTTACAAGAATAAATTGGAAAACGCCATAAAATAAGATAAATAACAATGAGTTTAGAAATTTTATATGATTGTGATGTGGGGCTGTGATGAGCAAGTTTATTTAATTTCTATTTTATACGGGAATTTATTTTTATTTATATTTATAGTTTACCGCGAAGTTTTTATTATGATAAATGCTCTGAAAGAGTTGAAGTTTATTATAGAATAATGATGTATTGATTAAAAGGACTATAAAGCACAGCACCCTATCTCTAAAATATTGCTTACTATGCAATAAAATTGTGGGGAATTGTAAAGCACTATCATTATTTGAAGTCCTAAGTGACACTTATTCTTGCTAAGGGTAAATTTGAAAATTATTGTCTAAAATGTGAAAAGATCGACTAATGAACTTATTTTCATGGAATCAATAAACGGAAACGTACAAAATTTTGAAGATCTATTGTTTATTATTTATGAAACTGAACTGATGATTTTGTATAGAACTCAATTTCCGAGACAGCATACAATGCAATTTAAATGTTCAGAAAACCCCATTAAATGTCATTTTTAAAGATTTCCTTTAATTATCTACAATTCCGAAGCTTTTTACGAAACCAATTTCGAATTCAAAAAGATTTTATTCACTAGAGTTAGAATTATTAAAACATAAACGAAATATTCACTTGAAAATTATGTACAATGGTTTTTTTGTTCTAATTACCAAGGATTCAGATTTAAATTTCGCGCAAAGGGTATTTAAGAGCCTATCGTAAAAATAAAAGTAAAATTAAAGCCATTTATTGTAATTCCTCTCTCTTTTATAAAATGTAAATGAACATCTTAAAACGCTTAAATAGTATTTAATACACTTAGTCTTAGACACTTGCAAGACATCTGTATCCGTTTGCCCTTTAAAAATAAAAATACCAGGATTTTATTATCAGATTAGAATTTTTGTCAATGTAAAGATGTACGAAGTATGGTTTACTATTTGTGACCAAAACAGACGAGATCGCCCTTAGGCAGCGTGTGATATTTAGATTAATGTAATAATGCAAATTCGAGATTATCTCTTTTTCTGTTTGCTTCCTTAAAGAAGGTCAATTCCCACGTTAAGTAAATTTTATTCTTCAAAAGGGGCCAATGGATCAAACAAATGTGAAAAACTCTGGTTTGTGTGAACCCTAAACTGTTATTACAAAATATGAGGAAAAGTCTAAAAATAAAACCCGAAAGTAGCAGAAAACAAATGAAAATCTGGGCCTCAGGCTGCAAGTAGATGGAAAAGATCTTTAAAGAATGTGATGAACACTTTGGTACTTTTTGTTATCATGTTGTAAGTTTTTAAAAGTTGCATTTTTAAAAGCGATGTGATCGACTTTTTAAAGTACTTAGTGTATTTAAGTTTTAGCTTTGTGTCAGAGCTGTATTTCCAAAAATGTTCACAATCTACTTAATACATTAATTCATTAAAATCGTTTTTTTCATTTATTGATTTCGAGAAAAAGCAATTTTCAGGCAACAAAAAATCGAACAATGAAAGGAGATCTTATAAAACAATACTCACTGAAGCAAAGATAGGTCTGTTGTTCCAAATTATATAAATCCTTCAGTTAACAAAATACAATATCCGATATGGGACAAGAGATCTCGGGGACTGGCAAAAGTTATCACGGAATTTAAATTAATTTTATTTCACGGAACATTTGGAAATCTGTTGAAAAGGAGATATGCTGCAAAGTAAGTACCTCTGTCCCTGGGATTAACTTGTACCCTAAACATGGCCCCGGGAATTCGACTATAATTCTGAAATCCAATTTCAAAGAGGGAATTCCCAGAAAAAATAAACAAACCCAGTACCCGCGCTTAACCCTTGAATTCTTTAATTTAAAAGGATGCTGCGCTAAGCAAAATTTGTCCAAAAATTTCCTTTAGAAACAAAACAGGAGTTCTAAGGACAACCGTGCACCGCATCAGATCACCTCCTTCAGGAAGGAGGAAACGTGCGAAAATTCGATGCTCTAAGGAAAACTAATTTGTCAAGGGACTAATCCGTTCGGCTTTTCAGGGCAGTTTTTATTTATTTTTCATTTTCATTTCATTTATGCACAAGTTTTATATTAGACGCCGCAATATGAACATAACTATGTCAATTTGAAACAGGTACATTTAGGTATAAACATTTATTATCTAAGGTTCTTAAATTGTTTAGTAGAAATTTTGGAAAGCACATCGAAATCAGTGAGTTATCAGAATGCACAAGTAATTTCACTGGTCGGAGTAAGGTAGAAATTTTATTGGGTTTATTTTTAAAAATGACGTGTTCAAAATTTGAGGCCAAAAATTAAATTATATTAATTATGTCTTTGATGATACGGAAAATCGCTTAAAAATTTCGACCGAATGTTTTGGAAAAATACGTATCCACTGAAATGAATTTCAAAGAGTTTTTTCAGGTATTTTCAAAAAATGCGTTTGTTATAATAAGTTTTTGTTGCATGGTTTTACGGATATGATGGAAATAGTGTGTAAAGAAGTTTATTCCACCCGCACCACTCGAAGGGAAGGAATTATTGTTTAAACTACAGGACTTCTTCTTCTTTCAATCATTGAAAGACTACAGAAAAAACTTGAGTAAAGGGATGAGAGCTGTCTTGAATAAAAGACGTACTGAAAGTGTAAAGAATGTGCTCAATGAAATGGGATATCTGTGAATTGAGAAAGAAATCCAAAAGATGTTTTAACTTTTAGAGTTGGATTAGGAAATAAGTTACTGCCAGAGTACCTAGAGAGGCTGCAGGGAGGTGCATCAATTTGGAAGAATTTTCACAGGACAATGGCTTGAATTGTGATTCAGGGACTTTATATTAAACTTCCATTCAATAGCTAGGCTTATGTACTTAAAGTGATTTTTAAAATTATTAATCGTTTAAAAAATGTGATTTTATGAGTATTCGAAAATGCACTTACTTTGCAAACATTTCAGCTCTTCTCACATCCGCCTTCGACGCTGTACCAAAACACCCGCCCTTATAATAGGGAGCACCCTTTCTGGACCGATCGCCTGAAGTAGCTCCCGGCTGCGTCTGGGACTGCTTGAACCTGTACGATGAGTCTTTAGCAGACCACCAGGTGTTGTAGCGCTTCGATTTGCTCCTAGAACTAAGTAAAGAGTCACTAGTAAAAGTATTGCTTTCATTGCTACTCCTGATAGAGCTAGGTAAGCCACTTAAATTTTGATTATACGCGCTATTTTTTACACTATCATTAAGATCACTAGTCGCACTAAGGCTAACACTCTCTACGGTACTTAAATCCCTAGATGTGGTTCTTATGTTTATCGGTATGCTATAATTTCTGTTAACTGTTTCAATGTAATGCACGGTTCGCCGTCGTCTTCGACTGCGGCTAGATGGGACGCCCTGACGTCGGCGTTCCCGTTCGCGGCTGTGTTTCGCCGGCCAGGTGACACCGCCCTCGCCAGGTGCATAGGGATTGCGGTCACGCGATCGTGATCGAAACCGCGCCTCACCGCCGCTCGAGCTAATCTCCTCTTCAACCCTGGCCCACGTCGATGCGAAAAGGCGGATTGTCGATCGAACGAAGTTTCGGTCCACCGGCATTTTGATTGGTCTCAGTGCCAACAGCCCGACGGGGAAGTCCTTGAAATGGTGAAAGAGGACGTGCGAAGCTGACGCGTTCTTTGCGTAGTACTTCGATGTGCGCTTCAACTTGATATTCCTGCTGTTCGTCAGCTTGGTCTCGTTGTAGACTCCTGGCCAGGTGTAACTGCCATTGGTGTCGAAATCGAAATCGAAGGCTTTGTCCACGTATTCCGAATGTTCGAAAGATTCTTCATCTGGTGACCCGAGTTGTTCAGTAGTATCATAGTCCAAGTTGACCAGGCTCTTGACCTGAAAAGAGGACAAATCTCCTTCTTCATCGGACATTTCGAAATCCTTTCGTTCTAGGAAGTCTTGGTCGATGTCTTTCCTGTTTCGCTTTTCCTTGTTCGACTTAATTTCGATGCTATCGCCCTCGTTGCGGTTGAGGCCGAATATGTAACGTCCTACCCCGCTGGACTGTCGCATGTTGGGAGGATAAATTTGCTCCTGATGAATTCAAAGATATAATATTCAATATTTTCATATGATTTTAAATAATTTTTCGTTGACCACCCTACTTAAATAACCAGTTGATATCAACAACAATCCTCGTACTAAATGAATATCATGAAGTCAAATTTTACAAAGGTTTTCTTAATTAAGGACATTGTTAAATATGAAGAAATAAATAATTGTCTTTTATAATATAACTATTTTTAAGAGAATAATTAATCGCCTTTTAGAATTATTATATCGTTTACTTTTAGTATAAATTTTATGAAATATATACATGAGCTTTTCTTTAGAAAAAGGTACTGTTTATTTTTCAAAAAAGATAGGTAGATAAATTTTGGTTTCCGGATTTTATACAAAAATTTTGTATAAATACTTAATTTATGATTGTTTTATTTGATTACTTTATGCATTTGTTTTGGAGAAAACATAAATTGAGGTCCCCGTGTATCACAAAAGATTTGCTTTAAATCGGAATATATAAGAAAAGTAGTATATTGCCGAATATTATGAATTTAAAGTAGAAATTAAAGAACAGGCAATCCAAAATATTCATCTTATCATGAAATAGGCGTGTGTAATCGTTAATTAATCACAAGCTATTTAAGATTTGGGAATAAGGTGAGTCTTATTTTTACAAACGAGCACGTGTGGATATTTATTCTTTTATATGCAAATGTTTAAGGCATATGTAAGACAGTAAAATATGGATTTTCATTGATTTATTTCCTTTCGACCTTTCCTTTGCATGCGTCGAGTGGGAAGTTTCATTGAATACGAGTGATTAGTGAAAGTGTTGATATCTAAATGTTATCGATTGAAATTTACTTGTTGTTGTTGCTGGTCAAAGGCCTGTCTAGATTTATTCCTCTCCGGGGTTTTCGTGGTGCCCTTATTACGTCGAGATACATCCAGGTCCTCAAAATCCATTTTGCGTTCGACTAAGTCTTCAAAATGTTTCAAAAGACCCTCATCCGGTTCATCAACATTCTGAGCGGCAAATTGCTTTACAGCCTCCGGGTATTCCACAATTTTGTCATCCTGGGAACTCTGATGGATGTCGAAGAATTCAGTGGTGCTGCTGGTGTCGGCCCATAACCAAATGAAGTGACCCCCGGCCATATTCAGGCGCTTCGCCTCCGACATTATTTTTCTTGCCGATGCCAGATTGCACAGAAGAAGGACAATTCCCCGTGTCGAGCGGGAGATCTGCGCCAGTTGCCTTGAAAGGAAGATGACAAAATTGCTTTACTAAAATCAAAGTAATAAGAAGCCGTAGGTATGGAATCGAAATTTCTGGGGGCGATTTGATTTCGCTCCTTAGACATACGTGCCAAATGACGTCAGTAAGTCAACCCGAACTGGGTCAATCTCGTTGAGCTGAGAATGCTGTTCCCTGTCGAGAACGTGACGGGCCTCTTTAATGCCTGAACAGCACGGTTTTTGAACCACGTGCCGAATGAAGCGATTTTTCTAAAATATTGTCCAATCGCGAGAATTCAATTTTCAACAGCTTCTAATCTAAACTGAGCTTTAAAAACATGGAACATGGGATTGACGTCACTTTATATGGTAATGGAAATCAGTTTACCTTTGACATTATACGAGTATATCTAAGATATAATTTGTTAGTCCTTGACGGACATATACTCGTACGTACGTAACACGTTCTTGACTTGGAAGAAGAATACATGGTGTGAAGAAATTAAATTTAAGATGAATTTTTGCATAACGATAGCTCAATGAAAGAATATATCGAAATCCTATGCGCTTCTAAAAAAATAGATTTTTAAGTTTGGCTTAGCAATTTCTCACCAAAAATCTAGAAGCACACTCTGTTACATTCACTTTTTTTAACCTTTCAAGGTTAAACATGGGTTCCGCAGATCTGCTGGAATATTTCAATGGACTGTTAAAATCAAAATGAAATTTTAGCAACATCTGGGGAATTTGGCCTATTTAATCGTAAAGGTGGGTGAAAGGTCTGGCAAACCCAACTAATTTCGAAAATGTTTAATTTTGTGTATGGTTCATAAAAGTAAGATGGTACGTATGAATTCCTTAATTTGATTGGAATTGTACAACATCAAAAACAAGTATTAATTTTATTTTTCTTACCGAAATATGTCTCCATTCCCTGCGGGCAGTGGCAGTACCTTTGGCTGTAGAGGAGACTCTCTTAAAAGATTACCCTCCGGACTGGTCAACACCATAGTGGCGTCAACGTCGGATAGCACAAAAAAAGAATGCCAATGAGCCTGCAAAAAAAGCATGTACATAAAGAGGACAAACATTAATTCGAAACACATATGGATAATTTGGGCGTATGATACCATTACAGTTTGCCCAGAACAAATACAACAGGCATTGTGGTACCAGCCAACTCAAAGTTGCCTGATCAAAATACAAGTAGAAACCAACCTACCTGTAAAAATAGGGCACGAACCGCACCGAGTATTTCCCGGGCAGACGGCTGGAGCAATGACTGGAGACTTGTCCGAATCTGTGGGGATGGGAATTTTTCGAATTATACATCTATGTATTCCATTAGTACAGGCTGGAGTTGTAGGCAGCTGCAAAACGGTACCTACCTCGCGCTGAACACCCTGAATGTTGGCGGTACCTCCCTTGGCCCACAAAACCGGGACACTCATCGCGCTCCCGGACAAAGAGACCGCCCGCGCAGATTGCCCATCGCCTATAACAACAATACCCGCTAAGGGGACACTGTCGGTCTGTTGACAAAGGGACATCAGTACCTTTACGGAAAACCTGCGGAGATAGGAGAGTGCATGTAATATCACACCCCATAAAATTCAGGTGTTTTTCTTGTTTGTCCGTCTCGTTTGTGATCAGCCCATTTGTCAAAAGATGTTTGTTTTCGGCGATAAATATGGAGAGTCGTCTGATGGTGTCTAATTCGTGTTAAGGCCCGTATAGAGTGTCGTCGGTACCCTATCATGGCCTCAAATGACTTACTCAGCTGGTGTTCTAAAAATATCAAAGAATGTGCTAAACCGTCGTAAATTCGTGCCAGCCACGAATTAACTTTTATTAGTCTGTCCGGCACAAATGGCTCGGCTCAATTATGGCCTCGTGAGGTAAATATTTGCCTCAAGCTCGGGGTTATTTCGATTGTTGCTTTCCTATATTTATCTCTTAAGACATGACCAATTATTGCCTAATTCTTTCGATCGAAAATCAATGGTTTTTCGATAGACAAGAAATTTTTTGGTAAATTGTCTCCAACGAATTATGTCTTACTATTTTATTGCGATGAACAATGAATGTAAAATTTGTTTTGAAAATAATAACAATAAACTCGTTTTAGAAGATACTCAAATAAATTCGATCACTTTACTAATTACCAAAATAGCTCATGTTAATGTAATGTTAATCATGTAAAATGCCATTGTTTTAATTTCCTTATTTGATTTCCATGTTTAACCAGGAATAGGTTTGAATTCGAAACTTTGAGATGAAAGGTCTGTGCTTTGCGCTCGAACTATTTGAGTGTCTATTAAAAGTGAGATAAAACTTGTACACACGTTATTACAACAATGTAAAGTTAACACCTCGTAACAAATAACAATGCTAAATTAATTAAAAAAATATGTAATCTTCATTTAACACGAACGATAGAAAAATTAGAAACTTTACCTAATCGTTTTTTGGCGTAAATATTGTAACGAAATAGAATTTCAAATATGAAAAAGTGCAAATTTTACACAATTTTTTAAGAATTATAATTTTCGATTGTAACATTAAATAAGATTTTCTTCAGAAAAAAACCTTTAAAAATTCAAAGTACTAAACTCATTTAGTAATAAATAAAATTCAAAAATGTTTTCTGCTTTTTAATAAAATCCGTATATATGAAAATGAATGTTATGTTATTAGTGAGAAGTAAAATAAATTTATTTGTCGCTAGTTTGAGCTTAAAGAATTAAGTTGAAAATCAATATCAAATCTCATATTTTGTTTCTTACATTTTCATTTATGTTTAAAATCTTCAAATGGTATCTAAGACTAAAAACTGACATACATCGAATTGATTCGTCAAAGGTGCAAAAAAATAAACATTGATATTATTATATGATAAACGAAAATCGCCTAAATTCAAATTCCATGCTTATAGGCTACTATCACTCATTTGCTTATGCTTGTGTATTGTGTGATTTCTCGCAGTACGAACATTAGATGATTATTAGAACACAAGAAGACAAGACAAGAATAAGATGCAATAATCGATCCAAAGGTATGAAATAATAACTTATGAATATTCCGTTCTCAAGAAATTCTCTAAGTTCCTTATTAGATTCCAAAACAAGTGAATAACAATTGCCATCACACCTGTCTCTAATCTGCATTAATGTTCTTAAGCAGGTGCTTCCAAAACTTTAGCAATAAGACCGATGATATTAATTTATGTTTTCAAAAAAAATTTTCGAAAGTTTATTCACAATAATAAATTGACGCCAATTTATGAAATATTTTCGCCGGTCTTTTTGTAACATTAGAAAAATCTTTTGTTTTACGAGACGTGTACTGTTCGTAATTGAAAAAAAGAAAAAAATTATAAGCATTTTTTGTTACAACGTGTTTTCAGAGGTGCATTCGATTGAAAAATGTTTTAGATTAATGCTGAAAAAAATATTGTCTAGTAATTTTATAAAACTCACCTAAAGTTTACCTAAAAACATGTTTAAAATTAAAGCTACCTTGTATAAAAAACAAGCATGGCTTTGCATAACTCTAAATTCGCGTAAAAAGGCGCAGTAGTAGTTCCGATAGGTTTCTGGAAATTGCACACTAATTTTTCAAATCCTAAAATGTCAGAGCCATTTTATAATTAAATAATATCAGGCTAAAAAACCGGCAAAAGAAAATGCTTAGCATGGGTGGGTATATACATAAAACTATCTAATTCTAAAGTAAAATGCTTGCACATATGTATAAAATTAAATTTACATGAACGTACGAAACCAGTCAAATTCATGCACGTTTCTATCGGAGGTACATTACCATCCAGAACAACTTTAATTACTTGACTACAAGGAAACCCAAACTATTAAAGAACTGTTCTTTTGTGCTCCCGGACCTAGTTCGTTTTCATGGGTGCTTTCAGTAGATTTCGGGTACAATTTAGTAACTTGGCTAAATGGGCATAGGCATTTTATTACAGACAGGACTTACCTCCCATTTGGCGGCAAGTCCACGTAAATTGGCCGTAGCGGAGGCCCTATTGGGCTCCCGAACGGAGGTCCCATGTCCAGGAGGGTTCTTGCAAGGGTTCTTCCCCATTTCGGCCCGCCGATTACCGCCACGATAAAGTAGACTGCATCCGTTCGTTCCGGGAATACGGGTAATCCTGTATTTTGCGTTGCGGTCGGAGTCTGCTGCTGCCGGAATACCTTCTGTTGGCGTGCCTGATAAGAACTTTGCTTGCCCCCACCGAGAAGGGCTTCAGGTCGTGGGAGTATCTCGAAAGTTTCTTCGACAACGTCTTTATCTGCCAAATTGCTTTTTACTTGCTCCTCCAGCAAATTACTTTTGATTGGACTACTCTTTACACCTGAGGCGGGGGCGTCTGAAGGTGTCATATATAGCAACTTATTATCATGTCCTGTCGCAGAGGCCGGAAGATATTGCGTTACGTTCAGGACGACACTTTGGCGCCTACTTTTGAGGTTCTCATAGGTCGTGTTTGTACTACCGTTTTCGGCCAATAGAGGTGACATCAAGCTCATGTATTTCAGCAGGATTAAGAAAATGATAAGGTTTCCATTCGAAAACATTGTTCATATGAAAATCTTGGCCCTAGATATTCTCTCACTTACAGCTCTGATTGATATTAGCAAAACCTACGATTTTATTCTGTCTCATCTTCAATATTTTGGCTTGTGATTTGTGCTAATTTTCTAGTTTTATTTTCTAGCTGATATCAGGACATTTTAATCACGGCTTACGTCTGTGTTAATTTTATAATATAAAAATTAAGACGATGCCGCAAGAACTTGAGCGAATGGCATTAGTTTGGCAAAAATGTTTCGAATGTCTTAAAAATGCTATATCAAGATTTCTTGGTTTCGATAAGATGTTAACTTTGTTTTCCTTCCTTCGCTGTTGCGTTGGCTCGTTAAATTATTTTAAATTATTACAACTAAAGCTATTTTTCGCCGTCCGTTCACATTGTTATCTTTAGTTCGGTGCGGTATATGATGGCATCTTAAATGTATGTTACCTTTCACGAATGCAAATAATTGGTAAGCGCAAAAGGCGGTGTATTTTAAATAGTTGCATTATGTTTTAGATGTTAAAGATTCATCGGGCATTTGCCTTTCCGGCTTTCTGCTCTTACATGTTAAAGTTCTTTTTCTTTTACACATTCTTAAAGGTATCATCTCCATCAATTCTTTCTTTCTTAAAATGAGAGGAACAATTGAAAATGTTGGTACTCCATGTTTTTCTTGTACTTCCTCGCCCTGAAAGTAAGACGGAAATATTGTTTTAAAAGTTTTACTGGGAAAGAAGTTAAATGCTCGAAAGACATAAATAACCTGACATAAAAAGTTAAACTCTTCAGATTAATTTATTTCAGTTGGGTACGTTTGCTTTAAAATCAAAAGTTTACACCAAAATATTTCAATTGATAAAGTAAAATATCTAAACAAGAACAATTTTCATGGCAATTGAACTGCTTGTGCAAATTGGTTAATACTCTTATTTAAAATAAAGGTGAACTGAGGTGAAGACATGTACACAGATCTATCCACATACAAAAAGTAAAACTAGGAATGTTTGTCTTTAATAATAAGACAAATAAACTCAGATTAGAGAAACTCATAGAGAGTTAGACCTGAATTTCCGAATATAAGGGGACAGAAGATAGGTTAGACCTTGTACTTATTTTTAAACTAGCTATGCCCACGACTTTGTACAAATTGAGTTGATGTATAAAAGAAGAAAGGAATCAAAATAGCCTCGCACATATTTAGCAAGAAATAAAAAAAAAACAATCTTCGGATCGTAAATAGAAAATAAAAAGCATTAAAAAGTTATAGAAGATACAAAGAAAACCTTAATACTTCCTCGGCTTTCGAACGCGCGAATTTATATTTCTAAATCAAGTATACTATCCGTTGTTCTAATACAACCCCTTATGATTTTAAGCTACACATTTGTACTACTTGCAAATCCGATTTTGAAAAATTTTTATAAATCTAAAAAGTCCGGTAAACTTTATGTTGTTGTAAAGTAGTTTAATACACTTTCATTTGATAACGCACTCAATGGGTTTATGAAGAAAAGAATTTTGTGAAGCCTTTTGGTGACCAAAATTCACCCTTAAAATAGGAGCTTTTGTAATTTGTTGTTTTTCTGTATACTCCGGTCAACAAAATTCGTCTAGTAGTTTTGCTGTGATGCATAGGCAAATATTTCAAAAATGCTATTTTTGGCTTCTATTCGTATTGTGTTCAAATAGTCTCATAAAAGTATTTTTTCATAGATATTTCGAATATACAGAAATAAATGACCAATCTTACAATTTTATTACGTTGTTTAGCTATGAATATTTCAGCTGCATTTTACTTTAAAGAATTTAGATTTGCGCAAAATTTCCTACACTAATAAAAGGAACAATAAAAGCCTAAATGTAGATCAATTTATGATTGTAAACTTTTAATTTTCTATTGTTTTTGTTCTGTATTAGCTTAATTTATGACTATTGTAAGCAAATTTCATAATTTTCCGGCAATTTGTTTGTGTGATGTTGCATGACTTGCAAGCATTCTGCACAGATCCCGAAATTCCTCTAAACTCGATGCAATATAATCCAGAAATATTAAACCACGAAAGTCGGACTGCGGAAATAATAAATGAGATTGGAGAACCGAGCGTTTCGCTTTCAGACGAAAACTCGAAAACATTTAATTTAAATTTTCCATTCGCCTTGTTTGCATTTGCCAAGGACAAAATCCTACTGAGCTGCATAAACTTTGAATGAGGAGTTAGCCCCATCTACGAAAATAGCGATCGCCGAAAAGATGGACTAATTTGAACGAATTGTTTATGCAAATCAATTGCTAGTGATCCAGAAACTAGTTAAGCTTTCTGGTTAATTGAACTGCGCTAGAAGTGGTCTTCTGTTACAGCCAAAAGCTGTGTGAGTTCAGATTTTAAATGAGGGAATTTTGGAAAACGTTACTTTTGAATGCCTCTAAAAATCCTATTTCGAGAAAGTATCTCGAATAAACCATTTTTATAGAAAGAGAGGTTTAAGATGAAATAAAATCAAACTAAGTCATCGTATCAGTTTATTACTCGTTTATTATAAGAGGTAGCCCAAAGGTAACGGAACAAGGTACTTTTTCGGCAAGTGAACCTACTCTTCACAGATTTGGTACATATATTACACCAGTTTTACGCCCCAAATGGGGAATCCCCTAATTTTCAAGCCCATTGAATTCTCTTTCAAACGACACCTCCTTTGTTACAGGTTCATATAGGTTCATTAAGTCTTGAAAAATATCGTTTCAAAATTAAAAGCCAGAAGTAGTTTTGTTCCTACATAAATAACAATAATTACGAATCCATTATGTTTTAACTACTATAATAAAGCAAATAATTGCTGACATAACTTTCGACTAAAACAGAGAAATTGACAATATTTTTAAGATAACAAATAGTTAACGTTGTTGTTCTACCAATTAGTTCATAGTAAAGTATTGGCTAAGTATTTTTTATTATTTCTTTATCACTTCCACAATATTTTTGCTTTTAAAAAATAAAAGTTTATTCAACTGCTAGAAACTTTGTTTATTTACTCGTAAATTAAAATTATGTATCTAAGCGATTTTTAAAATGATTATAAATACATACTCTGACTTACCCGTATATTCCAACAAACTATCCAAAAGGAGTATAAGCTCTATGTTTGAAGAATAAAACGACTTTAAAGATATAAACGACTTCTATACCTCTAAATTACATTTAGGTATATAATTACTAACATACTATTTTTTTAAATAATAACGAGTTTTAACAAATATGTATTTAAATTTTGAATATCAATATTAAAAAATTTAAAATGTATTAAGTGTATCATATAAATAATTTTAAATGTGTTGAACGCACCGAGGAAAGAATCATCTTTTATTTGAAAAGTTAAATTAAAAATTGAGCCTCTCAATCAAATATTGCATTTTTAAATTTAAAATTGAACTAACTTTTAACAATTAAAAGTTATTATTATTATTAGTCTTATTGTTAAACTAGTTTTCATTTATTATAAAAATTTGTCTTTTATATGAAACGATTTTGTTATTTTGGATTAAAATATAATACAATATAATACAATTTCAATAAACACCAATATCAATACATCTTTTTCATGAATATCCTTAGTTATAACAAGAAATTATTATTTTTATTATTAATACTACTTTTACTACTATTTTGATTATTATTTGAATATTGTTATTAAGAAGTCATTTTGGAATAATGTTTCGGAGAAATTATGGAAGAATAACTCATAAAATTATAACGATGAAACTTTGCGTAGTTTTCGAGTTAAAAGTTTTATTAGGGGTACGTATATTTTTTCTATGCAGATGATAAAAAAAAATTAATCAACTAATCAAATTAATTATTATAGAATGCCACCTTAATATTATTACTATTGAATTTAAACCATGCGATTTCCAGAACTTTAAAAGTTTATTTTACGAAAATATCCAGCAACTTTGTTGCTTTAGTCAAGAACTATAAATTTAAGAACTTGTAGCACCATATAAATAAAAGTTCTAGAACGCAAGAATAACTAAATAGATAGAGATGACATACTTTTCAAAATATATTGTTTTAAAGCTTATTTAAATTTGTTATTAATCTTAAGTGATAAAAACAATGATTAAGGGTGATTTGCTTTTTCAAATTAACAGGTTTACTAAATAATTATGTTTTTATTTTCCAGGCAAGAGTGAAATTTTATACATACATTTTATGGTCTAAATTAGGGGTGATATAAAAGATAATATCAAATAAACCTCAATATTAAAATAAAGAAATGTAGTCAAATGTGTTACTATATAAAATTTATTCGTTTAACTGTGTTCGCACCAAATCTTTGAGCCTTCTTTAAAAACATAAAATGTCACTTTAATCACCAGAACTTCTTTGTTCTTTTTCTAAAGCATAAAATTGCTTCAAGGGCTGAAAATGTTTCCACCCTGTGCAGTAAAAGCAATGCGCCATTAATTTCTCTTAAAGAGTCTTGAAAGGAAAGCGGAGAAGCCCCAAATATACCCGCAAATAAAATGAATGGTGTAGTATTTATATGAGTAATAAAAGTGAATATTTCCACAACCGAAATGTCTATCGAAGAATATTACCTTGTTTATGATTTTGGAGAATGATAAAAATGCTATAAAATTTAGCAACCATGAGATACTCCAAGCTTTAGGATTATTAAGAAATAAATGAGGGTCTTTCCTTTTTTACAGCTTGCGTGGGACAATTTAATAATCTCATTTTTCAAAGCTTACATAAAAAATAAAATTTTCAACTTTTATTTAAGTATTTTCAGTTTTATTAAGTTTTAAAAAGTAATTCATAATTCATTGCAATCGAAAGGCAAAATTAAAGACATTATTCTGAATGCTTTCTTTCTTGGGAATTCCTTAAGTGAATCTTTAATTTAATTTAAAAGCGTTACGAAAGCTAAAGCTAAAATCAGGGACATTAAAGAGATTTCATTTTAATGAAATGAACGCATAATACAGTGTAATCAAATGCATCCGAAAATGTAATAATCATATCAAATAATTCTCTCTACTGAATTTCCAAACGACTGAATCTTACCTGAGATTCTAAAACGTAATTCAAATTGAATTTTAAAGACTCAGAAAAGTCAATACATTTTTTGGGCTTTGTAAGATTTGCATTTTCTCTAAAACTCGAATATAAAACAGCTATTTACAGGACATTGGCAGAAAATAAAATACTTCTTGGAATAATAACTCGATTGAAAAGTGCCCGATGATAACTGGATCATTCATCATTGCAGGATTTTACTGATGATCCAAGACAAGGGAGTTAGTACGATAGGGAATGATACGCGAGCGTGCGTTTTACGGCTGCTCAAAGTTAAGCTGAATCGATTTGAATGTGGCAATTTGCTTGAAAGCAAGTATTTTTATTAGCCTATAAATTCCAGAATTCGTTGGAATTCACAGAAGTATAAATTTACTAATCATGAGGCAATTTACCTACCTATCTTTGATTTCATTCCGGTTGAAAGAACTAAAATATTCGTGGAATAAGGATATTAAACGTTAGCATTGTTTTATTGATTATTTCAAAACGTTCTAAAAGCAATTCCGATGTTGATTTCTAATAAAATTGGAAATATGCGGTTACATGTACAAAAATTCCTTCGAAATTTGGAAAAATCTGTATTGACGGAGTTTTTCTGGTGTGTGATCCGGAATTTTTCTTAAATTAATACAAAATCCTGTTGATTGCCTTGTTTGGTGTACAAATTCTAACCAAAATAATAATCTAGGCATATATGTATGAATAGGTACACTATTTTATTTAATACCTTCATTTGTCGTTTTATTCAATACGTGAAATGTATAATTAAAAAAGGAGAAAGTCACCACAAAATACAATAAATTAAGTTAAATAGTTTAAAGAAAAATGTATGGAGCTTTAAGGAGCTTTTGATATCATAAACAATAAAGGGTTAAATATATAAATAGTATAAACAAGTTATAATAAAAAGAAAAATGTCGTTGCAATTTCAATAATTGTTATAAAACTAACGCATTTTAGTGCATTTTTATGTATAGTTCTATTTTCTAATCTACAACATGCCATACGCTTAAATGTCTGTTAAAATCTAGCTAAATAAACTAAACACTACAATTTCAACCTTCTAATAATTTTTTATTATGAATTAGAGAATAATTGAATCTCTAAAAGCATTTGCGGAAAAAGTAACCCCTATTATGAGGGTTTGTAGCAAGCTTAATGTTAAAAAAGGCGTACTTTAAAGATTTCAGAGTTTAAAATAAAAACATTTGCAGTCTGGAGAATCAACCACAATCACGTCTAATATGATAATTCATAAAGTTAAAAAAAACAGACAATATTAGTATTTGTAATAAAATATTTTAACAAAATCGCATACTAAAACTATTGTGGTGTAGGTTTAAAATAATTTTATTTTCTTCATAATTTTGAAAAGAATCTTGTCAACATAAATAACTATAAAAATTTGCATACAAATAAATATGATAATTCTCCAAGGATTATCGAGATGAGATTGAAATCAATAGTGTTATGAATACTTCTACCACTTTGGGCTCTTGGGCTATTAACAAGATAAAAACGGCGCTGAGTTATAATCGATTAATTCATTTCAGCTTTAAAAAATCGAGCGTAAGTGTAAGTTGATGGAATTTTCTGATCTCTAGTCGTCGTAATCCATACTTAAGTTTATGGATTCATTTCGACTAGTTAACACCCACCAAGGAAGTCTCAGTGTTAAATAAGGCACTTTATTTTAGAATGTTACGGATTTAATATAAAGCAACTCTAAAATAAGGAATTTATAGATTTTTTTGATTTCATTGGGCTTTCAGTGATAAACTTTTTCACTTTACTATTTCGTGATTTAGGTTGTAATTTACGCCAAATCAATAGGATTTTCAAGCAAAAGTTCCAATAGAGCGAAAAGTCGGAATGCTTTCTAGGATGCAGGGATTTTATCTAATCGTAGTTGTAACGTGGATAGCAAATCGGACACACTTTGGACTTTAGATGGGGGCATTAACATGACCCGAAGGAATAAAGGCTCTTTCAGAGCTCCTCTGCCACCCTTGGGCCCACATTCAACTAGCGCTTTAAATACCTAGGAGCATGTTCAAGTATTCCTCTTCAGAGAAAAAGCATCCTTCAGATGCAGAAGTTCTTGAATGAAATGTGTGTTTGTTAAATAAAAGGGGAACCTTCTTCGATAGCAGTCCTTAGACAGCTCCCGGCGTTCAGGGAGTTTCCCCACCGTGCTGCATATACATATAGGATAGTAGTGAGCCGCATTTATACGCTCGTGGATAATCGCAAATAGCGCGTCGGGCTCAATACTGGCAAAGGACGAGGACGATTAGCCGGTGTCGTCTAGTCCTGGCAGTTATCTTAAGCCATAAAGGACTCCCCGTCCAAAGATTGAAAAGCGATAAGCTGGACCCTGAACAAAAGAATGGGAATCCTTTCCGGTTCTTCCCGAATGAGGGAAGTTGTTAATTCAGCGAAAATGTGCACCCAGTAAAGCTCCAGAGCTCGTGTTGCCACTGCAAAAGTGTCCACCCTTCTCTGACGGCATGGCATCCCATAGGAGCTCATTCTGGGCCATATCTGTCGGAGCAATAAACGTAAATCTGCCTTCATTATGGCTGCTATTGGGCTCTTACAATATTTAAAAGAGGAGAACGCTTTCTACAGACTCTGCCCTATCAATTGCCTTTTTAGAGTTTTACGAAGGGTTTTTCCGTCTGACAGTAAAATTCCTTGTCACTACCAATAAATGAGGAAACAGCAAGATGAGAGTTGCAAGAAGCCTCTACTTTTATCATATTTAAAAATTCACAAGAACTCCTTTCTCGTCTATTCCAGGGCGGTATTCTATTTCATGAAATGTTTGATATTTTTTTAGTGTCAATCAAAATTTAATCATCAATTAAAATTCTTTTTAAGATATGTTTTGTATTAGTGCGGTGCAGTTTGCCCCAAAGTATGTTTAACGCTTAAAATATGGTTTTTGATAGTGTAAGTAATAACATGAAATTTTCAGTTTACATTAAATAATTTTTTAAATGTATGGAGTTAATTCTTACAGAAATTTAGAACAACATTAAATACATACAATTGAAAACATTTAAAATTTCAACATTTTTAAACATTTATCGGGTAAAATGAAAATATGTTTGTTTCATTTCCTTAAACGACTTTATGTGATAACATTCATTAAACAAAAGTGTCATTTAATATCAAAAACGGACATGACAAAAATAAGAAAAATGGAACTATAAAATTTTACAACTTTCTTTAACACTTGCAACTATTCCAGAATCGATTACGACAGACAATATTCATAAAACGTAAAATTTGTAGGAACCAGTACCTAGTTCAAAATCGTTACATTTATTGGTATTATCGCAGAGAAGTTCGCAAAGTAAGTTATTTTGTATGCTTCTTCAAATGCTGAATTATCGGCTTGTTTTAGTAAAAGCAATAGGGAAAATGTCCAGTTTTCAAAAAGGATATTTATTTTATACATTTCAAATTTTTACTTTTTTTTGCTGCATCTTAGATTTGGAACGCATAGCGTCTTTTGTTGCATTGTCTTATTATAAATGTTCTATTTTGTTTAATGAAGTGTAGAAAATGAGAACCAATTTAAACAATTAGTCTTGTATGCAGAATATCGCTCAGAGACTCAATTTAGACTCATTATGATACAAAATAAACCTGAAAATGAATATGTGTGAATTAAGTGTTACTTTTGTTTTGAAGTGGAATGGTAACTCTGCTAGACAAGCCCATGCGAAGTATTCTCTTCACGTTCTGCTCATTTTTTAACTTTCCTCGTTGAATTTTCCTACCGTGTTTCAAGACTTAATCCTTTAACGAGGAAACAATTTTAATTCGAATGTAATGGGTGCGCTCGAGGAATTGAATTACTTAGAATTGCCGGCAACTTTGGCTTTGCTTCATGTCCTCGTTTTGATAAAAATTGATGCCATTAACGAGGAAAGCAGAAGGTACTCGTAAAAGACAAAGGTGATGATGCCGTGATTTCGCTAATGACACGCTCGAGCTCTTCAGGCTTGTAATAAAATACGATGGCTATGATCAACGTGGCCGGTATGAAACTGGTGTCAATAAATTTACTTATATATGTAAAGTACTTCATCAGAGTAATCGGTGGTGGCAAGAAATTCAATGCGTAGAAAGTACCTTCCGGACCTTTTATAACGCAGAATCTTGTATATGAAAACAGATCAGAAATACGCACACATGCACATGTATTTTATACTTCATCCTTTCAGGAACTCAGTTTAGACTATAAACTTTCTTGTCACTCATTCTGATCTCATTAAGGAAATTTTTAAGCTTCGAAATAATTTAAACCAACTTACACTTGGTAGTCCTGTCCGATTTGATTTACATATATTGAATTTGAATTTTTTTGAGCTAAAATAAGAACTAAATGAAGTAAATAAATACATATGAAAAGACAAAATGTACCTATTTCTCTCAAGCGTAAATTCTGTAACCATTTGGAGCAATTCTAAAAAATAGAGTATATAGACAAAACTATCTTTAAAAGACTTTCGTAAAAGTTCAATACGATTTTTAGATACAGAAAAGGGACGAAATTTCATTTAAAATATGTTTTGAAAGTAATTAACAAATTAAATTAAATTAAGAGCTTCTTAAAAATAGTAAATTAATACGTCTTATTTTTTACAATATACCCAAATTGAAACTCTCTTCTTTTTATTAAAACTATTTTATTATCCTTACTTTTTATTTGGAAATTATGAATTGTTAGTTTCTTGTGGAAATTTTAATAATTTCTAAATTTTTTAATACATATTTATTTATAAACTTTATGATTTTCCACTTGCTGCCAGTTTATCAATTGAAGGCGATATGGGAGATACTTTCCATTTCATTTAAGTAATATTCCTAAAATACTAATGCTTATGCCAAATATTTGATCTGGAGGCTATTAGTGGAACAAAATCTAATTAGTGTATACACTTTGCTACAATAAGCCCTAGGTAATTAAATCGTACGCATCATTTGATTCATGGACCCTTCTAGCCAAACGGGGAAACCACACCAAAGTACTTGTTCAATAATTTACAGATAAACTTAAAAGGCTAAGGAGATATGAAGTTCCGATAAATTCATCAATGATTCAAATATGAATTTTTGAATTTAATTCCTCAAGTGTAAGGAAGCTTATTATATCAAAGTAAATATTGTTATTAAATGTTATTAAAGTAATAATCTGAAACTTGAAACTCCATTAGGGCTGTGAGTACTTTAGCTGCAGGATTTCTCATCAGTCCTTCATGTTGACAAACTTCTTCTTATTTTCAAAAATGAGGCGTCTAAAACTTACAAAAATAATCCAAATAATATTTTAATAAAATACAATAATAATATGTGATTATTGTTCGGCAGCAGTTTTATTGATCCAAAATATTTGAATATGGACTTTATAAGGAGCTACAGAAACTTGAAGACTACGTCGACCTACTTTAATTGAGACCTCTATAAAGGATGACATGATATCGAGCAATTTCCAAAGTTCTCCAAAGAAATTGGTCTCATTTTGGAATAGTCAAATGATATCTAGTTACGTTGGGCTTAATGCCGAGTGTCTATCAAAGTTTTGAGCGATTTGTTACGGATAATTATCCAGTTTGAAATGTCGTAAGAAAGCTAATTGGGAAAGTGATCCCATTTAAAAGTAGATTGTAGATTCCTACTAGGGTAGCTCTATATCCTGGCAATATATCGCTTCTAGGCGTTCTCAGAAGGAGGAGCTGTGAAGAGGGAACAAAAGGCGAAATTCCATACAAAATACTCTGCCATTAATCTCGAGATTTATGACCTAACTTTCACGATTAAAATGAGTCGGATTTTTCTCAGAAACGAATAGGCTGAAGAAGTCAGGATGGAATACGCGAACCTGGGAATGATACCGGGAACGATCCTTCCCTGTGCGGATTATATAATGCCTCCCGGGCTTTCAATTAAATTAGAGGAAAAAGACTTGATGTCTGAAACGGCACACCAACCATCACTGGGATCGTTTTAAAAATCCTTTTTCCCGGAAAATCCTAATGAGAAAACCGTGTTCAAAATCCCGTTCCGAGTCGCGCCGACTGCGGTTTTACGTAAGGTAAGCTGGGCAATCAATAATGACTCGAGCGTACTGAGATCATCGTGTGGTGGTCGGCATTCGATAATAATAATTTGTAACCCCAGGAACACATGTCCAGGAAGGTTGTCCTGAATTCCAAGCAGCGCCGGGATATTAATTTCTCAAGATGGGAAACAGGGGGCAGTTGGCGCTTCACTTCCGTCGCCAATAATGTGACACACTCTGACGTCCTCCGACAAGGCGCAGCGATATGAATTCCACAACATGCGATGGAAGTGGTTTATAATTTGCGGTAATTGATTCCCGGGGTATCGGTTGCTTGGTATTCTTTCGATCGACTTCCCCACACCCTCGTTGACGGGAAAATGCTCGCAGCTGGTTCCAGAGCATGTGCAACAATTTCGAATTTATTGAACTTTAATTGAAACCATCACCTGCTGGGCAGAGCACTTAATAAACCGCAGTCGTCTATTTCCACGCGATTTTCTAGCTTTACCGCTAAGATATAGAATTTCGCAAAATTTAATACGATTCAAAAAAATAAAAACATTTGCGAGTGCTTCAATATAAACTTTCTCTAATTAAGATATAGAAATACGCTTTATTTTTCTTTATATACACACATTTAAAATTATCTTAGGAATTAGAAGTTTTCCTTGCACATTTTTTATTATTGATATCTCATGTTTCCTTTTAATGTTGTGCAATTTATATTATCTTTTCATAGAATACTTTTTATTGATGTAAAATGTGATTCACCTATTTCAAATGATTTGTTATTAATATTAATCTTTAAAAATCCATGCCGAAGATCGAGATTAAACAATTTTGAAGAAATGTTTTTTAAAATAATAGCAAATGCAGGAAAAATCAATTAGAGACAAATAATTGATATATTTTTTCGAATAAAACCGCCTTATAAAATTTGTTTTGATATTTTTTATTAGAAAATGGCCAGGCAGCTGTGTTTTATTCGAAAAAGATAAAACAAAAATTATTAAGAATAATTAAAAATAATTTGCAATTATTTCAGATAAATAAATAGATAAAAATGGAATTCTAAGCATGCGAGATTTTATAAAATTTAAACAAATAGGTTTTTATATTTGTGTAAAATAAGTTCAACTTAAATAAACTTCATTCCAGAAAAAAAATTAAATTAAAAAAGTCAAATTTATTTATTTGTGTATTATTTATGCATTCATTTTATTTAAATTTTGTATTCATAGAACACATCCCTGTTAGTATTAGTTATTAGTAATATATGTTTTTAGTCTTATTATCTTATTTTTCTTATGTTTTTAATCGATTTCTTTTCAAAAATGCAATTTTAAGAGTAGTTCTTAAATTCTCAATAAAACACTTTTTACCTCTATTCTTAGAAAAGAAATAAAGATCTTCGTTCTGTAGGCTCCCTGTCTGTTTTTCTAGCATTGACCCAGTTCCTTCAATGTTTTAGCAATAAAATCGGTTTACAGGAAAAAATTAAAAGCTGTTTTTAAACTGCGAATAAAACAAGCAAACACTCTGAACATTTTTAAGTAGTCAGCAAGTAAGCCATCACTGAGATACCATTTGGCACCGACTTTAGTTCCGAGTGCTGGCTGTAAAAACGTGAAAACAAATTTCCATTTAAAATAATTGCGGAGCTTCTTCGTTCCCACCGAGAATACTCGTGAATTGAATTCAAAGTGACTTCGGAGAAGTTAATTAATGGAATATTTTTATGAAAACTTTCTGATAATACAAGTGGCGCGCACACGTAAGGGAAATCCTCCAAACTGAAATAAACAAGTTTATCTAGCACTGGTGGTATCAAGAGAGTTATAGTTAAGAAAGGTGCAGACAGAAAATTGCGGTGTCTAATCTAACGAATACCGAAGAAAGCAGGAAAACTTTCTCGTTTACCGAATGAGTCCCAGTTGTTATATACACAACATTACGTCACGTTACGGAAGGAAAATCTACCGGAAAATTTTCACAGTTTTCACCATACGCATCGTCGAATAGAAGTTAACGAACTTTTCATCATTCATTCGGATTTCTTTTTTCACAATGAATCCCGGGAAATCCCGGCGAAGGCACCAAAACTCCCTCTTTTTACTCATTGAACCTCCTTTGCATGTTTTTATCCAGTTTGTGCGTATCAACTGTACGTGATGCTCCCGTATGACATTTATGCAAATCCCCGAAACGATAGTAGCAATAAAAACCGGCAGGATTTGTAGGAATAGAAATTTTGAATCCACTTTTCAAAGACGAAACTCTCGTCCTTGCTCCTTAACGTGTGACACTTCCTTCTGTTTTTCCGGCTCTTCTTCTTATTTTCGTTCTTCTTTTGTTAAAGGACACAATTACGTTTGAAATGTGCTTGCAATCCCCAAAGAATACTGACGGCCAAGAGAATTTTCATTTTTCCTTCCGAATGTTATATCCTGAATCCCGAATCCTGAATCCGGACGACGTAAAAACGAATTACGTATCCAGCCAACTATGGAATTCGAATGCCATTTGGTTTTCAAAAGATCTCATCCCATTTTCATCAATCATATTCTTTTTGCTACCGACATTTTAATGACACACATCTGATATTCGTCTATCGTTTATCCTAAATAGAGGAATTCTCCTCGTCGTGCTTATGCGCTCAAGCATAAATGCTATATCTTATATCAGTCTGCACTATTAAAATGTAGTCAAAAACACATATGGACCATGGTACATGGAATATGTGGGTTTTTATCTATAAGATAAAATGTATCTTTAAGCAAATCTTCTGATCCATGTCTATTACAGCAGTTTATGAGATGAGTTTAAATAGTTAGGCTTAGTTCAAAAAACTAAAATTGTCATATTATTTTATTAAAAAACACTTATATAGTAGTATAAAATCCCAATTTTACACACGTCGACGGTAGAGAAGATTTCCTCTATTTACATAGCGATTATCGCTTAGCATAGAACGTTTTTTTATGTTTTCTACTCACGAAATTTGTGAAAAGCTTGTACATCATAGAAACAGTTCTATAACTCTAAATATTAATTAAATAGTTTAAATTGCAATTGACTAGTGTATTACATTTTGATATGTTGTATACTTCAAATATTCTAAAGTACCAGAATAAAGTATTCGTCGATCTAAAACCCTGAAATTTCTTTAAATACCAACTTGTTGCTTTCGAAAAATGAATTCTAAAGTATTACACTATTTTTTTGGAATCAGAAAAATAATGTCGGTTTTTAGTAAAGTGTACAGGATTTTCCTCTGAACAAGATCGTTTTCTATGTTTTTTTAAAAATTTGTAGATATACACATTCACACATTAATTTAACACAGTGTATCTCTTAGATATGGTATTATTTAATAGCCAGTCAAAACTATTTTTAAAATTATCTATGTAATATATTTCATTTCACTAAAACTTGTCCTAACTACCATCAATTTAGCTATCCTTTTAAAAAACTTTTCATTTTATGCTGCAAGTTTAGTCATTAGTTTTTGACATAAATAATGAATCATCACGAATTTAACAATTTCTTAGTAGCCACAGTAAAACGAGTGTTAAGTATGAAATACTTTAACACATTTATATGACATGAAATATTGCAGCGCACTACAGGCGTATCTTTCTTGTCTAATGCAAGCCAATCAAACGTCCTTTCAACGTATCTCCCCAAGGAGAATCCAAGAGGTTGTTCCATCACTTGTCCAACCAACAGATTGCCTTTTATTGCACTCGCGATGTACGTATTGTTTATTTTCCATCAACTACTTCATGTTAAATTACAACCCAGCATGAGTATTACTTACTCACATCCACAGCTTTATCTGAGTCATAAATCCAGCAAGGCTTTGGTTTCTCTAGGAATACATAGAGTATATTTTTCGCATCTAACAAATTTAAGCAATCTTTCTAGCGCATTTCACGTATTTTACCAGCTAGCAGAACGTATATGTTTTCTTTTCTCGTATCTTCCATATCTTTTTTCATTTCTTTAAATGTGATATTGATTTGATTCTTTCATTCATATCTATTCAACAATTGAATTGTTGCTGGCTACTTATTGCGTACGGGCTTCTATCGACTTTAAGGAAAACTTCTTAAGAGGAACAAAAATAAACTTTTTAACTTTCTTGAAATTGCCTCCATTCTATTTGACATTTTCGGAAAGAAAATTATAAACCTAGAAAAATATAAATTGATTCGACTTTATTTAGTTTGTGGTAGCAGTTTAACACAAAAATTAAATAAAAATACTACTGATGATCTAATCAATTGATATTTTATGAATGTCCTTAATAGGTACATGCAAGCTAACAGCATAAGTAATAAAATTAAGCAATTAAAGGAATGGAAATTTTTACGTTAGTTGTTTTTTTTTCTACGTTATAATTTTAGATGGAATTGAGCGTATGCACCACTTTGAAATATTGAACAAAATTAAAAAAATAATTTAAGCCTAAGTGATAATTATTTATACTTTTTAGCAAATATCGTTTAAATAATTGTCATTTTTATATAGTTGTAAAATAAATGCAAACCATTAAATTCTCATTTTATTTACGTTATGAATAACTAAATTAATTTAAACAATATGGTTATAGATTTTTAATATAAAAAAAAAAGCAACCTCCTAAAGCCGACTATAAATTCCTATACTCGGAATTTCAGTAAATCTGATTTTAAAACTATCTCACTAAGTATCCTACACACTTTTTGTTTTGCTTAAAAAACACTTTGCACGTTAAAGAGGTACTTACATGACTTTTCTAAACCTAACTTAAGGAAACAAAAATACGTGTTCAGTCAGAGATTACTTGTACTACATTTAGTAAATGAAAAAATGTAGAGAGACTTCCAAGGAAACTTTAATGAAAACTAATACTTTTTTTTAAATTGAAAATAAATTTGTAATATAGCATGTCTGTTTTTCTCTTGATTCACTTTATAATATATTTTTTCAGTATCTTTTCACTTTTCACGTATTTATTTTTATTCCACCACACGAAAGAGAAGTTTGTTTTATTCATCATTAAAAAAATTGTATAATTCTAAAATGAAAGTTGAAGTCTTTAAGTAATTAAAACATTATTTCAAAAAATGCACTGCCTATTTCTAAACTTATTTCATCATAAAATATGATCTTCTGCCATTCAATAAAACTTTAACCAAATAGGCATTAATATTTTTGTCAGGATTGATAAAAGAGCTAATATTAGACTTACACTTTCTTAGCAAAACTACTAGGAAGCACTACTTCATTTTGCAGTTTTATTATTCGTTCAATATTCCAGATTATTTATGTGAACCTTTTTTCAAAAATTAATCTAAATCAAAAGAACGCAATAATATTCAAGTTTAAAACAAAAACATTTTGTATTTTCTTTAGATAATAATTAAAGTATTTCCTTTGTATACTTTTTATTCTTTCTAAATACACAAGCATATTTTTACAAGCTCTTGTACAACTTCTTTTTATAAAAAACCGGTAATGACTTTTGTTAATTTAATCTTTATAAATAAAATTGTAAAAATTTTACTTTGAACTTAGCTTTGTTTTTATAACTTAAATCGAAAGAGTTTTTAAAAAGGCAATCAATTTTGTTAATTGGCTAATGCATCAAGTAAAAACTGACTTCAGTGTGAACCAAACTTCGAATCGTTTTATTTATTAAAGAGAATTACACAAAATGAAACATTTTGTATTTTAAATAATATCACTATAACTCCTTAGTAAATTCCTTTTGTCAAGCCGAAAAATATTTGTACAAAATTTCGTCAAACAATCGAAAAACGTCAACATCTTACTTAAAAAAAAAACATTTAAAATTGTACCTCATAAATTTTATAATACGAAAATAACACTTTTGATTTCCTTTACTCCCACCGAACGAAAGAGAAAGATGTCTCTGAAAATAAACATACAAATATTTATATGGTTGTCTTCGGCAGAAAAACAGCTTGTCGAAATTTACTCCGAAATAATTTGATAAAGTAAATACAAAGTTACAAAACACAACGATGAATTCCTTAGGCAATAAAGGTAAAGCACAAAAGCTCTAAGTCCTCTATTACCTAAACCCGAAAAAGAACAACAGTAAATAGGAGAAGATAGGGATGCTGTAAAGTAAGCCCCAAGGCAGATCCCTGGTCGAATCAAACCGCCTAAGCCATATTTAATGCAATTAATTCTGTTTACAATTGCTCGGTTATTTTTGCTCCTTTGTGGGTAAGTTTTGCTTAATTACCTTTCCTTTAAACTTGCACTAGTCCCATTCAGGGAGCCTAAATCTCATGACCTGCATCGGTTCAGCGCCGTTTTATTTGAAACAAAGCATCACACATAAATCATATGTGTATAAGGACGCACGAAGGCTCCTGAAGGCTGAAGGCCGCTCATAGGACTTCTAAAAGCTCCAAGGCCTCACAGTTTTTCAGCAATAAATAAAGGATCAAAACACACCCATGTATCGGTTACATAATCAGGCAAAGGGCAATAAATCAACCACACTAGGTCACAGCCCAGAAGAATATCTCTGGAGTTCCAGAGCTGGGAGGAGCTAGGACAGGATAAACAGAAAATAGGTCTCTTCAATCGGCCAGACCATGGGTCAGAATGGATACAAACGCCTTCGTCATTAAAACTCATCTACGAATTCTAAACTAAGGAGTTGTGTTGTCAAACGTGAATCATGTACTCACCAAAGTGTAGAAAAGTTTCTGAGTCGAACCCTTTTCAAGTCCTAAATTAAACATGCAAAGCTAAATCCAATGTAATCCTCAAAAGTTAATCCAGTTAACCGAGCAAAGCTTCCAAGCAGATTTTGTTTGCACGTATTTATAATAAATGTCTCAACATTTTCTGAGAATATTTCACTTATAAAACACTTAATTTTCGGTGGCACCCACGGCAATTAGAGCACTCCACAACACCTCGATAACAAAATATTAATTATGCAAACGATTCCAGGCGACCTTAAAAAATTAATCCAACGGACGTATTTGCATAATCAACATGGAATATTATCGTTAACAGACGTTTTAATCCGGGGACGCGATTATTATAGGAGCTCCGAATATCCTAACCCAGCGTCCTCTGCACGCCGTGGCCCCTTGATTCACAATACACAGCAGCCGAGGAGGAAGTCGAGGAGCCTAACGACGAACGACTACAGTTCGGTTCTACGGCCCTCCTCTAGCCCAAATATCATACACACACTATACAAATACTTCGCGTCACCAACAACTGATTAGGAGAGGAGCCAGAGGGAAGGGGTTTTGCAGAGGACGCTCGACACCACCAAATCGCGAAGTGACCACTTGACCGTTTTGTTCACACCCTACGAAAAACGAACATTCTACCATGGAGACCACAATCTGATAGTAGCTCCCTCTGTGGACCAAAACAGGAGTTTTCTCACATCCTAGTCACTAGGCTGTACGCGGTTATGTA
This sequence comes from Proctacanthus coquilletti, assembly GCA_001932985.1. Lineage (NCBI taxonomy): Eukaryota > Metazoa > Arthropoda > Insecta > Diptera > Asilidae > Proctacanthus > Proctacanthus coquilletti. The sequence goes on along the minus strand of MNCL01000218.1, from coordinate 25,113 downwards.
AAGGTCCTCTAAGCCTTCGGACGTTCCAACATGACCGATTGAACGGCGGTAGCCACTGAACCAGAAACTCCAGATATTGCGCACTCTACTCACTTAAGCCGAGCTAGAGTTAACAGATGATCCTGGAAGAGTTTTGCCTACTGCTGGTTCACTGTGCATAGTCCACTATGGTCTTGGACGCGCGCTCCACCAGCCACAACCGAACAACTCTCAGAGGTGGTCGTCGAAAGACTAACGACGCCAGATTAACGAATTTTCGACAACACCACGTCCCTGGTGGTCCCTGCGCCGCGGCTAGGTCTCTCCCGAATTTAACTTAAAAAGCTCCGGCTTTGTGACGACCTCGTACCATCTGAAGATGTTTCGTAAGATTTCCAAAGGATTCTCCAGATCTAGAGGCTGTGGGCTGGTACAGAACGCGCGCGGGGCTTGTTGTGGAGCCAGTACTATACACGTGCCCATGCGTGAACTTTACAGGAATCATATGACCGGGCTTTCGTTCCACAGTTCTCCGGGATTCATCCAGCGAGTGAACAAAACATTGGCCATCGCCAAGGCGCAATTCAAACAAATTCATCAGTTGGACTTGAACCCGCGAGTACTATTCCGAGGCTACTTTCCCGCCTCCGTACACCTCAGCTGTTTCGCAATGGCAATCGCGAACTGTCTTAAACCATGGGCGTACCAAGGATTTTTCAAGAAGAAATCACACATTAAATAAATAAATAAAATGTATATATGTATATTGCAAAAATTTATTTACCAAGTCGCCATTTATGATCCAAAATACCAAATGAATTCTCAACCTTCCTACAAGCTTTAAATTTGATTACCTATATCCCGTTTATATAAACAAATTTTTAAATACTTGCCTCAAAATTGAGGTCAGTTTTGAGAGCCTATTCTAGAAATATCCCGCTTTTTTCATTAAATATTAATTCTTTGTTTCGTTTTAAAAAGTAATAATTTTCTTTAAATATAGATCTTTGTAGCTTCTGGTGTGGGTCGATCAATGACAGAAATGCTCCGTTGCTTCTGTTTTAATTTTTTATCAAGATGAAACTCAAACTTAGGCTAAGAACTCGAAGACCGAAAAAAAATTTCTGTCCACTCCGACTTAAACTTTTCTCAAAGAGACGGTGCACCGGCACAGAAATTCTGCTGTTATTTTCTTCTTTTCTGAAATTCGTATTCTTTTCCAGGGTGTAATATTTGCTGAAGGACTTTACTCTCAAGAATCACCGCAAAACTTTCTCGTCCATCCATCCCATTTTTGTGCGATCGGAATTTCAATTAAACCAACTCTCCCCGCCACCATCGGTACCAGGCCCAACGAATGAAAGCAGCCATTGTCCTGGAGCTGTTCGAACTAGATCTCAAACTAAAATAGGGAAAAGGGAACACGGCTGGCAGACTAAGAATTTCCCTTGCTTGACTATTTTAGGAATGAATGTTTTAGCTTGTTTTACATTTCAATCGCAATTCTTCATGCTTAGAGAAAAAAGAACGAAGGCATTCGTCTTACACAAATTTCAGATGCTCACTTTATGGCACTTCGAGTTTTCAGATCGCATTAAGAAAGGATTTCATAAGCATAAAAGGGTTTTAAAATTGTTAGCAACTTACAGCTCTAAAGTACCCCACTTTGGGAAAGGTACGGGTTTTGGGCTTTCCTTTTAACATATTTTTGTTTTTTAAAGAAGTAATATAATGACAACTTTTTAAAGTACCATAATTTTTTTAATAATTAAGTTTTCAATAGTGTTTTTTTAAAGTATCTTGAAAAGTACAAAAGGAATATACCTTTTGTAAATATTTTCAATTATTAAATATTTTTTAAACTACTTTTCAAAGTGTAGATTTTTTCTATTTCCCAAGAAAGGGATTGTACTACAAATGTGATTATATTCAAATCATTTCTTTTATAAAATGCTTTTTAAATAGATACTTTTAAGTGTATGATCTTTATTCTTGTGCAATTCATTATTTTTGTATATTTGTCAAATATATAGTTTTTGTTCTGTAAAATAGCTGGAATATTATGTTATATTTTTTACTTTTATACAGATTCAAATTTTTCGCAGATCTGCAGTATAAAAACCACACTAACAACGATTCTTTTTAAAAACAATGGGCATATAGAAACCAAGAATTTCCATATTGTTTAATTTTATTTGTTTATTACCAAAAAAACACAATTTTTAAAAACTTGTGGTAAATGCACCTTGTATCCAGTTATTCCAATTCAATTACTTAAAACGCAATAAAGCCCAGATTGGAAATTAAATTACATTGGAATTTCCTTAGTCAATTAATATCGCATAAAAACCACATAACGCGTGTTTTTTTTTATTTGCCCACTAATGTCATCTGCGTTCATGCAAGAACTCTTGACCATTTCACCTCAGAAAAAAATAAATAAAGGTCAATGCTATTCGTAGCAAACAAACAGGGGTAATAAGATCCAGCAACTTCACATTTTCTGTTTGTTTGTGCAACTTTGGGATACTCTGGGTGGGTCATGGGATGACCTAGAAGACAATTTCAATGTTCATTACGTGTTCCGGTTTGGATGTGACTGTGAGCTCTGAACGTGACTTCCATGTCAACTCCTTATCAAACCCTTTTTATCCTAAATTTTTAATTCTTTTCTTTTGTTCCGGCACTGATGTAGCAATTTAGGGCATCCTATAATACCTCGGCATAATATAAAATCATAGAATCGTCACAGGAACGGAATTATTGTTCTGTACTTGTATCAGTGCGCTTAGTTATTTTGTAAAACTACGATAAAGAATATATTTTGAAATAAAGGTGGCGAATCTATAGCACCTGCAATTTGAATTGTTGTACTAATGCTTTGTTTGGGAGCAAAGCACGAAATGAATACAGTGGGTGCCCTCATGGCAAACTAGTAATAACAATTGCAGACGATGATTTCAGCCAACCTACATGGAACTTTTCGCCATAAATCTGTCGTATCAGTGTCACCGTGAATGACATACACATCAATCAAAAACGAATCAAAGTTGTAACCAAAACAGTGATGAATGCTCGGTTGAAGTGAAATGTATACGCTTCAGGCGTGTGCTCGTTTAAAAAGGACTTAGTCTGCCACAGAGATAATTGTAAGAGTTACAGACGATAATTATGTGGGTAACGTCTAGACACATAATTAGATCAGCTCTTCTATTTGCCTATATTAATTTAGGGTATTTCATTCGTGGCCTATTTAAGTGATAAGGGTTCTTGAACTAAATACAGCTAGTGAAAAAAATCTTTAAAAATTAAAAAAGAAAAATAAACATTTGAAAGCACAAAATTTTATTTGAAACAATTTTTTAATATGAGCATGTAGATACATACAATATGATATTATATTTATATTAGGACTGCTCTAAAGTAGGTATAAGTATACTCGCCTGAAGGTTTTATGAGATTGAGAAAAGCAGAAAATTTATTAGCAAACTTAAACATAAAGAAAATATGCACATATCATGTCTTCTATTTAATAATGTATCATTTTGTTAATTATTTTTAAATAGAATTTGCATAATTGTCCATAAAAATTAAAGACTCTCTTTTTATGATTTAATTACAGCAAACATTTTTCATTAAAAGATGGGATGTTTTTTATTTTTTTGAAGAATGACATGGCATCGGAGTAAATTCATTCATATTCAAAATAGACTGAAGGTACAATTTCATAAGGGTGACCAGCACAAACAATCGAACCTTTCTGAAAATGAGGTAACTCTCTAATATAGTTATTTAATTTTGTAGTCCTTAAGAATGATAACGACGTACTGTAGCTGGGATTATATTAGTTCGCTACTTTACTTCACTATTTCTGATATTTATTAGTAAATATGCATATCTGCTTAGAGAATTCAAAAGTTACCAAGTGTTATTAAAAGATATATGTATATGTAAGATAGAATAGGTTTATTAGAGTTACATATGACTTTCAAAGGTTTTACGTAATTTCTGGGTAAGTATGATGCTTGCGACTCATGTTATAGTTATTATTATTTTATTTCAAGTCTTGTAGTTATCCTTTGAAAGTATATTCCTTTTAAAACATGTTCTAAGCTATAATAACCTTCCTAAAATATAAGTTTAAAAATAATTAGCTTATGCTAGTCTACTATCGCCAGATATTCTCAACACAAATTAAAAATACCTACTTACAATAGAGGAACTATAAAATAACATTTCCTTAAGTCAAATCTTCGAAAACTTTTAAGTGTCTAACAAAATTGCTTTTCTCTTCTGGCTATAAAATTTATAGCTCCACCGCAACGTTGCATTATTTCAAAATTTCCCCATGGATTGAATCATTCCAGAAAATTAATGAGAAAGCATCAAGACAAAAAGTTGAAAGAGCCCTAGAGCAATCTAGAGCTAAACTATCCGATCAAGAAGGCCTCAAATTTTGTTGTTGTAAAATAAGCGAGCGAAAAGATGCACGAAGTAAATTTATCCTGAAAAGTTCCCGGAATTGCATTGGGGCACGTACTACTTCCATAATGAAATCACTGCACAAAATATTGGCTTCTCGAAAGTTTCTGCTGCGTGACGTGCTTTCGATAAATTCAGTTTTATGGCTTTCACCGAAACGATTGAATGAATGTTATTGGCCAATTGAAATTTCGGCAAGTGTGAGACGAGGCGAAAAACGATGTTCGCAAAACAAAACTACATATTACATTATCATGGAGCACTTATTGTTCTCGGAAATCAGTCATTATCAGGAGAGTTGCAAGTTAATTTTAGACTTGACATTAACCTCCACTTTAACATAAAGTTGAGCCTGGAACAATTTTACTTTGAATAGCCACTCTACTTAACAGAGTGTCGGGTCGAATTATAATTTGATTTTTTATTAACAATGTTGGAAATATCAAGTACAGGAAACTACCTTCTCTTTCCAAAGTATCGACCATTATTTAGTTTAATTCGCAACTAAAGACAAAGGCATATAGGCATGAAAAATGTTATAAAATATGTTAATTAGTTAATTCAATGTTTATAGGCTTTATATTGGCGTAAGTAAAGTATCAAATACAATATTATTTAGTATCTGAAAGAAAAACCAGTCAAGTGCGAATCGGTCCCGCGCATTGAGGTGGAGGTTCCGTACCAAAATTTTGCAACTTCAAAATAGTTATGTACTTACCTGACGCTTTAGAATTCAAAAATAATTTGCATTCATTTCTAAAAGAACTACAAAAAACAAAAAGCAATTAAACCCGTAAGACAACCGACAAAAATTTTAACTTAATATCATTTTACGAAATATTATTTTTTTTCACCAATTATTAGACTGACAAAAAGTGGCAATATTGATATGAGGCAACTACATCATATCAAAATTTTAGCTTCAGAAACTTAAACGATACAAAGGGGGAGCGGGATGTTCTTTGTTCGCACATTTTGACCGATAACTTTATGGTATAACATTTTATTTATAATTTTGAAAAACAAATATTATTGAAGTCTTTAAAAGTAGCCCTTTCATACCCCACACGAACCAAGAAAAAATAATTTTATTTTGGAGGCCTCGATTCACTCAGTTTAACAAAGTTTAAAAAAAATAAAAACATTTCATAAATTTAGACTATCGAAATACCTGCGTGTCACCAATATCCAACACTATGGCCAAATTCAAGTTTACAAAATAGAAAATGATATAAAAGAAATAGGAAAAATGAAGTGGCGTCTTGCAAAAGGTAAAAATTAAAAATAAGGGAAAATGCTAAATATTTGGCATGACGAAGCCATAGCAAGCTCACGACTTCAACTAGTAACCTCGCTGGCTAATTTCTTCCCGAGTTTGAAAGTAGTTCTGGCTATCTAGAGAACTTATCTAGCCAAAGTACCCTAGTTAACGAAACCTAACATAGTGCACCATTTCTACCACGATCGTCAAAAATTCAAGCTCCAAAACTTAATTTTGTCTTTTTAGTTCAATTCTAAATTATTATATAAAGTATATTCCTACTATAATTTTATGATTTCTCCATAAATAATTAAAAAACCAAATTTTCGATTTGTACATTGGAAACATCATCGTAAAATGAAGAAAACAAAAAAATTTAATGGTTTAAATATTGATCCTTTAAGTAAGTAAAAGAAGAAAGAAGGAAAAGTGCGTATGTTATAAAAAATAGTTTTGAGAATTGCCCTCGATATTGAAAGTACTATTTAACGTATTTTTACACAAAAAACTGCACAATAGAATTTTAATGTTATTAAGAACAGGCCGATGATTCAGCAGTTTGGAAAAGTTTGCAACATTTCGAAGAATTCCGAAAGGATTCCTTTCCACCGCCTTCCTGTACATAAACCGTCGATGATAGAAAACCACGGGTGGTAAGCAGCTGTCTGCAAAACTTCATGTGAGTTTTTTTGGGCCCACATGGGGTTACGGATTTGTGGCTAAGGTTTTATGGTTAAGGTGTATGTATGTAACAGCAGGTAAAAAATCCTGTAGTAATCCCCTAAACAGGAGTGCGAACCAAGTTGTGAACGATAATAATTCACATTTCATTCTTAGCGCCAAAATCCTCCCACCTGTATACGGTAAGGTATCGCGAAAGGAGCAAAGGAATCGTTTTTATCGTCCGAGATCTAAAGCCTCTTTTATATTAAAACTGTGACGACGAGGGTACGATAAGACGGTCAAAACTCCGCTCGCACTTTGGAGAAAAAGTGTTTATATCGACTTTTCAGGTATTCAAAGAGTCTGCTTACCATCAACTCTGTCGCCTTTCTTAGGATACTTAGAAGACGACGACGACAACGGTGGTTTTATTGGGTAGAGGAGACCTCATTAAAAATACACCAGGCCAGTCTCGGGAAATTCAATTTCCGGTTGACCTACTAAATTGCCGTGTTTATAAAACTAGAATGGCTAAAAGGGATGCTATCTGTTCGATGGTAAGGCATTTAGTCCTTTTCAAAAAGGCCTGAACGTTTTCTTGATTTTCACAGATTTAAATTCGATTTAAAGCACTTAAAATTATCTTGTCTCTAATCGTCCATTTGACGAAATACAATTTCTTTTGGTTCCTCGTAATAACGCTTTATGAGTAATTAAACCTAAAAAACCTAATGCTTAGGGGATCAGAAGTAAGCATTTATATTCTTTCGAAGAATTAAATGAGAGCATTAAATGTCTATTAACGTACAATATTATATAAAATTTAATAAAAAATGTTCAGAAGTAAACTTTTATTTAAAATCCCAAATATTCTTTCACAAGCCGCATAAAAATTTTAACGATATAGAACATTAATCCAGCGTTTTAATACCATTGTAAGGTTTCAATAAGTTTTTAGTATATTTTATCACAGTGATTCTCTTTAAGGGGATATTCCGGTCTTAAAAATAAGTCATTTTTATGAATTGTTTTTAATAAAAAAACAAAACAACTAACTTACTTACTTTTAAGTTCCAAATTAATAGTGATTTAGATTGTTGTAGTCAGTGTGAAGTCGAATGATTGGACATGGTAAAATTAAACAAAAATATTTTTATAATAAAATATGTTATAGCCCGTTCCAAACTTATTGAATGAAGCCACTCAAAAACAATAAAGGGCTTTATTAAAAAAAAGTTGATTTTGGATCCCTTTTTTTAACTTTTAAGGACAGAAAACATATAAAAAATTAATAAGTCATTATATTTCTAACACCGATTGTATTGTTTTAAAAAACTGCGGCCAAAAATAAATTTTTTAACGAACATTCATTTTAATTGCATTATTTGTTTTGTTTTACGAGAAATTTTTAAATCAATAATTTAACTTATGACTTTCGTAAATACATCACTTGATATTTGATATCATATTTTTCAATAGTAATACTGGAGTGGGTGACACCAGGGGCAAACATCTTTAATATTCGATAATAATAGTACATTTTCGATGTTACACTTACTTAAGACTGTTGCGAAGTAATTTCCAAAGAAAGTGACGAAATCGGTTCATATTATTATTAAAAACTAATAAAAGTTAACAAGACTTAAGAAAATCTTTGTATTGATTTTTTAATGCGACTATTCTTAGCATATAGCATTGATATTAGTTTTTCAAAAATAATACGACCACTCATAATTTGTAGTTAGGAATTTCCACACACTTCACAACTTTCTAACGCAAAATTTGAATATCTTTCCTGCTGAAATCAAAGTTGTTATACCTACCTAGGATAGGTATTAAATTCCTGTTTTAACATCCGAACATATTCCATGGGTAGTACACATTCCTATTAAAATATAAATTCCCTTTCGCTTCCTTCTCACTCCCTCGTACTGGTAATATTTCTGTAGGAAGTAGGTGTTTCCATCACTGTCCTTAGTACTGCGACAGGTGGCCGACAAGATTGCGTCAAGGTGGGCGTAATAACTGGCACCTAAATTACAATTATTTTTATGGAGGAGACGGATTCTTATCACTGTATCGTAAATCCCCGGTTAATGTCCCTAATGGCCCCCTATAATACGTCACGCTATGCCACTTGCGACACGTCGTTCTATCGTGAGCTTAGCCGGGACGACAGGCGACAAAAGTGGCGATTCAAAGGTCCACGTGAAAGGTAGATAAATGGCAGAACCTCCGTAAGTCATGCACAATTATTTAGTCGAGAAACAACAGAGTCCTCATATGGGAACGTCCTCCCGAGTCCTGAGTTATGGCTAGAAATTTCTGGAGTGGGCGCGCCGAACCATTTAGGCAGGGCTCATCTGGGAGGTGGTTCGAGGTTTTGAACTAGTTCTAGTAAATGCGGGAATTTTCACAGCTGGATCGTCTGCTAATTAATTCCTGACTACAATTCGAAGACAGTGGATGTTGATTTGTTAAATTATTCTATGATTCCGCGATGGTGTCGAGCTACACAAACTTTCCCAAGGAAGCGATATTAATGAAAGCTAATGTTCTAACACTTGTACTAGAAATTGCTGCTGTTGTCAAGTGCGCATTAATTTTCTGCGGTCTTAAACAGATTATCGCTTTAGGTCGAACTAATTATTAATGACACATGTTGGGACTCCTCCGAGCGTGGCCTTATGCTTGTTTTAGTATTGATAACACTGACAAGGCATTCAAAAATTAATAAGATGTTAGAGATCAAAATGAAAAACTAAAGACGCATACAGAGAAATAAATATAATTCAGCATACGAATGTTTCTTCAAAAGTACACAGTTTAAAACCAACATTTGAAATTTTCTTACAAAAATATCCACTCGCCATAAAGTTGAACATAAGAGAAATTCAAGAATTTTATTAAATTAAGTAACCTATATTTATTTTTCCTACTATTTTTTTCAAAAATGAAATCATAGCTCAAGTTGATCCAGGAATTGAAAACTTCACAAACAAATTTCACTATTTTTGGATCAATTCGAATAAACAGTGGGATTTTTGTTTCTTGTTACAAATCACGAATTGATGGACAAAGGTAAGACATTTTATTAAAGTGAATTTTATTATATAATATTTAATTGGACTCATAATAAATATCTGACCTTTCCGTCTCATACAAGAAATACAAAGCGAGGGCAATGGGGTTTATACCAACAAAATAAATCAATGCTACACAAAACTATTGATTAAGGTTATATAACTTGTACGATTCTTAAGGTATTGGTCTGCATATTTAGGAAACCTAAACTTTAAATTTCATGATAAACTTTTATGAAACTAAAATGGGGGACAATAATACCAAAATAATATTCTTTTAGAAACCTTCTTATTTAACAAATAATTATAATTAAATTAATTATTAAAAATTAAAACTACATATTTTTGGGTTATCAGACATAGCAAAATTATCAATTCCCTAAAAACAAAAGTTTGGAACATGCATTTACCGAGCAATGTTTGATAATATTAAATTATATAATAAAGAATTTTTTCTTTGTACATTCTTCCCTTCTTCTAATCAGAAGTCCTAAATAATAAACGGACACCTAAAACTCTCATTTAAATGAATTTCTAAATTTTTAATAGTTAAATGTATTGTGATAGTTAAAGGAAAAATATTGTGATAGCTACGAAAATATTTTTTTCTTTTAAAATACACAGAAAAATGTGAAACAACATTAAATCAATAAAAAAATATAAACTTGATTTTTCGCAAATAATAATGAATTATTTTAAAATATAACAGAAAACTAGGCTGTATTCAAATCAATAAAATATACCTGAAGTATAGCGGATCACTCATGAAAACTAAATTAAAGTCGATATAAAAAGCACTTGTATTTGATTTTGGATATATTTTTTGAGTTTCATTTTCAAAATGAAATAGTTTAATGTCCTATTTATTTTTAGTTTTCAGTTTAAATTGTTACATTGGAATGTTATTTACAGGCATTTTACATTAAAGTGAGTATAAATTGTAAATTGTTTTAAAGTGTTTCACGCGCACGTTACCCTAATCAAAAGAAAATGAAAATATTACGGTTGCTCGTGACTTCCTCATATTTTACACCTAAATTTTCCCTTAAGACCAACTACCAAATGCCAATTATCCTTTCGGATCCTTCTAGGTCTCGTTAGACCAGGAAATCGCCTGAGCTGCTAATATTTGTCCATCAAACACAAGTCCGTGTGTTCCTTCAAATTTTGCTATAAGTCACCAAAATTGGATCAAAATTAATGGTTTTCAGCACGCATACACCGGACTGTAAACGAAAATCGACGAAACTAGAAAATTGAATAGCATTTTCGGAAACGTATAATTTGGTGGACTATCTGGGAATTTAATCAGGTTTCGATAGACTTTTAATAGTCGTGAAATACGAGTATATTTGCGCTGAATTACGGTTCGGGATCCCGACCTCTTTTTAATTGGATTTGGTCGGCTTTGTGAGAAATTTCCTTCCTTTATTGAATTTAAATTCAGCTAAAAGTGTAGAGGGTCAAATGGCTTGGTTACTTCAATTTGGGTGACGCGTCATTTAGTGCTTAAGCTGGTATAATGACTATAAATTTATTATGAGCTCCCGTTGATTGCTTTCAAGCATTCGAGTTGCGATGACAGCAATAAACGCTTTAATGAAAGTCAATTTTTAAATCACATGAACAGTTTATGGTCCAGTTCATTTTATTTCTGGTAATATAAATTTGATCATCATGGCAAATTTTTACAACTTTCAAATCAAACAAAATATTGCTTTATTCTTGTCTACAGCTTATTTATCAACAGATTTACACTTGAGAACAATTTGAGATAATTGTGTTTATTTCGATTGCAATACTGTTTTAAGGTGAAGTTGGATCTTTGGATATAAAACCGCATAACCATAAATAGAGTGTTTTGTGTATACAAAAAATTTATATCCGTAAAACGTCTAGAATAAGGAATTTGTGGTATTATGTGATTATTAGCTACAAGTTTTATTCATAGTCTTAAAAGGAATCTATTATTGTTTGTCCTTTAAAAAAGCCGACATTTTACAATTCCATATTCTATAATAATACTATTATATTATATTGATTAAATTTTGTAAACCTCTGGGATAAAAGTGCACACGAAAAATGTTACTCACTCTATGAATATGTAACCAATTTTTATTAGATTTTTAAAATGAATATAAAAATTAAGATATGCATATTTAACACTTTGTTGATACATGAATTATTCAATTACTCAACAACAACATATTAGACATCAGATAAATGATAGTGTAAACTCCGATCTTAAAATTCTAGTGTGGATGATTTGTTTGAAATCTTAGCTTTTTACATAATACCTCAATAATTGGTAAGCTTACACCCCATGATTTAAATCATCTTACTTTAAAATTATTTCTTAATGTAACAATTATGTTAAAGTTAAAAGACATAGCTCTCTTTGCACTTTATTAGATCTAAACCTATGAATTTTGTACGTTTGTACTTGAAGATAGTCCCTTAATTTCCGTCCAACTTCTAGCATTCCTTGGCAAGGACAAGTGTTAATTACATCCTTGATAATTTTGTATTCCGATTAAACTTCGGTAACCCACAATTGAGTCCCAATCTTATCTGGGAAATTGTATTCTAATTAGTTGAACGACCTTAAAGCTTGTGCCACAAAGCACCGGTGATGATTTAATCATTAAACTTGGCAGAAAACCTCTCGCTTAATAGCCATTCCCGAAATTTCATCTTTATCCACCAAAGGCATTCCCAGAGGGTTTAAGCGAACGACAACGCGAATTGGAAAGGGTAAAACAAAAGATTTGAAAATCTGGGCCATCCTAGGTTTCATTAGCACAAACATTTATTCGTAGCCACAGTTAGAGAAATAGACAGCACAGGGCTTATTATTTTAAAACGTCTTGCCACATTACGAGCATCCTTTAAAGAGCAGCGAACACGGTTAACCTAGAGAAAAGACAGGCTCTGGGGCACTGGATCTACTTCTCAGGTGAACTCCAGGAAATACACCTGGGCTTGTATAAGGTAGTACTTTACCATTTTAACGTCGAGCGGATATTACATTTCCTGGAAACGCAAAAAGCGACCGGGTAAATGAAAAGGCTACTTCGGAAAAGCATTGTAAACGCGTAGGTAATAAATTTCATTATGCCTGCATTATTCGTCTCTAAAGAGCCGTCACACATTTTAAAAACAAGGGTGTGCACTAAGCGCGAGTACAGTGAACTTTTATATGGGATTAACAACCCGTTTAAATAACCTTCTCACTTGAAAGTAATATCACTATAACATAACACATAGATATATTAAATTAATAAGTAATTAAATCTTTTGTCTGATAGACATCAATATCTTTTACATATAAAATACTTCAGGGGCCTTGTGTGTATGTAGAATATTTTTCCAAAATTCAGAAATATTGGAAAATATTGAAAATCTGAACTCAATTGAGCATAAAAAAGTTGTAGTTAGCAGAAAAACTTTAGTGTTTAATCAATTTTATCGTATTTTTAAGTAAAATTTATTGACATTGAAAAATATGTGGATTAAAAGAAAATTAATAAATCTAAAAATAACGAAGCAAAGAGACCTAAAACACATAAGTAATATTTTCAAACATCTTCATAAAGGCTTATATTAAAGAAATTATCTAATGGATTATGCTTTTTCCAATTTGTAGAGTAAAAAGTTATACTAAATAATAAATTCAACATATTGCTGCCAATTGTTCATAATTCAAAGGCAATATTTTTATATTTTCCAACCTTTCTTAAATTCTTACATTAAAATAAAATAAAAAACTAGATGATTTTATTATGAATGGGACTAAAGATTTCATTTGACGGAGAAGTTTCGTTGATTGCATATTTTTTTTTTTCAACATGCTTAGAAATAAAAATTAAATTCAAGTTAACTTTAAACATACTATAAATTAAAAACTTAAACCATTTCTCCAGTTGATTGATGTTCTACACACAAATGAATCATAAGTAAAAGAAAAAGTTATTTATGCTTGTGATATAAAATTCTCGTGGGGCTGGGCAAACTTTCTTCCAGATAATTTTCTCTGACCCTGTTGGGCAAATGTTGTAATATAGGTCCAAAGAAAAACAATTTCCTCGAATTAAAATTTGTAGGAAAAACTTGTGCTTTAAAAGTTTTCTTAATTATAAGGACCTGACTAATTAAAAACTCCGCAATAAGTAGAAACATTATACATTTTTGCACAGTAATTTACTTTACTAAGGAATTCTCTAACGTACAATTAGTTATTAGATGAGAAAATGGTGGTGGTTTCTTAATTACTGTCCAAAGGGCACGAGGAATAATTTCACCTTCCTGATAAAGTAACATAAAAGGACAACTTAATCAGCTCCTGTCCAGCCAGGATATGGTTAATTCCTGATTTATCTACAAAAAGACTCCTAATGACCTCAAATAAATGCCAGGAAAGCTTCCTTTATTAGCTGCTCAATGGTGAATGCTTAAATTATTTGGCACATCGAGGTATTTCCGTGTTGCAGGAGATAATTAAACATGCATTACGTCATTATTACCAGATTATTATGTACTTAGCAGCAGACTTTAAATATTTGAAGACTATAAAGATTGGTATTGAAAAATGAAGAAATGCTCCTCAATTATTTTGTATTGTCATTTGTTAAATCATACAAAAAACTCTAAAATACAGAAAAATCATATTTACAATTGTTTTAAAAATTTAAACTAATTGTTTAATGCTTCATGAGAAATGTATAATATTAGGAATAAGAATTTGTACTCTAATTTTCAAAACATGCGTGTACTACTACTACCTTATGGAATACGGAGAATTCCTTTGAAGTCTATAAATTTACGACTTGCTTCATCTTTGAGATGAACATTCTTTTAACATTCTATTGTTTTTATAAACATTATAATAAAATATAAATTCTTTAAAAGACAAAGTATCTCCTGCGTGCGTTTAGATAAGATCCAATGTATTCTAGCAGTTAATTATAAATCACGTGAATGAACTAATTTCCCCGGCCATAATGATAAACGAGATAGGCCCCATGAAGACCTCCAAACGAGCTTAAATTTGCGACAGTATAATGGAGTAATGACCAATGCTTTAGCGTGTGCTTGACAAATGCTTCTACTTTTTCCTTTTTCACTAGAAATAAATCCAATGAAATATGGCCTTAATTTTCGGCTACTTACACTAATCGCTGTCGGGGACGATATCTTAATCTCGGCGAACATGAAACGCTTTTAGTCCCAAAAAGTAATTTAATTTAGGCTTCGTGTTGAACAAAGAGTAACTAGATCGCGGATAGTGGTCTTTTCCCACGATGATTCAATTAAAGAAAAATATTTTACATCATCTATATACTTTTTATGTTATATTAATCAAGATAAGCAATTTAAATAATCAACAGGAGATGTGATCATGACTTATTTTAATTACCAAACGTAAAGCTAAGTGCATTGTAATAAATAAATTTCTTTTTATAATACCTGCACTTAACCCAAAATTTTTTCGTAAGCTTAAAAGCTAGATGAAACAGCTCTCTTATATTTTGATGCTGACTATAATTGCGTTCAGTTCCTTTTTAGTTTTTACACTGTATAATATTGTGACTGTAGAGGAAGGATTACATTAAAATGTTGGCTTAATAATAATAAGTATAAGTATTTTCCTAATTAGGAATATGATTTGAGTTCATCAACAAATTTTAAACAATATTTTTTAACACTAAATTCAATATTTTATAAAAATAATAGTAATAATAAATTAAGCATTTTATTAATTAATTCAAACATTTTAATGTAGTAATATATCACGTAAGTGATATGTCTGTTTAGTACTGATTATCTACATACCCTACCTCATGAACATCTGAGTATAGTTAGTGTTATGAAAATAGTTATGCCTTCATTATTTAGGTCTATATTGGTGTGATATTGAATTGATTATCTCTTTCATAAGCACTGAAACAATGCCCTTGGAGCAAACTTCATTTCAGTTGGGATTAATGGTCCATTTTAAACGGCAACATAAACATCGTAAATTGATTGAGTCTCCCGCAAAACCAAGGCTTGCTTACTGGTTCATAGATTTCAGGCCTTCAGAAAATAGCCTACATTTCTGAATAATCTAACTGTCTATCTCGTCCATGAGCAAACACTGGTAATCACAATGTCCAGTTTAGGGGAGGAATAATAATGAACCACCCTATGCTGATTTTCGGGTATATGACCGAATTGTGAAATCGAATAATATTTCCGGAAGCATTCTGGACACAACGTGGATATAAATTCTCAGCCTCTGTACCCGATGCCTGTCTGCCTCATTTGGGAGCGGGAGAATTTATCAGGATTAAATTCAGTTCTAAATTGGCTTCATCAAACCCTTCTCTGGATATCTTTATTAATACCTAACAGCTCTCGAACTGGAGCAATTCCTCGTCATCCAAAACTTCCGTATGGAACACTAGAGCAAGGTCTCCGTAAAGCGCTGTTCTCATTGTTTAGAGGCTTTTATTAATCAGTCTGAAAAGTTTTCATCGTAGCAAAGCCTAAGCCGAATATCAAAGTTTTGCAAAAACAAATTTTATCATAATTAGTCATTGTCAAAAATTCAAGAGTAATTATCTCGGATGAATAGATGAAAGTTTTCAATTAATCTTGCAAATTGTTTATCAAATCAAGCGAATATTTAATATTTTTAAAATTTTATTTTTTTTAATGGTGGACATTTACTACATTGTTGCTTTATATTTATATAAAAGAATCTTAGAATCTGTGCGTTGACATTTTATTTTTAAATTATGGAAGGTGTAATTTTAAGTTATTTCACTATATATAAAACATTTAAGTAAGACTTAAGACTTAACTTCTTCTGCTTCTGCCTACGTGTTTAAAATTGGAAAATATGATATTTTTGGCGGAGTTTTGGGAACAAATGTTTTCTTCATTTCTTCTACTAATTAACAATTTTGAAGTTGTTGAAAGATATAAAATATTCTGTTCTAAAGCTTTGAAAAATTAAGTAATTTTGGTTTCATAATGGCTTTATTTATTTAACTGAATTACCTACAAAAAGGATGTAATATTTAGTTTTTCGTGATACTACATTTTATGATATATTAAACGATATAAATATTCAAATCTTATCAAAATCAAAATTTTGTCAAGACTTTTATCAAAGCGGATTCCCCTTCATTTCTTTGAGAACAATATTTTAAAACTTAACAAAAAATTACAGATAACAAGTCTCTTGATGCAAAAAATTATTAATAATTAATTTATATTTAATTAGTCTAAATCCACATGTGTAAGAGTACACTTGTAAAAAATAGTAATAATGCATCATAAATGGTACAATAAAAAATTAATATCCCAATTTTAACAACAACGAATTTCGAATTCCAGGATTCAAAATATTTGCAAATTTATTGTAATGAAATGTGCTCTGGATATCGCATTAGGATAAAATATATATGCGTGAATTTTCCTTTTAATTAAAAATACATTTTCAACACATTAACCTTTATTACAAAATTTTATGATCAATAACAACTTTTAGTAAATAAAATAATTAAAAATAAATTAATAAATATATCTGGACTTTTACCGAATTTATGGATGTTACATCAAAAAGTCAAATCTTGTGTGTGCTGGATATAGAAATAAAATTAAAATCAGAGCTGTTCGATGAAAAATCGTTAAAATAATGAAGCTGCAAATAATAATGCAATCCACAATACCAGGGACAAATTAAAAAGTCCAACGTCCATCGCACTGGATGTCGTAAAAAGTGAATTGGTAAGACAATAACCATAACAGGGAATATATGAAAGTGCGCCGTCCATATAAAACGCCAGGATTGCGAAGTAGCTGCCACAGGAGCACCACAAAGCTACTACGAGTTAAGTGAGCGATACATCAGAAGAAATCCCGAGGGACTGCTTTCAGTCATGGCCAGCAAGGAAGGAAACGATGAACTTTGCCTGGTCAAAGCTCCTTGGACAGGTTGAAATAGTCCTTCAGGATAAAGAACTAAATTGCGGAGGTGTTGTACACAGGCAGAAAGAATTCTTTGCCTATGGGGAAAAAGCGGAATGCCTTTTGCCTTAGATATAAAAAAAGACTTTATTTCTAGCAAGTGGATGAACTCTGTTCATTATAAGAGGAATAAGGAGATACATTGATTTCCTGAATGGGGTTGTTGCACATCCTCTTAATAGAACATGATTTTATGATAGTGTAATGTGAAAGAATAAAATAAACGCAAAATATTTTCAATAAGGATTTTATGTTTTCTTCCTCATTGATTAGATTTTATAAAAAACAAAGAAAAACGTTGTGAGTGTATTTACATAATTACACTGCCTTATGAATTGAATAACCCAATCAAATAAAATACTCATCTTTCGTTCCTTACCCAAGTTTTAAGTAATAATTCATTGCTTAAAATTTCTTTTCAAAGTTCCTTTACAGTCTATTATAAACATTTTTTTGTCACCAGAACTGAATTGATTGATGGCACGTAAATAAGACAACCTAATTTTACACTTGGTATTGAAAATTAAATCATACAAATCGTGTTTTTAATTACACATTGTGATAAAATTTTTATTTAAAAATTAAAAGTACTTCTTCATATACCTTTCCTCCCCGGCAAAACTAAACGAATTTTTACACAAATCACATAACACGATTTTATCGTCCATTAATTTAAATATTCAGGATTTAATGCGTTCAATCAATGCTTCCAAATTCAATAGGCATAACATAATAAAATATTAAAATTGCATTGTTTGTTATAGGAAATTGCAATCTCTGTTCCATTTGTGTTGATATACAAAGCTAACGATTACTTTTATAATAATCGCTTAATTGCTTTAAACAACTAACGTTTTGATTGATTTTTATTTAGACTCTATGTAGAAATTCGAGTATATTATTAATGAGTTAATTTCACTCGTTAATTTTTTGTACATAGCTCAGGCAATTGGTAATTCCTAAAAATCGGGAATAAAATAAATAAAATTTTTAAAAAGTTATTCCTTACACTATAGCATAAGCTGGAAGATAAAAAACTAATTCACATTTTTCCTTTTTGTCTTTTCTTTAAATGAAAAGAAAAATCAAATTTGAAATTTGCAAATAGTTAAAACTTTTATTGCGCTGCACCCTAAAGGATATAAAAGAGGTCAGCAATGATATTCAAAACTCAGACTATCAAAAACTATATGAAAAATACAAAATTATAAGATATGTTATGCTGAGATTGGGATCCGTTTTTAAATGGTCTATAAAAGGGCACAGCAAATTTGCCTCAGTCAAAATCATAAATCTTTGAACCAAGTTATGATACTCCAATTTTCTTAAATATTCCAAAAACGTTGAAATGCATATAAATGTATTTTTAATATTCCATCAATTTCTATTTTGCTGGAATATTGAATTAAAAAATAGTAATTAGATATTGAAGAAATTCCTACAGTTATTGGAAGGTACTATTGGAAAAACAAACCCAGCTTGAATTTAGTTATTAATTTTTATTTTATTGATATATGAAATATAAGAACAAAAAGAGGAATATAAATTTTATGAGTGTTGAAGAAAAAGTGTTCTCTATTCGTAAGGGATTAAGTAAAGCAAATAATAGTGAATAATTTAAATTATCTTCTGTAGGTATTTTCAAGATTTTTAACCAAACTAATATCGAATTTTTTACGATATATGCTTAATTAAATGTATTCCAGCCGAGTTGGCGAGATCTCAAGATTTCAAGTATTTTTTCTTAATGTCCTGATTTGCAGGAATTTTAATACTTACTAAGGCTTGCAACCGAGGTCAATATATAGCATCTTTATTTATACAGAGGTAAGACGGTGTATTTCGTCCATTCTGCTAGAATAAATTTTCTTGCAGTCCACTTTCATGTTGAAATCGATTTTGCATAAAATTCATGTCTCAATTCGAATGTTTGTATAGCTCTACCAAATTTTATAGATTTTAGTATGTAGTCCTTGGCAGGAGGATGGCTAGCGAGTGTTTTCAGCACCGATTTCATCTCCAGTTCTTTATAGCTTTCTTCGAGGGTCATTTTGCTGTTAAGTGAATACCAGAGTGGAACATCTTCAGCTTCCTACCGAAGAAAAATTTCTTTCTGGACAAAGTTCTCCCCGATGTCCCATCTCCTCTTTTCTTCACGACATTAACTTTCTGCTGAATGACTGGATAAGCTCAGCGAGATAAAGAGAAGGATTCAATTCGGTTGTAAGGGCCCCTTTTTGTGCACAGCATCTTTGTTCCCGCTATGATGCCGTTAAGGAGGCAATGGATGGCCCTTCTTACGTATGGCCGTTGAATTGAACTTTTCTTTACGTTTCCATTGAGACAGCTAATTTGTTAGGCACCGTGTAATTGTGCTATTGACCTCTTTTGTAGCACTTTTTGGGCAATTCACAAAGGCTCCCAAAGAAATCTTAGTTACAGCTTTTGCCCTGTTTTTAGCATTTATAGAGTATTGTAATTTATTCCGTTTTTTCGTAAAGTACCAGTTAAACTTAGAGAAAAAATTCTATAAAACTGTTCGAGAGACGAATGCGTTTTATAGCGATATCAATAAAGTGCTGATAAAAAGCATAAAACTGATGAATTTCTTAAGCACGCTGTGTATTCGGAAAGTTTCCATTTTTACACCTTTTAACAATAATTTTTTATCCTTTTCGAAACAAAATTTTTATTTGTTCAAATTAATGTTCACAATTTTTTAAAGCATTTAAAATGGACATATTTTATGCAGAGCTACTTCTTATATTAAAATTGAAACTAATCAATTCGTTCAAAATGTTTTAGGGATATCTGATACCTCCAAAATGACGCACATAAAATAAATTATACTGGGTGGAGTGAAGAATTAATTATTTTTTTTACACCTTGGTTCTACTTGAAAATTCTTGAAAATTATATTTTTGTAATTTTGGCTTCTGAACTAGACGTGACTAAGCAAGATTTGTAATTTTGCAAATTTCATATTGATAGTTTTAGAAGTTTCAGGTAGAGAGGCCTCATTAGGCCATAAGGGTTCCAATTTTGCTTTTTTGGTGATATAAAAGAGAAAATTGAAAGATTATAAAATCATACCTGAAATTGGTTTATTAAATTTTCTTGAAAAGTCTTGTTCTTATTTTCAAATGTAGTATGGATGTAATGGAAGCTAAAATAATTAAACGGGCTTTTTTTAAAGTCTTTGTGGTGAATATCAAATGAAAGCTTATACAAGTGTTCCTTATTATTTATTATAGTACGAAGCACATCTCGTTTGAATTCAATTCGCACTTATCGTGTTTTATTTTTTCTGTATTTATTACAAGCCCCATTTACCTTCCAGGAATAAACTGACATGAAAGAGTTGTTTAAATATGGGAACGTGGAGAGTTTGCTCGAAACTATTATTTTAATAACTTGAGTCATAGCCCCTAAAATAAATTTCTGACAAGCGTTAAATTTTTTTCTAGACAGTATTCCCCAAAAGTTGTCTATAACCCACGCGCTCAATTCGGCGTAGCTCATTAGTAAATATCAAAATTAATAAGTGATTGTTCAAAACATTAATAAAGAGTTAAATCGAAACAGTGTTGCGCCATAATTGTGGTGCTTTTGCTTAATTCAGCAATATTTACCCCAGGAACCGCGATAAATATTTGATAAGCTATGCTCCAGGATGTAGGGTAAACCGCCCAGTCTCCCGATTGGTTCTAATTCATTGGGTGAGTTCCTACTCTGGATCCCAGCGTTTTTACAATAAAACGCACGTGGAAACCGCCAGTGGATCACAGCCTCCGTCCTGAACATGGTGAACATTTCACACGTAGTGTCGGTGCTGCAATTTCCACCCGAATAAATATTTACAGCAGTGTCAGTAGCAATTTGTTGTGTCCTTAAACTTTAATACCAGAAAAGCTTAAAGTCCATTTCGGGTCACACATGACACATATTGGGTGAAGCGAATGTGAGAACATGTAGGGATTTCCAAGACTCGTGTTGTGTGATTTATGTGAAGACACCCCTCCCGTTCCAAGTTCGCTAACAATAAAATGGGCTTCCGCTGATTTTACCATGACTTTTTTTAAATTTATTGGCAGTCGACGATGCGATGACGCTCCTGGTTCGAATTGGAACAGATAAGGCAAAGGAGGAGACGCGTTTTCTCAATCTTTGCTCTCTAGAATAGAACAGGTAAATCAAGCTGAAGGTGACATCCTCCAGTACTTTTGTGTTGCTTTTCTGTTGAAGCGTCAATCATAGAAAATTGTCCGCAATGTCCTCGAAATTGAAAATTCGTTTTGTTTACTTCTCATCGTTCTCTTGCATTTGGAATATTACAGGTCTGGAGCATGACAATAAGTGTAGGTAAAATGTTGAATAAAAAGAGGGTGTGTTAAGAGCATTTGTTTCATGACTTTCAATCATTTTTGAAAGATGAAAATTGCTATAATTTATCACAAGGGCTTTATCCGGTACGTTTTTCTATTAGTTGATGGGTATCACCTGTTAAAATTTATTTCGAAAACCTGTGTACCTTGGCATAATTTCCATTATTTAGAGATCAGGAAAGCGTATAAAAAAATAAATAAATGAAATATGTTTTTAATTCATCTCCACTTGTGAATTTTGCTGCTATTAGCAGAAATACTGATATTATAAATTGGATCACTTGAATTACACTCTATTACTGTAATTATTATGTACTGTCTTATTATTATCTTGAATTAAAATTTCCGAGAATCAATAAAAAGTTATATAATAATTAAATGAAGCGTTTTTTACTCACCTTAAGAGTAATAAAAACATCCAAAATTACGATTGAAATTACTTTGGAATGCCACTAAACTCTACAAAAAATCTTCTAAAATATAAATTTTATATTTTATATATGGTATAAAATTCATTCATTTTTAAATGCCTACTTTAATCGAAGAATATCTTACTTTTAATCATTTTTTAAAATAATTAATGAGGGAATACTGCATTTGTTTGTTGTGAACTCTAGAAAATAAAAATCACTACTTTTATAGACATTATCATTATCATTTGCCACTACGAATATTCATAGTTTTATAGCTTCCTGCCTATATATCAAGTTTTTAATAGCATTCAAAATTTACTGGAATAGCCCTTTCTTAAAATCTAATGCTAATGAAAGCCAAAGAAATTGATTCTAAAGCCTTAAATCAGAGCGAAAAAAAGACGATAAAGAAATGAAATAATTCAATTCCCAAAATGGTAGATTTATGAAAACTTGGTCATTAAAACGAATTCCTTTTATGTTTACCCGAATAATAGCCAATCATTCTGGTTGGCCAAGACTAATGCCTCCCTTGACAAAGTTGTTGACCTTTTGGGATGAGGCTGTACCTACTTCATAATGGGTCAAAGCTTTTCTTTAATGTAAAAATACTTGGCCCAAAAGACGCCGGACAAAAAGGGACGCTCGTACAGAAGGCTTACAGGATTTTATCTTTTGTGTGAAACATTAACCGAAACATTTTTATGCTCCTCAGATCTTGGAAGAAGTGCCGGGAATAAATTATGGACCAATCGATTGGAAATTTCTTTCCGCTGTTTGAAGTGTTCATTTCACTTTTTCTTGGATACGTTGCAGGGCTCATAATCAGAAATAATATATTCGAACATAAAAGGAATTCTCTGATCTGAAGATGTTCCAGTGCATATAATTCTCGGAGCTAATCGAAAAGATACAGTCTTACCGTCGGGCGAAAGTAAAAGCGCTACAAAGGGGCTCCTTACGAGTTCTTCAAGGTACTGCGGCCCAATTAAGGGCGAAGTTATTAATAAATGTTTGATGGTTGCCGAAAGTTAATACAAGCTTCTGAGGTTTTACAACTGTTCCTTCCAATAATTGAGATTTAATTAATATTTCGTCGAACATTATTTTGATTTCAACTGTTTTAATTGGGAATAAACATCATTCCGTTTGAAATTATAGTACAAGATCCTTTCGAGCAAATTAAAGCAATTATAAATACCATAAGAGTTTCAGGCTGAACCTTCGTTATTTAGATTTTATTTTAATAAATCCTTACGAACGAATGGAAATAACTTATGCAAATTATTTACCAAAAATGTGCTCAGACACTTTAGCTTTTTACCTAGCGTTTAGTTTTTCAAAATTTTTATTTGACTTAAATTAATTATGCTTTTCGATAAAGAATTTTTGTTACGTTATGAGTTTTAGTTTTTATAATGAATTATGTTAATGATAATTACGGATTTTTGCGTGATACGCACGGGATAAGCCTTGTTTCAAAAAAATTAAATTAAATTTGAAGAATTTTTGCCTTATATTTTAACCAAATATTTTTTAGCCGTTTTAGAAAGTTAAAATTTCAACCTCATACCTCATGAGGTATTTATAGATTTTCTTACCTTTAGACGTAATTCATGTCTCAATTCTAGTTTTAAACATACTTCCTTCTATCTTTCTTTTCAATGACATTATTCTTCAAGTATTGTTTAACGCTTCGAAATTGAAAGTCCCACTGAAAATTCATTTTCGGGTTCTACTATGTTTTGAATATTGTCTCAAAATTTCATTGAAATATTCCGGTTCGTTTCGGAGCTACAACGTTTTGAATAAAGGTCATATACAAATGAATCGCTTTCAAAACTTTATACACGTTTTTCTCGAAACCACGCCTTCCCAATTGGCGAGTAAATCTTAATCGATTTCCAGAATTCGAAAAATCTTCGATTCGTAAATGATCTGTCTCTGGTGTGAACCACAATAACATTTGATTGAAAAGTAGATACTTGGTAGAAATTTTTTGGCTGAAAAAACCGATTTTTTCGAATATTTTTTTTCGTTGTCATTTTGACAATATGGGCTGGAGATATAATGTGCGTTTTAACAGCCTTGTGGCCAACGCCCTATGGAAACTAACAATAACAATATCTTATCTTTTTGTAATCCTATAATGTCAATTAATAAAGTAGTTTGCTTTTGATATATTTTATGCTTCTCTTTTCTTTTGATTGAAACATTAAAATAACAGAAGTACTGAATAGACAATTCAATTTTATTATATCTTGGTTAGAATTATAATCGAATGATCTTACATTAATTTTGCAATACGTTGTGATAGTACATTCAAAATCGAAGAAATTCCTGATTTCTTTCTCAGATTTTACTGCAAAATTGGCAAATCCTTACCAGTTGAGATACATGAACCTGATGCCACCTTACATTGCTCAGTACTCTTAAAATTAATCAAAAGCTCATCATCGGATGTAGAAGATGATGAAAACGACCTATTGTCGTCTTCAATCATTTGATTTGAAAGTTGAACCGTAGAAGCTAACGGTAATGTGGATCATTTGTCCCATAAGCCAACCTCCTTCATTTTAGTTTGGAAATAACGTTCTAACTGATTCGCGCAACTGAAAAATGCAGATTATAATAAAGAATGCTAAAGGTATGCTTTTGGAAAATACCTATAATATATTGTTTCAGGTGAATTGTACGACCGACAATTCGAAAATATCCGAGCCATGTCCGCCATAAAAAGTCTACGCGTAACGTAATATCTGAAAATTAGGGTAAATTTATTAGTAACATGTGATGTTTTAGTAAAATGGGCATTTGCAAATGCAATTTGA
>MNCL01000217.1:0-202582 GCA_001932985.1 Proctacanthus coquilletti | reverse complement strand
TTGGCTGGGGATTTGATAGTAAAAATAAAAAATCAACAATGCTCCAAAAAGCCCAAGTAAAAGTAATATCCCAATATGAATGCGAAAAATTCAGTCCAAAAGACTATATTACACAGAATGTTATATGTGTGAAAGGTTTTGGTAAAGCCAGGGCGTCTTTGGGAGATTCGGGTAGTCCTTTTGTAATTGATGGGGTTGTATATGGAATTTGCAGTTTAAGTATATTTTCGAGTGCATGCCCAAAGAAAGAATTAAACGTTTATACTTATATTTCAAGTTATAAAAAATGGATAAATCAACAACTTAGCCCTCCACGAATCTAATGTAGATGTCCGAAAATTTAAACAAAATACAATCAAGCCCTCGAGGTCTGCCTTGCCGATTTAGGAAACGCGTACGGAATAATGTTTCGTGTAAAAGAACCAAAGTCCATGTTGGAAGCAATCAACTTTATTAAAAACGAGAAAAATCTAAATATTTACAAAACTCTCATAGTCATATCATTCCAAACCAACGAAGTCACTCTAAATTTAACCTAAATAAAGGAAACAGTGAAATCAGTCGGTATATGTCAAGAGAATTTTAAAATTTAATTTTAACAATTCCACGCGAATAAGCCTCCTATAGAAAACCCAAATGCTGCTGTAAAACCACCCTTCCCAGTATGACCAATATATGTCCCACCAAGACAAAACACTTTTTAAAATTTTTGGCAAACCAAAAAATGCCGAGAAACCGATTAAATCAAATAAGTAACCGAAGCAAACCATTCACAATGAATGTCGCTTCCAATCTAACAAATTCATTTCAAAAACTTCAACCCTCAATGTCAAAAATGGAGGTCTAAAAACTTTTTAACAAAGAACAAGTAGACACACTTAAGGACAAATCGCCGTATCCTGAAGGTGAATATGACTACGGGTACGAAGAACTAACAAACGGCGAATATTACCACCATAATAGATCTAAATCTGTCTTTGGATCAAAAACGATTACCTTTTATTACTATAGTTTATGTATAGCCTTACCTTTAAAATTATTAATTATTATTAATTATTAATTATTTGGACCTGTGTCAATCCAACGAAATCCTTGGAACTCATTGGAAAGTATTAGTCTAATTACGTGAAATGTGATTCTTTTATAGTGCCAACTTCATTTGTACGCTCAAAGCACAATAATTCTGTCACATTACTAGCCTTCAAATAATTTAATGAAAATTGGATGTTACAATTCTATGCAGACAAATTCCACAATGTTTTTGATGGACTAAATGTGTTAGATATCATAAAAATACTCAAGGTAACCTTAGATTTCTCATAATCAAAGCTTAAATTACCAAAAAAACAAAACACAGGAACACGGCTCCCAACATTTTAATAGAAAAGAATCTCCCAGGAAATACAAGATAAAAATACCCGTTACACCTAAATCCAGAAATGTCATCAGCTGGGCTAGTGTTGAAATCCATAATAATTTTAATTCCTCAAAACGCCCTTTAGACTAAAAAACTCTCTGACGACTTTTCAAAGAGTAAAGGATAACATCCTCAAAGAGCTCCAAAACGAGATGTATTTGGCCTACGTTGACGACATTATTGCTTGTTTCAACGTTTTCGCAAAGCTAACCACAAAATACAAATAACCAAATCTGAAATTTTGAAAACAAAACAATTGGTTTGAATTGGTTCTTTCCTATTAGAGACCCAAGCGCTAAGCTTACAAGATGGAGACTCAAACTCGATGAGTTGGACTATACCATAATCGACAAAAAAAGGGTCAGCAAATTCAAATGCTGACGCATTGTCTCGAGTAAAAGTCAATGAAGTAAATATTAACACCGTTAATCCGGAAAAGTCTCATAGTGAAAACCTCGAAACTATGTCCATTGCAGCAAATATTTCTGAAAGTCTCAATGCAAACGAAATCAAACTAAACAGTGGCAAAGAGGAAAATGACGTACTACGTACCAGCGAAGAAAACCCTACATACATACCGATCTCCGAAGTATTAACTATTTCAAAAACCAAATTTTCCTAAAAAGTGTTTTACTTCATGTAAAGACATCCAAAATTTGCCGGTTGTTTCAAAATAAAGTCAATACATTTATAGATCCTGGCTTTAAGTTACCCTTTTGTAGGGGAACATTTGAAGATGTAAAAATTACAAATCATCAAATCGTGTCATGAGGGTGGCACTAACCATCAACAAGAAACAGAAGCTTAAATAAAATGACGATACTACTGGCCCAATATGAAGAGCGATGTAACTAGTTATATTAATAACTGAGACTTGTGTCAGAGAATGAAATACTACCGCCTCCCACTGAAACAGCATTCATTCATTCAGTAGCATCCCAACACTCAGCAAACCTTTTGAAATTGTGCATGCAGACACTTTTATGTACTACAAAAAACAGAAATTTCTCATCATAATTAACAAATTCTCGATATATGGGCAAGCTTATCCTCTAGATGGATTAACTGCAATTTATGTTATAGAAGCTTTCACAAACCACATGACTCACCATGGCATGCCCGAACTCCAAGTCCTCGATAACGATTCTGAACTAAAAAACAACATAACAGAAGATTTGATCTCCCCACATAACATAGACCTCCACTATATAACTCCTCTTAATCTCAACTGTAACAGTAGAATTGAAAAATTCTATTCTACAAAGAACACTTACGAAAACTAATCATCGTCGTATCATTGATGAAATTTCATACGCAATTCTCGGATACAACCACTCTATCCATTCTGCAACAATGCAGCGCCCAACAGGTGTAATAAATGGACATTTTGATGGTAACAGTCCGTTCAACATAAATTGAAATAAATTTCTGCACTCAAATTGCATTAACCAATACAAGGAAAAGACATTAGAAATATATAAACAATTACACGAACAAATGACTGAACAAAAAGGAAATATGACTGAAATAATCATTATCCTATTAGCCGAACACATTAATCATAATATAAGACCTCGGAACAAACCAAGCCTCCGCTTTAAACCACACGCTGTATATGATGAAAATATTACAGTGAAAACCCAACTTAAATAATATCACCACAACGTTGAACGGACAGAACGTTAACCACAAATAATATAGTAATACAATAGTGCACTCAGATTAATTAAAGAAGATAAACACCGAATATCTGCTAAAGTCAACGATATTATAAAATAAACAAAACTAGACGAAAACAACTTTAACAAATCAAATTTGCTCAGGATGAGGTTGGATGTGTTGTTTTGAAGTTTTAAATACAGTAGAAAAGCGCTTACAGTCGCGCAAGTTTACAAAATAGCATTCTAAAATTAAAGGATTTGAAATTTGTCACCCAAACAATTCTAAAGCATCTCTTTGCGAATGAATTATTTTTCGGAAATGAAACTTCAAACATTCACAAATATTATGAACTGCTAGACATCTACCTAAACTACAAAAAGGTATTTATCATCCACTTCCTCCTAATGTACCCTCAAACCTACTCCTTCTATCACTTATATCCGATACCTAATAAAAACAACGATATTATCATACCTTACAAACCATTTTTGACAAAGGGTCAAACATTATTTCACTACTAAAATGACATAGAATATAGAAATATTCATTCTGTTTACTTCTGTAAAGCCTATAAGCCTCCAAATATACTCCAATTGGAAGGCAATACCTCAATTGCATGCAAATTAGTCCCAATTGTCATAAAAGCCGAAGTAATTGGACGAATTACAGCCAGCTACAATAAAGCCATTTTTCCAAAAGAAATGAAACTACATTGCACCACATTAAAGCGAACCCACTTAATAGAATTTCCAACAAAGTGAAGCTTCCAAACCCTTAGAAGTACTTCCAAGCCTTAGAAGTACGTCAGACAGATTCGATTACAATTAGATAACCTTTGCTTGCATCATCATAATCACAACAAAATACGCCTTCAAAATCAGGAACTCAAATCATAAAATCAAAACAACTCCCGAATCTGCACAACCAATCAAGGTGGACAGAGTAGCATCAACCTTTTGCTCTTCCAGCCAAATACAGTGCCGTACGCCAAAGGACGAAGACAAATAATTGATCCATCATGTGTATAACACATTACTCAATAAGTCTCCGGTTTGTAAGGCCGTTTTTTCTTGATTTCTACACTCAATCCATCCAATAATGCCATGTAATGTTCGCTATTGATAGTTTTATCTTTCTCAAGATAGTCGATGAACAAAATACCATGCGCGTCTTTGAGTTTTGATTTTTTGGTCGCTTTGGATGATTTTCATCGGCTGCTGTCCACTCAGCTGACCATCTTTTTGATTCGGGTGTGTAGTAGTGGATCCATGTTTCATCCATTGTCACATGCCGACGCAAGAAACCCTTTTTATCTCGCTTGAACAGCTCAAAACAGCGCTTTGAACCCTCGATGCGTTGTTGTTTTTGGTCCGGTGTGAGCAAACGCGGCACCCACTTCGAAAGCAATTTACGCATGCTCAAATTTTCGTGTAAAATTGTAAACACACTACCTTCTGATATCTTTAAGGTCTTAGCTGTCTCACGCAACTTCACTTTACGGTCTTTCAAAACTATTTCGTGGACTTTTTTTAAGTTTTCCGGAACAACTGCCGATTATGGGCGAACAGAGCGTTCAGCATCATCGGTGTTTGTACGATTGCGTTTAAATTCAGCATACCAGTCAATAATAGTTGATTTCCTTGGTGCAGAGTCTCCATAACGCTTATCAAACCACTGTTTGGCTTCAACAGTATTTTTCCCCATCAAAAAACAATGTTTAATCAACACACGAAATTCTTTTTTATCCCGTTGTTTTGAAAATTACAAAACTGGGGTCACTAAAACCACTCTAACCTGTAAACTAATTATCAGAATGTCATGAAATCTTGACATGTATCGTTTGAAGGATCCAGAAATCATATGGGTCTGTCAACAGTGTTGCTATATATGTGTCAGACCGGGGACTTATTGAGTGACGTGTTAGATCCTTCTAAGGAGGGAGGAGTTACATGCATGGACACCAGCACCTCCAAGCAAGCCACGTCAGCATCATTCCTAGAAACCCAACTCCTCAGCGTATCAGCATCCAGAATCATTTGTAAGAACTCTACTCCTTAGGCAATCTTCTAATTATCATAGCCAAGAATTCCATGTCAGCAATTTCATGCACTGAGAGCAATTACACATCTTGTCAGTCTGGCATCGACTGCTGCACAATCTCTTTTAATACGGCATAATTTTGCGAAAGTATATTTATGTAAAATAAGTATTATAAATTTATTTAAAGTTCAAAAAAAGTTAAAATGTTTCATTTTTCTTGGAAGACAACAGGGGCAGGAACATAATTAGTGTCAGATTAAAAAAAATTAGATACATGAAGCGACACTTGCTGTTATTCTGTTAAAATCATTATGAATATTCCGGTTTTTTAATTTCATGTATCTTGAATAACTTACAACAACAGGAATAACACACAAAGAGTAATAGAAAATTTAGTTATATTTATTAACTTTGCGAGGCGTAATAAAAAAAATGTAATACATCTTAATGAACATGCGAATTTTGTGGTGTCTGTGAGATTCCAGATGCCATTGTTAATAAATAGTGTATGTCTTGTTAAATAAATAGTGCATGGCTTGTTTGTTCTAGCCTAACTAGTCATTTAAGTGAAAAATCTAGCTCTGTAATATAGTTACATATACTGAGTGGTACAGTTTAACTGCACAGAGTTAAGACTTGCTTACTTCCTAGTGGAAAAAAATTCAATTGATATATCAACTCAAAAGAAAGAGACAGATATCATTGCAAAACAAAATTTGATTAACCTTTTGTGGGCGAAATACATTTTTTAATTTCAAGCGCATGAATGTGTACGGGATGCAGGTAAAAATTACGAATAAAATATAAACTAATACGGTGTACGGTTAGATTTTTCTGGATAGACGAAAGCTGAATAAATATTAGCTAATTTAATGAAATATTTAATTGTTTAAAGTTATTTATTTGTTATTTTTTATTTTGTTCTTTAAAGTGTTATTGCTCTGAAGCGCCCAAAAGGCTTTGAGTATCGAGCCTGAGTCGCCTCTCGTCCGTAAATCGAAGTAACGCTTTAGTAAATTCGGAATTAAAAACGTGAAAACATATGATACTATTGAGAAATAAAAATAATTTATTAAAAGTAGTATTGACAGGAAATTGTCTAAGTTTTATAAAATTTAGAATAAAAACTTATTGCTATTATTTGAAAGAATTGCAATTGTTTTCATTTTTAGTGAGCGTCTAGGAAACTCTGTGTTGGGATGGACCTGTTTTGAGATTGTGGTTTATCCAATTGAAATAATTTGCAACGTAAGTATACCCATCCAGAGATTTTAATGAACAGGTGTTCGTAAAAATTCCTAAGCTAGATATCCCATACACGAGCCCATTAATTACGAATGGGCCTCCAGAATCTCCAAATGAAGTTTTCGTTGCTTTATTCACAGCTCTTAAACATATGACGTTTTGTGTAATATAAATTTGAGGGTTAAATTGCTCACATTCTCTTTGAGATATAACTTTCACAAGCCCTTTCTGAAGCATGACAGCTTTTTTATTATTATTCTTTATCCCCCAACCAAGTATCCATCCTTCTTTTCCAAACGGTTTTTCAAGTTTTGAGTTTAGTTTAGCTCTCTGTACATTTGAAGCATACACAAATTCCTTATTTGTCCATAATATCGCAATATCATTCACTGCGTAGCAACATCTAGTTTTTACAACTTTGCAAATATCTTTGAAAGAGTTATGGATTTTATAATCTAACATTTTCAATTTCTGTCCCTGCTTTGCTTGAAGTTTCTTTTCAACTATACCAGCGTGAACGGTTACTTTTGGCTTTATCTTTCCGTGCAGGCAATGTGCGGCTGTTAGAACTGCATTTTTCGCTATTATTACTCCAGCGCAATCACTTATTGATATATTATCAATAACCTCAATATGCACTATATAGGGGAAATCCGTGTGGCCGGTAATAAAAAGTTGCCCATCCAATATTTTCGTACTTCCTACATCCTGCCCGTCTTTAATTGGTGTTCCAAACGATATTGGAAAGCAATAAGCAATTAAAATACGCACTAACAATTGTGTCATTGCTTGAAATGCCTACGAAACATTGAGACTTAATGGACTGTGGGGTTCGTTATATAGAATAGTAACAGGTGGTTCGTAATTTCATGCAAATAAAGATGTACAGTGAGGATTGTCTGGCCTGACAACAAGCTTTTTCTAATTTTTAACTGATGTTTCAAATTGTGATGCAAGTAAGTGAACCAGTTGAATACAAGTGACAGACTTTATTTGGGTAAACTTTGTATGTTTCTGCGAATGATGTATAACGCCGTAGTTTTCTATGAGTACAGTAAAGAAGCATTTACAATCAATGGTGTACGTTGTTTTTTTCACTTATAAATAATTTTAAAGGATTATGTATGTTTATCATGTAATAATGATTCGGTCCTTTGTCGCAGTTAGAAAAGCCACAAATATTTAAGAGAACAGTTCTGCTGAGTCTCAAATTTTATTTTTGATCTAAGTTCATGTATTTTGCAGATAGATGTACAAACGTTTAAAAAATTGATTAGGATATCGGTGCGTTCATGTTCATTAGGGAATTTGGAATATATTATAATACAAACTACTCAATAGACTTTTCGATTCTCTACATACGTTACATTCTGACAGAATAACAATCTTTGTAATCAAAAATGGTGACTATAAACAATTTATATTTCGCCTAATCTAAAATAACAGTCACCTATAAAATGCTATAGATGATATTAAAAATGTTGCTTTTATATTATTAATGAAAACTTTAAATATACGAATCTTTGATAGTTTTTAATACTTACAGCTGGACTGCAAATATATTTTTTACTTGTAATGCATTTTTTCTTAACTATTTTGTTATACGCTTTTATTCAACTCACTTTCGCTGTTTGCGACAAATCTTGCAATCAACATTTCGACTAGTTCTTAATAAGCTAGAGCTTTGAAATTTCGCACACGTTTACGAGTCCGGTAACAATGCAGACTATATTATATTTCACTGCAGTCAAAAGTGGCATATTATTCATTACTTTACCATCTTTCTAAACTGGTAATTTTAGCCTGTTGTGTAAAGTTTTACCGCCTACCAGTCTAGCTGCTAATCCTATTAAAGCGTCACCTTTAACTGCCGTTTTTGCATAGCATCGGTTTGTTTGATTCTTCAGCAAATTAAAGAGAGAAGTTTCCCTGTTCCAGCGCCAGCAGTGATAAACAGTCTTTTTCGATGTGTACTTTCATTTATCTTTGAGCTGATTCAAACTCTTAATTATCCATTAGTTGTTCAGACATTTCCTCTTCTTCTTCTTCTATTTCTTGTGGTTCTACGTTATCAAATATTTGAAATGCATGAACTTTAACTGGAGGAGGCAACATATGTGCGAATGCACAAAAAAAGACAGGTATACTTAGTAAAAGTTCTTCTCTTAAAATTGGAAACAGCTAAAACAGCAACTTGTTTACATATTTTGCTAAATCACATTTATGGAATGTTGGCTTAGGCAAAATATTTGCCTAGAATGCTCATAATTAGAAAATATTTATTGTAAATTTGTTAATTTACAGTATATTGTAAACTCAAATACGGCAAGAATATGCTCAGAGGGTATTTGGGGAGCACCCAACTCATTAAGATTTTCGAGACTATGTACGCTTTTATTTAGTTTTTTTAATGATTTCTCATAAAATCTTATAATGTTCTGATATTTGAATTTAACGGTTTATAGGTGCTTCATTGGCTGCTTGCAAAAAACTACACCATATTGGAGAATGTGTTGGTAAAAACTACAGCATAGTTGAGAATGTGTTGCGAAATCTTTGATAATATGCACCTCAGACGTTCGTAGTTGAGATGCTTGATTGAAGTCAGCTGATTGCTAGCAATATTTGTACTCTTCACACTTGCGTTTAAATGCATTTGAGAAATTTCTTCCTCTCTCGCACCACCAGCGCTTATGGAAGCAAGAGCTCTTGGTTGCTTGAAAGCTCTACCAATACAATCGTAAAGAGCTTTCGACTATTTGCATTCTTGTTTCTTTTGTGTTCTCCGTTGAAATGCCGTTATTTGATGTTATCCATACTTCGATATGTGCCACCATACACCGAAACGTTTTTTTTTAATTAGTTTTGCAATACTTAGCCAGAAGTGGCAAAAATACTGTCACCATCTTCTTCTTAATGTTTCTATATGATTTTTTAAAAATACTATAACACATTCTACTAAATGTTTCCATTACCATTTATTACTCATATCCATTCCTAGATCCGTCTGCTAGTTCAAGGGATTCGGTTTTTAACTGTCTATTCGAGTTCTGGAGAGATTGATCATGTTTTATTTCCAATTCTCGTGGGAATAAAAATAAGTGAATCCAATAAAAATTTAAAACAAGCTGAAGCTTCAGCAATGACTCAAGCCAAAGGAGCAAAGGGCAATGATTAAGGAAAATAAATCCCAAAAGCGTCAAGGGTGGTTCACGAAGTATAGAATTATTTAATACAAAAAAGCTGAAGCCAAAATATTATGTGTTTTAATTTGATGAATAAGGCCAATCTAAAAAGCGTACTATGAACATTATGATTATTAATAATGTACGTCATATATGAATTTCTGCATATAAGTTTTGCAAAATTTGCCATGCTATTTAAGCCATATTATGCAAAGAAAATGATGCTGTTAAGGAGAGTGTAGATTCAGATGAAGATGTGCCAACAATTCGACCACGAAAACATCTCATCCAATCAATTCACAATACAAAAGTGGAAATCCGAAATGTTCCGGCAGGTGTCAGAGTATCATATTTCATGGTAACATCCAATCCT
Source organism: Proctacanthus coquilletti (assembly GCA_001932985.1). NCBI lineage: Eukaryota > Metazoa > Arthropoda > Insecta > Diptera > Asilidae > Proctacanthus > Proctacanthus coquilletti. Next base: position 192,660 of record MNCL01000217.1, on the reverse strand, counting down.
GAGAACTACCATTATAGTCTAATTGTGAATTGCTAGAAGATTATAACACAGCTCAAGAAGCATTTCTAGCACGAGGATAAAACTCAGAAAAGTAGCATATTATTGAAATGGAGGAAGAAGAAGACAAATGTCTGAACAACTAATAGACAACCAACAGTTTGGATCAACTCAAAGAGCTATGAATATTAATCAGAAAGAAGCATGTCTGGGATTGAGCATTTTTTATCTTCAATTCTCTTTGGAACCAAAATTTTTGTACAAAGTTGATTAAACTAAAGTACTTGGCCAAGGATCGATAGGGATCGATCAGGTCAAGTCAGTAGAAATCTGAAGCCAGTGTAGGACAGTCAAAATCAAGAGCATTAAGGCAAGTTAAGAGTAGTGTAGCCGGGTGGAGTTAACTTATTTAAAAGTCTATTCCAGAAATCACGAGTCGAGTATTGTACGGGCAATTTGAAAATAAAAGTCTGGACAACGTGAATAAAAGTAAAATGAAAGATTGTGAATAGGGCGGCGACTTAAACGTTGTGTTTAGATCATTAAATAAAACAACTTAACCAAGATAGACTTTGGCTTTGATTTTGTCACCACCTCCTCACATTCTCTTACTCGCATTCTAAACATTGGTGGAAAAACCCTACGAAAAGTCCATATTTATCCACATTCGTAACAATTAGCGCAGCCGGTAGAATCAAGGAAACCTGGTTCTTGCAATATCATAAGTGCTTGAAAAGCCTTGGTCCTGCGAACAAATGGGTTTCAATTTTGTATTTAAATATAGGCAAGACACCTTTACCCATAAATCGGTGCTGAGTCTGCTCCGGGAGTATTTTGATGTAAAGAGAATAGTTCTTTGTGCTGTGTGACGGAGCATTCATTGCTTCGTGACAGAGTGTCCCTGTTCATCTGATCTTGAGATTCTTTGCATATGCTTAAAATTAAAATGCAAAAAATACTTTTCTTATCACAGCTTATCTCCCATCTGTAGCAACCCCTAATTTATACGATGCGTTCGCTTTATACATTGATGAATTTTCGACCATTTTACGCCCATATGACGACATAATTGTTTTCGCACATTTAAACTATTACCAACTATTAACTCGTTGCCCTCTGACATCGAAGGTTGTTTGCCTATGTATCCATCGACCTCTTATCATCCCTCGTCGTTCATCGATAGCCTCATTTCATCTGGTTTCTCTCAGTGCTCTGTGGAGTGGAACAACTTCAGTCGCTTTCTAGATCACAGCACTGACGTAAGACGTTGCCTGGTTCTTTCCGAAGTTATCACATCATCCTTCTCTTTTTGTATCTTTTTTGATAGATCCCGAATCGGTTTAGCATAGTTCTATTAGTAATTTCACTTTTAACTTTAGAAAAGCGCACTTCTTTAAACTTAATGGGTTGTTGTTGAACTCTGGTTGGTCTAATGTTTTGAATGAGCGTGACATCGGTGAGTAGTGACAGCTTTTTATAGGAATCTATTTGCTTGTATCTCATATTGTGTTCCCATTACCAAGTCATCTAATTCTTTTTCTGATCCTCCGTACATCGATAAATCACTGAAGAACTTAAAAACGTAAAAGGCAAAGCTTGGAAATTTTTCTGTTTGTGAAGAAGTGACATTGATTTTGCAATTTATGCTTCAATGCGCAATGCATACCTAGCACATTCCGGGTTTAGCGGATAGCTTTTCTAGTGGTTCCTGCATCTCTTTTAAAGCGTTGTTCTGGCCCACTTGTACCTGTCCCATGTTATTTATTTAGTTTGTCTGTTTCGTGTGGCGTCTTCCCTTGCTCCTTGAAGTCGCCTACCATCATTCCTATTTTCAAAAAGGGTGATAGAAGTGACATATTAAATTACAGTCTAATTCATTAGCTATAGCTAAATTATTCGAGGCTATAAAATGTCGCAGTTTATATTATCATTATAAGACTTTCTTAGCAGACTTTCAGCACAGTTTTGTAAAGGAGCATTCTGCCATGACTAATCTTTTAGAATTTTCCTAGTTCTGCTTCTCCGCTGCCAAAACTGGGAAACAAGTCAATTGCATTTGCAACGATTTTAGTAAAACCTTCGAATTAATCACGACATTTTGGTTCATAAAATAGCCGCTCTTGGCTTTCCACTTCCATCCGTTAAGTGGGTTCGTGTAGAATTCAATGTGTCATTTCGTGGTTGTATAGATAAAATAAAAGACCTAAGAGTATGTTTTAATAGTTGTCTTTCTTTCGATGACCATATTGACGCTATTGTCAACAAAGCCAACTCAACTTTGGGTTCCATCAAGGGATGGACTAGGGAATCTGACGATCCCTACATAACACGACTCCTCTTCTGTACGTTTGCCAAACCCATACTTGAGTACGCTTGTTGCATTTGGTCCCGATTTCATCGAGTTCACATCAGGACCGAGATTGTTCAACGCCGTTTTGTTCGTTTCGCCCTGTGCTGTCTACACTGAACAAATCTGCCCTTCCACCTTATCGCGACAGGCTGAAGTTTACCAAACTCAACTCTCTTGAACAAAGACGTGAATATCCAAAACTGATTGCATTCAGGGAAAAATTAATTCACCTACTCTTCTCTCCCTACTTAATTACTCAATTCCCTTATCGAACTCAAACCGCACTTTACGATGTTTGCTTGAAAGCAGTGGCTTTTGAATTTAATTTTTGGCATTTATACCGAATGACTCTAGGCAATCTCTATCGGTTTTGTTTGTATTATAACTTGAATACTTAAAACATTTCTTTTAACTTCATTTGCCTGTACGACATTATCAACTGTTTCATTTACAATCAGTCGCCAAATTTTCCGTTTTGTTGCCGGATCAAATTTAGCAGGACGTCCACCCTTGTTTTCCACCACTAAAATTTTGAATTTATTTTTCATATATGTTATTAATCCATTATTATTTTAAATTTTGCAGCAATTTTCAGAACAGGAACTCCACTTTCAATACCTTTTGCAAGAGGAGCTCTCAAAATCGTTTCAGTTATTTTAGCCATGGCTATAAATGTTATTATAGTATATTGTTCTAATCGAGAAATTACTGAATCACATTTATAGGAACAGTTTTGTTAAAAAACAATATTTTCATTTGATTTTAGCTTACTTTCTTCTTGGGGCAAAAATCACAAGTCCTTTGGTAACCAAACTGTTATCAAATTGCATAAAATTTTTGCATCAAGGGCAACCAGATGTAAATTACACTTTTAGTAAATTTCGATATGAACTGGTATATAAAATGTGTACGGTTGCTGATCTTCTATTAATTAGACATTTGAATATTTTACTTCTCTTTCCGTGTAATTTTTGAGTCACTGTACACTGTAAAAATCGTACGCATTGGCACGAACAAATCAGCTAGCTAGCAAGAAAAATTCCAAGAGTTTAAACGGTGAAACCCGTCACCTTTAGGGGATAAAGTCCTATTGAAAAGGAACTTCATAGAAGTGTACCTGGTAACCGCCATTCTCCTGCAGGTTAATACCATCATCTGTGTGAAAAAACGTTTGGACACAGGGCATAACAATCGGCTGAAACCATTTTTCGAATAAAAGCGAACACGGATAAATATTTTTCTTCTCTTCAAAAATGTTTTAATCACTCAATTTACATTTAACATGGATATGATTGAAGTTGATGGGATGTATAAAGTGACTAGGATGTTATCACTAGAAAATGATGCATATCCAATAGAAGCAAGTGGATATCCTTTACCACACAATTTTGATATGATAAAAGAAGATTTCATTATGCATACATTTATAATTTTGCAAATTGTTCAAAATCTGTGCTGAGACTTTAAAATAACGACAAGTTTCTAGTTGCGAATGTGCTTTTAGATTGTGCCATCTTTCCTTGAGTAGTTGAATAGTTCACGAAGAACAGATTTATTTAATACAAAAAAGCTGAAGCAAAAATATTATGTGCTTTAATTTGATGAATATGGCCAATCTAAAAAGTGTCGTATGAACAGTATGATTATTAATAATGTACGTCATATATGAATTTCTGCATATAAGTTTTGCAAAATTTGCCATGCTATTTAAGCCATATTATGCAAAGAAAATGATGCTGTTCCTTAACACTCTCCTTAGAGTGTAGATCCAGATGAAGATGTGCCAACAATTCGACCACGAAAACATCTCATCAAATTAATTCACAATACAAAGGTTGAAATCCGAAATGAAATGAAACTGCATTTAATCAAATTTATGCATTTCAAATATTTGAGAACGTAGAACCTCAAGAAATTAAGAGTTTGAATCAACTCAAAGAGCGATGGTGGAATATTATTTTACCATTTGCGAGGACGCGTAATCTGGCTTGATAACGACCAAGCAGGTTGACTGTTTTTTGCTTTAGTTTAGTCGCTCGCACTCCACGGAAGTTGATTCGTTGGAGGATTTCCCTGGGTAGGTAGATGTCTACATCTTCATGGGTGGTAAGTCTTTAATGAGTGTTGTCCATCCTCATTTCCAATTCATCAATAGTGGTCGTCGGGCGCAATGTGGATAGGGAAGTTGTCCCTCTACCGTTGATGATGGCGGTTCTGGAGGGTGTTGGCTTCACAAACCTGGATTGTGTCTTCCTAGAAGTGAAGGGCTGCGATGAAGTGCCTGCCTCTGTGGTTGTTGTAGATTGTTGTTCCCGTGTTGGCATTTTCCATTTCGACATTATATGAGGCATTTGGCCTTCCCGGTTGGGTGAAGTATATGTCCTCTAAAATCTCAAAAAAATCTTTTAGTTCGTACGACATCTGTAAGAATAGTTTTGTGAACTTGAGGATGTTTACATTTACATATAACACCAATGGACATCCGACACAAAACATTTGGTTTATTTTGCTGATTACTTGCCTTCCTTTTCAGAATAGTCTGTTATTGGTAACCTACCATACACAGTTTGTATATCGGCCTTTTGTAGGAGTGGTTGTGGGTCCGAGCCTCCATAACTCTGATGAGTCCATTTGTGCCTGGATAGACGTTTTGGACTGTGTCTAACGGCCAATTTGTTGAAGTAACATTTTCGTTTTTCATTAAAACTACTTGCATTTTTTTTTTGGGATTTTTCCCATTTTGGTCGGTTTTGCATTTGATTTATGTAGTCCTTGGACCAATTATCCCAAAAATGTTTGTAGAGCTGCTGCAGATGTTTCCATCGTTGAGAGATGGTTGCCTGTGCTGTTGAGTATTCGGGTTCTGGTAAAGTTGATAGTGACTGGCAAATTAGATAATGTCCCAGAGTTAAAATGGATGCTTCAAGAAGATCATTTGGAACATGACATAGAGGTCTTGAGTTTAGACAGGCTTCTTTTGGGGTAAGAATTGTGGTAAACTCATCAAATGTGCATGGAGAGTTGCCTAACCTTCTCCGAAAGTAGTGTTTAATTGATTTCATACCGACTTCCCAACTTCTTCCAAAGTTTAAAATGCCATGTAACTGCCTTAGGAACCAGATATTCTATTATTCTTCTTGTACACTCCTGAATAGCTTGAGTTATTTCCTTATCAAGTATGACCTTTCCTCAGTTAGTCGGAGTATATGTCTGTGCATAACCCCCTTTTAGCCACAAATCTTTTTAACGCGGCGACGAAGGCTGCGGAAGTGAGATCTGAGACTAATTCTTTAAGTATATCGCATGTGATAATGCACAGAAATATACAAATGTATGCCTTTTGATACTTTAAATTCCGTAACGTTGATACCTTTACGGTTATGGAGCCAGCATAATCTGCTCCTACTTTGGTGAATGGTTTGGCAATACTTGTTCGGCTGGAAGGTAGACTTTTCATTAATTGAGTTGTCGTACGCAAGTGATGCATTTGTGAATTTTTGTTGTAATGGTGTCTACCATTAGTCCTCAGCACAAGGGATGGACCTCCGTGTAATGTATCTTTATGAACCTTGCCGAATGTCAGTTACGTGAGGGAGCCGTGGTAAGATTATCGGATACTTTTGGGTGTACGGAATCGGTGCGTTTTCTAGTCTACCACCTAAACGGATTAGTCCAACATTATCTATAAACGGGGTGAGTTTTAAGAGTTGACTATGTTTCGATAATGGTCTTTTATTAATTAAATATTGCATTTCTTCTGGAAATGATACTTGTTGGACCAGTTTGAGGATCGTAATTTCAGCTTCGCGGTATCTGGAAGCAGATAATTCTACACTCTTTTTTTGAGGATTGTGGCAATTATGTATGAATATTTTTATTCTGGCAATAATGCGAACGAAGCGGGTGTAAGAAGAGTATCGCAATAACATGTCATCCTCGTCTTTAGCTAAAAGGCTTGTAATACGTGTCCTTTTTGCTTCTAAGGTAATACTTTCAAAAAATTTGCTTATAGTTGGCCATTTGTGCTTCTTTTCTACTAGCCACATTGGACCGTTCCATCACAGTCTATTCTGGATTAAATCTTTGCAGGAAATTCCTCTAGATGCTATGTCAGCAGGGTTATGTTGGCTGAAAACATGACACCAGCGTTCATATTTTAGAACATCTTATCTCGCGATTTGCGACATAGGTTTTCCATTTTGATGGATGTTCCTTGATTCATTGTGGAATCAGTCCAAGAAAATATGGAAGCATCGTGTAGTCGCATAGTTTCGATTATTTCCTTAATTAATTTTGTTAGAAGTACTGCTCCGTTTAATTCTAGACGTGGTATTGTGGTTGGCTTTGTAGAGGCTAATCTTGTTTTGGCGGTGAGTCAGGCCATCCTAAAGGATCATATAGAGATGCGATATTGGGTAGTATCGTTCTCTTCGTTGTTTTGTCATGCCTTTGGAATAAGAGTGAACGTAAATTTATCAAATCTTTTTAATACTGCTCGTTTGAATTGCCCTAGGATAGGAGGCTCATTGTTAATGAATGGCAATCTGACTTGAAATCGTCCGTTCTGAAGCCGGTGGTGACTTTTTTGAAACATATGTTCTGCTTCCTCCTTTGTGAAAACTGGTCTTGAGGGAATTTATTCCCAAAATTTTTTAAGTTGTTCATTTATTTGATAATCAGCCGTTGTAAGTGTGAGGGTTTTGATCTCAGTTTTCCTAGTTGGCATTGTAGAACCGATTAATATCCAACCCAATATAGTATTGATAGCTACCGGCGCTGTTTCTGAGCCGCGTTTGATACTCGTTTTAATGATTTTTGCATATATGTGGGTTCCTAACAACGCATCGATAGGACCAGGTTTCTAAAATGTAAGATCAGTAGGATCAGGATTGCAGATGTTTTAGATGGCTGATGTAGCGTGACATGGACCTAGTTGGCAAAGGACCAGTAATTTCCTTTATCACTAAGAAATTTTCTGCTATAGATGGTGCTGCATCCGACCATTTCGATCGCAGATATAGTTTTGTCTGTTGTTGTGCAATACCTGCAGGTCAAGTGTTTATCGCTACGTTTATCGATGTTCGTGTCCTGTTATCGCTACAGAGGTTCGTGTCATGTAGCTGCTAGTCTTTTACATGCTGCTTCGGTAATAAATAAGGATTGTGATCCAGTATCGATGAGGACCCATAGTGTTCGTGGCTCTCCATCTTCGCTTTCTGTAATTATTAATGCAGTAGAAAGCAGTGATTGTTGATTTTCCTTGATTTAGAATAGTTGCGTAATGTTGCCTGTATCAGAGCAGTAAGCTCGTTCAACTTGTACTTGAAGTTCAACATAGTTATCTGCATTTGCATAACGAGAGTGTGTTTTGGTTTGTCCTGGTTCAGATGATTGTATTTCTTATGAACGGCGTAAATTTTGCCATTTTTCAGTTGTTTGCTCCTTTTTCTTAAAAGAAAAAAAAACAGTTTTGCAGACTAAACGTATGATTATTTGGTTATAAACTGGCGCAAATTTATTTTCAAAAGGCATGTGTGGTGAAAAAATCAACAAATGTTAAATGGCCAAAAGAATAAGTCTGGTTATCAGCGCAGTAATCCTGGGTAATCGTTTTGAAGGACAACAAAAATAAAACATTTCTAATATGTTTATATTAAATGAAGCTCGAACTCTTTTATTAAAGGCTTGCAAAGTTAACATTTGAAATTAATAGAGGAAAAAAGTCAAGGAAATCGGAATTCAGGTTACGTTGTCTTATTTTTTAATCTTATTCTTTGAAAAGTAAAATTTAAAGACACCCTTTTTTATTTTCAAGACTATTTTTTGTCTTAATAAACAAAACAAAACAAGAAAAACGTGATAGATTTTTATTTTTAAAATTTTATCTTCAGGATATTTATAATAAAAGTCGTTAAGCATTTTCTGTTTCTGTTAAATAAATATAGTAGTATATTTATTATTTAAATATATTCTCAGTTACATGTTTGTATAAATAACTACATCCTTAAATTTCGAACCGCCTGAATTCTTTCTCGAACCCATGTATGTATATTTTTCTACATTAGCAAAGAGAGATTTGGCTTAATTAAGTTTATTAAGACACTTGCGCGCTTAGACGATATTACTATCAGTACCTACATCAGGAACATGGGCGGATGTAAGATTTTAAGCAAAGAATTAAGCAGAGCGGACCAACGAAAAGAAAGAGATCTTATTTTGGAGTTTTTGTATATATTTTTAAAACATGCCTTTGAAAAGAGAGTTATATTTTCGCGAAAAAATAGTTTTTCCGCACATTTTTCATTGCTCCACTTTGATCCCTAAATGTGAGCAAGGTTTAGCCCAAAACTTATAAGTGGAATTTGACCCAAGAAGAAAAGCGATAAATATAATATTTACTTTACTTAGAGCCTTCATTTCTAGTTCTTTATACTAGCCCGAGTGCCTTTTGCTTCTATGACTATAAATACGCAGTACAGGAGTGCGAAATTAATAATAAAACTTAGCTAAGGAATGAATTGAATTTTATGAACAGAAAAAAGGACTAAGTGTTGATTAGTCATCAAGTCAAAAATCTAACTATAAATCGCATTTCTTTGCCGCATTACATTGCTGATGCGCCGAAAAGATATAAAATGGAAGAGTGCTCCTGGGAGCCCTCGAATGGAAAGGGCTAAAGCTTCTGTCATTTTTAGGCAAAGTACGAACAAACCAGAATCGATACAATACTGGTAGCTATGATTTATAATGTTAAATTAAGCTTCTCGAAGAAGCAGCAAATCACTAATTGACATAGAAAGATATTTGTTTTTTTTTAAATAACTTTTGCTTACGTACATTAGACACTTCCAAGCAGTCCAGAATAGAAATTCTGTTTTATGTTCCTTTTTATAATAATATGGAAAAATGAGATCATAACTTTGTATAGAATTAAAGGAAACTTGTAAAAGGTTCATTTTTACGGAACCAAGAAACTTGCAATACTTAAACGTATAACCATAATTCGTGAAATATTATTAAAGCAGTTCAAATGTAGTACCATATCAAGGTGGTACTGCAAGCGCTTTGTATCCTTCAATATCGTATTAGTATTGTTCTCAATAGCTTCACTCAACGCTTTTGAAACATAATACACTTGTTCTATACTTGTTTTCCTAAGTACAAATTAATTTACAAATAATAGTCTCTGATAACCTCAAAAATTTACTGTAGCTACATTTATACAAAAGGGTCTAATTTTGCTGCTAGAACGATTTCCCTTAAACTCACACAAAGCACCGTAAATAAAAACCCACCTACCTGCTGAAATAAATACGCTATTATACTGATTGCGTATGCGGAGGAAATCACCTTTCTTCCTACAAAGTGTCCCAAAAGGCGTTGATTTCAGTTTATATCCGCAAAGAAGCTTCAAGAAAAAGGCGCAAATGGGCAAAACTGTGTGGATTGTTACATATACAAAAAAAAATGCGTGTGTAAATCTGTTTGTAAATAAACGTTCTTTTTGGGTCACCCTTAATTTTCGTCAAATGTTAGGTAAATACAGAAAATTCGAAACCGAATCAATCCCATACTCTATAGCTTGAATAAAAAATAGAAAAGTGTCAATTTATGTTCAGGTGTGCATTGGTAATTTTAAGTTCCAATTACTGAGAAACAGAGTGGGGTGTGACTAACTTCATTTGGATGACTTAAGGATTTTTAGGATTTGTTTAGGGTATGCAAAGTTAACAATTATTGGCATATTGTTGTTTAAAAATCAATTAACAAACAATAATTTTTTTAAAGATTTATAACTGGTTCAGATAAATGTGAGGTAAATGTAAGCTTTTTCCGCTGTTCGGTCATTTACGTGAAAATGTTGCGAAAAAGTGTTCTTAAACTCAAGAGAAAAGAATTTGTATAAATTTCGTTTCAAAGGTCGAAAACCTTCAAATTTCAGGCTTTACACGTGGACTTCAAAAAAGAAATCAGTCTGGCCGGACAAGAATATTTAAAGAATGCATTCTCTCTTAAATATATTATTTTACCACCACGAATGATAAAGAAAAATATGTAAATGCGGAAATATAATAATATGCGGAGGATATGAAATGGGTTCTTCCATACATTTATGGAGAAATATGTAATCTGAAAGAGAAGCTCACTTCACAAACGCAGGTTGCGAAAGTTCGATTGGCACCCAGGAGTTAAAAAATATAAATTGATGTTATATCTCCCAAGAATCCACGTAAAGCGCTGAATGCTCATCCTACGTACCCTGATATCGTTGCGTGAAAAGGGACTACTTGGAATTGAGAGACTTTCCTCCGGGCGAAAATTTGTTAAAGCAGTTTTCTTTTGGCTAATATTTAATATAACCTTCTTTGAGCTTAAATACTGCTTCGTATGTTCTTTAAATCTGAAGCTTTTTGCGTCTTAATAATTTCATATTTCTGGCCTAGGGGTGACATCTAGCCACCTTCCGGCTCCTTCTACTATTCTAATTCCGGCGTTACAAATTCTGTAGCATTATAATTATTGGATTTCCTAGATGATATGGCAAACACTTTTTTTAAGGTACGTACACGTATATATCATAAACACACTTATATTAGGCATTTCCTTTAATTGACCATTAAATAAATTTTCTTTGTCAGACAGACTGGCTGATTTAGCAGAAAGTCGGCCGTCTGTTCGCTGGGATTTACGTAAGTCCGACGGAGCATTAGCGGCAAGGCGGCCGCGGTATTAATAGTTGTCTCTGTATGTTATTAAAATTATTTTTAAATTTTTCCTTTATTTTTGGTCATTGTAGCGAGCAAATGACGTCCGGCAGGGGGTTTACAGGTTCAACCGCGCTTCATATCTAAGCGACTGACGTACTCCCATGGGCCTGTGTTGGAACTACTTTCGGCTCTTGAGATATGTTTCCGAGTTTGATGATGTTGTGTAACGCAAAAGCTTAAGACGCTGAAGCACATTTGAGTTCAGCTGTGCTGTCAAAGCTATCAGCAGCCGTCTGATGGTATTACTGCTGCAAGCCAAAGGCGAATGTCTTGGCTTTTCTGATTTCAGTTTCATTCGAGACGTTACTTTGTTAATATCGTTCCCCTAGGCTAATCGGCCGGTTTTCATACGCTTCTTTGGTATTTTGCGTAGTATACATCGGAACACCAATTTATCTAGTCTCATTGTACTAAAAGTCTTATCACGGCAAAGCTAAGTTAATTAACCGCAAATTCCCTCCCGATCCCTCCCGATATTTTTGAGTGGACAGTTGATATACATTGGAGAAGTATTCCATCAGTAATAGGAACTCACCTAGTTCTAGTTTACCGGTGCATACGAGTAAAGGCTCACTAATCGATCGGTTCATCGTCTAACTATTGCTAAACAAACGTAATATTAATAAAAAACAGTGTTCTGTTCTTCTCTCAAGTAAAGTATATTACACGATTCAATGCAACAAGTGACTTAAAAATTGCAGTAAATATTCAATTTGTGGACGAAATTCAGAATATTAAATATAAACAAATAAATTAAAAGTGAAGTAAGTGCTTGTTATATCTGAGCTGGTCAGAATTGAAGAGTTTACGTTACGGCTTTTTATATTTATCTATCAGTCGCGACGCAACATCAAAACTTATGAAAAAAACATTGTTTCAAATCAAGATGAAAGATGAATCAAATTTGTTGCATAATTAATATAGTACTATTCTAATAATAAAAAAATTGTTGTCTTTAACACAACTACTTTTGTGAGGAAGCTCAAGTGCCCAAGCTATATTATTTCCGTTTTTATTTATTAACAATCCTAAATCGATGTTGGTTTAGCTTTTTAATTCTTCTTCACTTGGTACGTAACCATGAAATCGGCTTCTTTGGAATTCACGAAGTACAGACAAGGTAAAGCAGAAGGGTTTGTAGCGTCCAGTAAGCGATACTTAGTGATTGCCTCATTCCTTCTCTCTTTTGCGTCTTCGTTACTACATTATTTTATCATCTTGCGATATTTGTTATTAATTGAATTACTCAAATTTTCTCCTGATAGAATTATGCAGGTTGTAAACAAATAAGCGAACCATTTGTGTTTATTTTACAGTTATTTTTATTTTATACTACAGATAACCCCGGAAACAAAGAACTAGTACGAAGAGGGGGGCTAGATTCCAAAATTTTAAAAAGCATGCTATTCTATTTTCATAATTAAGATAAATATCTTTATTAAAATTTTTTTAAAGTAATATATATTAATATGAATTAAACAATGTTTTCTTCGTCATCACTAAGCACTATTAACCGAGGGCGTTTTCTTTTTGGCAAGATATCCTCATCCTTTGAGCATTTTTCTACATTATCTCCAGATCCATGCTCTATCTTTTGCAAAAAATCTGTTATTTTAGATTGCTTGCTTTTGAGTTAAAAGATCTTTATAAATTTCCTTATATGGTGCTAAGCGCTTATGAAGTTCTCTTTTAAACTTTGTGCTCCTTTCATTTGAAGGATCTTCATTTAAGAAATATGACTCTAACTGTTCGGCTAAGCCTAGGCCTTTCTTTATGCTTTGTAGCGTAAACTTTTTAACTTCTTCGTTTTCACCTATGCTACCATCCTCCGTGCTATAAAAGCACCGTGTTATATGGGGATGTTCCCAATTCTCGAACCGTGTTATAGTGAATCCGTACTATAGAAGTGCCGTGTTATACAGGGGTTACCTGTACTGCTTTATTTATTAATAAAAAAGTAGTTCATGCGACTGTACTTGAATTCTAGAAACGGTCTGTACCATTTTTGCGTATTTGTCTGTTTGTAATTGTATCATGTAAAAACCACGGAACCGATTTACAAAGGGTTCGTATTAATGTTTTAAATTGCGGAGAGTAATCTGAGGTATGTTTCATTACAATACGTCACGCGATTTCTGACGTATGACACATGATGAGTTAAAACTGGTGCAAAAGACATTGAAACGTGATGTAGTTATAATATAATAACAAACGGTACGTGACGTAACGCATGAAACATCCTAGCCAAATCGTAGCATTATGCGATATGATGTAATAATATACGCTAAGGAACGCGTCGCAGGAGAAAAATAGCAGAATGCAGACAATATAGCTAAGACAAAATCGTTTCAAACACTAGAAGTGAGACGTTCTTATGCTACACAAGCAACCTTTCAAAATAGTCAAAGATAGTTCAGTTTATCTTCGTAGAGAGTATACTGAATTAATTTAATTTCTTTCCGTAATTTTTTTTGATGCTGATTCAGTTGTTATGTACTTTTTATTCAACCAGTTAACTGTCTTTGGGGAAATGACTATTAGGCAATTTGTTTTTGTACTGTTAGCAATTTTTCATACACATTAACTTTATTACCATACACCCTTCAAATTTGTAATGAAAACATTTGCTGTCCGTTTGACGAGTATACTTTTTTACTTTGGCTTTTTATAATCGTAAATATACTTTTAAAGAAATCCGCAATTAAAGGGTTAACATTTGTATAACTGTATTATGAAAAGACACAATTTATAGTAGTAACGCACTTTGAAGTTAATTGCAGAATGATATAAATAATTACTGGTTCTGCAGTAGTTCAACCGAAATAAAAAGTATTTGTCAACAATTAGATGAATAATGTGGTCTAATTATGAATTAATAAAAATATAAGCTTATATCACTGCGATAATTCATTTTTATAGTCATCGTTACTGATTCTGAAAATTGCCATTCTGTCATCTTATGGACGGAAGGAGTAAAATTATCTATCCAATCGGTATTAATAAGATACGCTGTAACTTCTCCAGTTAAGATAAAAATATGCACATTCTAATCAGTATTTAACTAAGTACCTGTAACTGTGCTTGTAAGATATACGAAATGAAATACTTTGATATTTTCAACTATTAAGATTTCCTTCCTTTTAAATCTATAAAACTACAATTCTTTGTCAATCTTAGGCTACAACAGATTCGAGATATAATTTCAATTTAATATTATGTTTTCAGATTATAATATTAATTCTGCTTCCTTTGGAAAGACCTTGAAAAAGTTGGTGGAAATGTTGAGTTCTTAAAAATCTGGTATTTCCCTCTAGAAGTGATATCGAGCCGTGATTAGAGCCAATGGATTAAATGTAGGAATTTCTCCCAACATATCAGTGAGATCCAAATTAAATATTGAAATATTAAGTAAAGAGCAAACAATTACACGAAATTCTTATAATAAAAAAAGGTAACTTGATACTTGATAATATCTAGGTCTCTAATCTTATTTTGATATTCTTACCGAAAGAGTTATACAAATTTCATTTATTTTTTTCGAAGATCTTGATAAACAATAGTGAGGTTGCCAGTATTTTTAATTTTAACTTATGTTCACTCTGCATGAATGTTATTGTGACAGAGTTTTCTTAAATTTTACGTTTACGTTTACTTTAAATTATGAAGTGCATTGCATTACGTAAGTAGTCTTTTGGTCCTAATATTATTCTCGTGATTAAGTTTAAAGCAACGAAATTAGCTACGCCTGCTTTCAAAATAAATTATTAACAATTCAAGAGCCACACAAAAATTGCTTTTAATTATCTTCCTTGGTACAAACATTTTGTCTGGCTTGAGTATGGTTCATATATGATAATGCAATCGACTAAGAATGCCGTCTTTTAATAAGTTTAAAATTTTGGATCAAAATACATATTTTATATTTCGCTTGTATCTGTAGATTTCTAATATCTATTACATCAATTGTCATCATCATCATAAGAAATTGCGGAAATCAAATAAATATTATAAATTCATAATTCTAGGGGTTTTTAATTTATCTCTAACTAGTTTAATAAACTCTCTACATTTACTATTACTTAGTTTACTCCGTTTATAATTCTATTACGAAGATTCTCACGTGGTTTTATTAATCAACCTGCTAGTTCAACTATCTTTGGTCATTTTGACTAACGAAGATGTTTCCTTTCTAATGCTCTAATGTTATATGCATTTCTCTCACAACTATTTTTGCTTTATAACGTTTAAGTTGTTTTTTATGAAATGTGTCATGTCCCATAGCGTCACATTCCGTGTTACGTACAGTAGTGTAGCACATATCGCGTCACGTGTTAAGTGTCAAAACACGTGTCATGTGGTATGTCTTCTTTGTCACGTGTAGTTATGCCATATTTCATTATATATAGGTTTTATGCCATATCATATTATACGGCACGTAACTTCTATCAAGTAATGCGTTTTCATATAATAGTTTTGTACCATATCTCACACGTCCCCTCAGGTTATAAAGCATTAGCGAAAACATCATCGAAATTTGTTCAGTAAGTAGTTTTTACCTGATCCGAGTACAAGCAGACCGGGAATTTCGGAAATGGTAAATATTATTTCTAGAGGTTGGTTATAATCACCGAAACTCATTTTTTCAAAAATATCTTTAATCTATACACTTTTCACTTATGCATATCAAGATAGCGTTTCCTCTGGTTTTTCTAAGTTGTCCTAATACTTCTATTATTGCAACTTTCCTTATATGTTTCATTTAAAAATTCTCGCTTGTTACTCAAAAATATACCATTTAACTATATTAATCTACAAAGCTGACTCGGCAAAATCTTTTCTAGCATATAGATTCTGTGGGGTGTTCTAATCAATGTTTGTTTCGATATCTCCCTCGGAAATACACCATTTGTGAGTACATATTCTTTTACTTAACTTTTTTAATGCGTACCCTAAGAGGCTAATTAATATGACATCGGAAAGAATTTTATGCCTATTTTAAAAAAAAATCAAAATTGTTTCTTCACACTTATCCGGTGACGCTGTAAGTTATACTTTGTACGCCTTTTACACACTTTAAATAACTACTTAATATATGTGTAAACAGAAAACGGCAGAAATTAATGGGTAAATTTTGGAGTACAAATCTACCTTCCGCCTCAAATGCTAATGTGTAATGTGTACTTCTTGTAAATCAAATTCACCCGTTTTAAAATCAAATTTTTAGAAAGGATTCCAAGTTTGCTTGGACATATGGTTTCAGCACTTCGGAAAATTTATCTCATAAGTCTGCCTGGCTTTGAATTGCATTATTATACTCATATGGCAAGTACGTATTTCCACTTTAAATGTATACCATTAAATTTAAATAAGTGGTGTCTTTTAAGGTCATTATTCCACTTCAGATATTTGACCTGATTTCGGCGCCAAATTCGACCATTAAATAATTGAAAGTCCTGGAAATTCGTGCTAAATTCATCTAATTTCATTTAATTCTATTCTCAAACAATCTTTTTCTATTATTAGAATTTTAGGCGTATTAAAATTAAAACTAGACTTCTTTACCAATTCTCCCCTCCAAGCTATCTCGATGTTATTGTACTAACTGAAAATCTGCTTCATAACGTTTTCGATATGCTAGAGTTTTTAGACCACTCTTATCAAGTTTCTTAATCTTGGGGCCGGTGGATTGTAAAAAACAACTGAACTTAAATTTTGTCACATGCCTGCCATTCTACTTTATTCATTATTTGTTGTTCTTTTGACTACTTACTAATACCACTACTAATTTGACTGACAGGTTCTGACAACATCTACATATATTTAATTCTTTGAATTCATTTGACGATTTCTTATTGCTATGTGAAATCAATATACTCAACTCAATGTACTCGGATGGGCACATAATCCTGAAGATGAATATGTTTTTAATTACAGAAAAGCGAATCTTGAAAATCTCTCGCGTAGACTTCCATCCAATTATAGCGAGCACTTTACTGTGGCAAAATTGTTTTGTTATTTTTGTCCATAGCAAAGGTAGTAAAAATGGGGTTAGACATTTCAGACTAATTTCGAAGCCCTTGTACATTTCTAAATTGCATGAACCTATTATACACACTCAGATTGCCAACATCTTTAAGAGTCCCATTTCTACTCGCCCTAAAATATCAGGTAAGATATAAAACTATTTCTTCACATTGGCAATATTGATTACTGCCTTTTGGTTCAAAAAGTTCTTAAGATTTTCTACCTCTAGAATGTTCAAACTTTAAAACCGATGATAAAACCAAAAGTGCACACCCCGCGTTTTTATCCCTTTTATTAACATTATTTAAAAAAATCCCGCCGAGGATGAAAAAGGGAATTTTTGTAGAAATTTGTTTATAAAAATTAAACTATTTCATAAATCATTATGACAATAGGCTTTTATTCTGACGGACGGAGATGCATGTCATTTTTCAAAGGCAATTTTAGATCATAATATATATTTTAAAAAATTAAAAAATGGTTTCATTTTTTAGTGAAAGATCTCGTCTTCCCAAAAAGATATATTAAAAATTGATTACTTTTAAAATTGCCTGAGTTATAATTCGATCGTCAAAACTCGAAGCTGGCGCGCTAGTCGATAATAAAGCACAAACCCGGGAAGTGTGCTGTAGTACTTCTATAGACTACGCTTTTATAGACACTACATTTATTTTTATAAAATTCATAAATCTCATGATGTATGTTAAGTTTTATAAAGAGGATACTGTGAATTCTATAATATTGTTGTTTAAAAACACTCGTTTTCCTTTGTAAAGCCTGTACTTGAATATACAAGACAAATATGATCCCCATGAGGATTTTTATAAATTTTAAGAGATAGGTAAAAAAAACCCTGCACTAAGACCATATGGTCCATGGCAACCACATTTGAAGTCAGGCCTGCGTGTTGCGATGTGATGTGTTCGACATTAATATCAGTAAGAATGCATTAAACAAATCCTTGATGGAGTGTCCTGCAACCAAGGTGGTATTTGCTTTGCATTTTTTGTTGTATGTGATGATATGATTGAGACTCAAGCTTACATTAAGCTGATGGTTTTAAAAAAATAGTTGCTTACACTCGATAAATATTTCCAAAATTTTTCAACAATTGTTGCAAAATCAAAGCATGCAAAAGCTTCAAAACGAAGTGCAAATAATATAAAAGTTTTTCAAAAAAGGTGTTTTGAAAATAAAATCAATGAATATATATATTTACACCTTAGATGTAAACGAAAGTTCTTTTCTCTGCAAAAAGCCCACGTAAGAAAACTGAAATCGGTAATCTGTCTTTTGAAAATTTCCAGCGATTCCAACCATATTATGGAACTCATAAATGTATAGGTTTAATGTTTTATGAATGCATACTTATGTAATTGCAATTCGAGACCGCTGAATGTGAGTCATGCACAGAAAATTAATTACAATTTTTTTATTAATAACAGGACTGAAATCGCATAAAATATAAATTTGAGAAGTAGTCATTTATCTCCAAATAAAGAGAAAAGTGAACTAGGTCCATTAATATGTTTTTCAAGAAGCATAACCAGTGGATAGGTTGAAAATTTTTTAAATTTAACGATCTCGGGAGGTTTAATGTTTTTTTTTTTTTTGTAATTCCCACAAGTGCTTTGTTCATTAATTATTCTTATTTTTAGGATTAGTTTCGCTAGTAAAAATTCATTTTCATCAGAATTACTTCATTATTTCCTTCATAAAGCGCTCTCTATGGTACAACATTAAAAAATACATATATACTCTTTCAAATCTGACCAACAGATTCTTTGTTTAAAATAATTTTACTCCTCCAGATTTTTATTAAATATATAAATTCTTTAGGAAGACTATTAAGGAGTCTGAAAGCGGAGTATGTCGGCAACAACATTTTCACGGCTTCGTACTGTTACTGTCCAGAACCAACAGATGACGGATTTGGCAATAACGAATACTAGCACCTCATTGACAGGAAGTATAGGTTCCAACAGTGAATCCTCAGATCCATTGGAGTCTGACTATAGCGAAAGTGAGATCGAAGAAGAAGATGATGAGGATGAGCAAAATGAAAGTAATTCGGAACATGAAAATAATTCCGATGACGAAGAAACCACTTCAGACAAAGGTAATGCTGTCCAAAATGCGAAAGGAGGCCGTGACTATCTTTTGGATGACTTCCAAATTATCAAAACAATCGGTAAGTCGCCGAAACAGTTTTCGAATTACTTAGCTTTGTGGATCAGTACGCCCTTGTGATACATTCTCGAGGAGTATTTCAAAAAATAATAAAGCTGCCAAAAAGCCGACACAAAACCTCAAATAAGTCCATGTCCTCTGTTTGCAGAGCTTGAAAATACCCGGGAATCACTTTTAAATCACCGGACGACTTTCGCATGTTTTATTTCCTCTGATAGCAATTCTAATTGTCACTCTAATAATTCAAGTGTTTTTCGTGATATTGAGAAGTTTTGTTTTTGTGGTAGTACACATTGCGTTACTGAGACAGATTTTAGCTCCACATCACATAGAAGGCAAAATCCGTGCAATTTTCCCGGTTTTGTCGTTTTTCTTAATTAAAAAATTAATTGACTAACTTGTTAAATTTGTATTTTGGTTTTGAACTGGAACTGGTCTTCTGAGTGACTCAAGCAATTTCCTCAATTTCTTATCTTGTTATGTATCGAATATGTTTTTAAAATGTTTAAAAAACCAAGTCTGATAATCGCTTTTATACTTTTAATCTGCGATTACACTTGTTTTCGATGGGTTGATATCAAGAATTCTGGAACAAGCTTTAAAAGCTCCGCTACGTACTGTTGAGTAATAGTAAAAGTTTATATCTCCACTTTATTATGTCTCTTTTTTTTATTGTTATTTAGCTTACATAGCTTGTGAAATCTCGCCTCAATGTTTGTATAAGTATCATAATTGTGTATACATGAGTGTATTTGAGAAATCTGATAGAATCTTGCAAAATAATTATAATAGAATAGTCTATCCAGGTAGATTTTTAATTTCAAAAATAATAAACCATGTATAGCATTTAATACTCATTTAAAATATTTTCATTAAAAATAGCAATCTTTAATTATTTACAAAACTATTGTTTTATATAATATTAAACAAATTATTAGATCATAGCGAAAACGATGCTAAAGATTGAGAAATAAAAATCCGTGATCAGATTTATCACTGCAACTTTGTAGCCAGATGGAATTTGTGATGAATTTTTAAAAATTATTCTTAAAATTATGGAGAATAGAAATCAGTAACAAAAAATCGAATTTTTCGGAAATTTTAAATATTTAACCTTTAAATAGTTTGATAATGACATTAGCACATGCGAATGATCCAAAGGGCACCATATTCCACATGCCTGACGCAACCATATCATCCGTTAATCCATAAACATTATCTGGATAGATTATGTCAAATCCAGAAAACGTTATCACTTGTTTTTATTTTAACTAGTTTGCTATCAGAAACAATTATTGCTACTTTTATCAGTAAACCTCACAACAAAACTTTTGTTTTCTTTGTTGTTTTCACTAACGCTCGCACTAAACTAAATAACGCAGTTTTCCCAAAATCATATCTAAAATAATATAATTCTTCATTCAGTTCATACCCATATCTTAAGCATTAGTTTGCACGAATTATAAACAAAATTAATTGAAGCAACTATTAGTTGTTTCGCACTTTGTGCGAAATGCCTGAGCGGGTTAATAATCAAATGATGTGGTAAATTAAAACAAATGAAAATAGTTAAAATGCAAAAAATTAAGAATATTGCCGAAAAAGATAGTTTAAAAATGTCTTGATTATTGAAAATATTGCCATTGTGAGTTGGAACATTACACAATGTAATATAATCCATTTTGGCGCACGAATTTGCCTTGATTACTTCCTAATCACATTTTCCAGTTTTTTGCTTCATTGCATTCCTTTTGCACTAAGCTTTTAGTTGTTTTGATCTTCCAGTGGGTGGAAAAATTCAAGCTAACATTTTTTACGTTTACCACTAAAAGTTCTCTGAGAGAAAGTTGAGCTCAATTTTTAGACATGATCTTCAATTGGAGACAGCGATGGTGTTGGGAAGCACTTATCTCACAATGTTTGGAATCTTAGTTTTAACCACCCCCGCCCAGGTTAGCAACAATTAGAGAAAATTACACCTTATTTTGAGTAACTGTACTTACTACACCATTTTAAATATGGTTATAGAATCCACAAAAAACGTACGAGAGCTTTATTGCTTAGTTCTTAAAAAAAGGCGAAAATCTTTCCTCCATTAAATTATCTCTCACTCACTTTTTTAAAACTCTTTTAATAGTCGGAAAGTGTATGGAAAGTTTGTTTATTATTTTCATTTTTTATAGCTATTCGCTAATGAACAACGATCAGCTAGATAATTTTCGTTGTAGTATAGTAACAGAAAAATAAAACGAATAACGGAGTGTTTCGCAGCATACTTCAACCAGTTTGCAGGTTACAACTTTTTCTGATTAATAAAATAAGAGTCACTATTTGTCAAAGGGTATTACATGTAAGTATACAACGTTGATATAGACGTGGTTAACTGTGCTATCCTCGTAAGCAGTTTTATTGATTAATTCCACAGGATACATAGTTTTTAAATAACATAATAACTCATAAAAATAGCTAATAAAGTATAATGTAATATAACAATATAAACTTTTCTTAATTACATCCCTAAATACAAGATACAGCATTACAAAACTAATAAGTCCATTTAATTATAATAATGAAGAACAACGTTACAGGCTTCGGAGAACTTAGAGATAAGGATAATTCATTATATAAGTTGGTTAGATTGGTATAGGACCCGTCTAAGGAATGTTTCTTAAAATCCACTTCGAAAGCGACTCAGCTATTAGCTCTGCGCAACAATCTTGTGATGGATGCGGTGACAGTCAAGGCGGAGAAGTAAGAAAAACTTTAGGCTGCCTAGGTTTGTGTTAAGGGATATACTATGTAAAGGTACGGAACAGTCGATGGATTCAGTTAGAAGTTAATGAATGAACATCATAAAGATATAGTGGTAAAAGTTAAATCTTGTCTTTCTATGCTGCTTCATTGGGCAATAATTGTGGGAACGATCATCAAACAGTGAAAACCTCGTAAACTTTCATTCAGGCCTTCAATTAAAAATTGTCGCCGCATAGAAATGTACATGGCAAAAGCTGAAACGATTCCAACCAGAAGCAAGTCAAGAAAAACGTTCCATATCAAATAACGACCATGTGAGCATCAGCGTCTGCAGTGCATCAATTCAAAAAGAACGCTCGGCACGCGCGCATCGTTGCAAAAGTGGGTTACTCCGAACTCCTTGGGTTCTTTCACTTATATTTTGCTCGCAAGAGTTAGTATTGCTTTGTCGTTCTTTTGCTCAGCTGATTTTCTGTTTCAGTGCTTTTTGTCGAATCAGAAAATACGTTCAATACGTTTTTCTTTTCTTCTATCATTAACTGAAGGATGTACTTGATCTTGATAGATTTATATGTGCCGGATGGGTAGAAATCGATGTCTTACGACTATTGCTTTGGTGTAGATGATTAAGTCGTTTTATTTGCTGCTGTTCTGTGTAACAGCGGTTGATTATGTTTTCACAAACACGGGAAACGAAAAGTTATGTCTAACAAAGAGAACTCTAGAAGAGAAACAATTTCAGAAGGTGATTTTCGATGCATTTTCTTAAAATATTTACAAAATGCAAAAAAGCAAAAATCAGAGTGATTACCAAATGACTGAAAAATTCTTTTATAGTTCAAACTGCGTACGAGTAAGACCTCAGTGGATTATATTTTAGAACGAGCAACAAATCCTCTTTTTAGATTAGATTGATAAACAGACAGAGACATGCTTTGTTTTCACAGAATACAACAATGAAGAAAAATGTTGGTAAAATACGGTTAAATCAACAAAGTGCTTATAGTTCAACAGAAACATTAGAAAAAGCAAAACTAGAAAAGATTTTAAAACGAATTTCGGTCTAATCTAGGCTCAAACTGTAGCTCTCTCACTGCTTGTGTAATCATTCGCTACAAGATTTTAATTCCCCCCACTTACCAATTGAGCTAAGTTCGCTTATTGAGACAGTGTTCCTGGAACGTGTTTCTATCCTAACTTAAATAAAAGTAAATTGTAAATCGGCAATTAACTTGTGCACAATCATTATTACAATCACATTCTACTATTTAGTTTCTTAACTATGAAATATATAGACAACGATTTTTCTTTTAGTGTATGTTTATAATCTTAGTTTTAAATCTACACAATTTATGCTATCTATAGAAACATCATTATCTTAATTGGCAAGAATTTGTCTCTGTCTCATTTTAAAACATAATAAAATTCTTACAGGGACCACTTTGTCTAAGTAATTAAATAACTATCAGTCATATGCAGGCTTCATACTCGTTGAATTCATGATACAAATGCATGTCAGTCAATTAAAATATGGTCGAAAAGTAATATAATCATAGAAATAAGCAGCACGAATGCTGTTTGAAGGATAAAACTTCATGACTGAGGAACGAATGTTAAAATTTTTTTAGAACGTGAAATTATAATAAGTAAATAATTTGCAGTATTACATATTTTTCAATTTGCACAATAATATTTCATTTTTTAAAAGGATATAACTTCAGGCAAAAATAAGAAACAATTCTAATTATTTCTTCGAAAAGTTTTAAAGCAACTCACTGTTAATGTTTCCACGTATCTATTAAAACAATGATTTATCACCTTTAAATCTTCAACCATCATCAAACTCAACAATCCTGTAAATATTACTGTTAGCATATACACAAAATATCTACGTTCATGCCAATTATTATGAAAATCAAATTCTACAAAGTCAATGTCCGACCAAATTTTAAACACACACATGAAGAAATATTTACGCGAAAGTTCAAAATAGATTCGGGGATCCATTTTAACAAAAAACATTTACCTCCTAAACTAAAATTTGCCACTCCTGCTGGCAAAGATTAATGAATTTAAATGGAGTGATTTTCCTTTGTTTCTCAGCAAATTTAAACTCAAAAGAGAGTATTTTGTTAAAATAAACCGCCAGGAAGGAAAAGTATAATTATCTATTGCTAATGGCGGATTGCTCAAGTCAATATATACATAAATAAACCGACAAATGTGAAAAAAATTATTAAACTTTAATTGCCAAAGCAAAGTAATTTACTCTATTCTTTCTGATCTACTAAATTCTTTAAAATAAAGATTATAGATCCTTTCTTAAACTCTTAGCAGCTGTATCAATAGTATGAAAAACAAAAGTAATGTGCATTGACTTCCATATCAGGTAGCAAGTACTTGCTTGTAGAGTATCAATTTCGAGAATAGATAATCTCTGCGCTTGTGTGTTTTTCATGTTTATATGTTAATAGATACTTAGGAGTCACCTTTTGAACACTATTTATGTGATGGAATGGATTCAGACTTTCACGGACATAAATGCGTCATAGTTTTATAGAGGTTGGTCAAATAAATTCGCCGTGCTTGCTATCGTGCATTACATTCGGTTGAATCCGCCTGTCTAACAAATTAGGTCGTGTCTATTTCAGTTCAATATTTGCTCGCTTCACAAGTTCCTTAATTGTTTTGTGAGAACGGCTGCTAGAATTTTAGGAGATATTGTACGAATGGTTAAGTAATCGATTGAAGTAATGATTTTTTTAAATATGTACTTTTTTTCTTTGCATGCTACTCAAATATTTTTCCGTTTCATTTTACATGCAATGGTACACATAAATAGTTGTCGGTATCGGTATCTTGGTACGAAAACTATAATAATCAATTGTAAGATTTAGTTCAGTCATAGCATACAGAAAATATTTTTCAGTTCGTTTCTGCAGCTATTTTTTATCGAACTCAAATAAAAGACAATGTCGAATATGCACTTTACCATGTTAACAATCCTCCAGCAATTTTAAAATGAACTAAATTGGAAAAGTCTTTGGTAATTTCCAAAGGAAAATCGCAGTTGCAGAATAGAGTCCGCGCCTAGTAAGGTAAATCGAAGTAGTTCAAACCGAAGTAGTTAAAATTTATGCCCAAACCAATTATATTTTTGATATATCAGAAGAACGCTATAGTTATTTCATAAACCCAGAAATATTTAGAGGAAAAAAGGGATGAAGGCAAAGCAATTTTAAACCACGTAGGGGCTATTAACAGCAGTTGAAAACGGAAAATTGATGAATTAGGGGTAAAGATCTTATTTTTTTACAATCCTCACGGATATACTTGATTAAAAATTCCATAAGAATTATCAAAGTATAATTCAGTAAGCATAATAAACTTAATTATAATTAGAAATAAAATAACTTGTTTTCATTTTTAGTAATTGTAGAAACAAGCTAGTAAAAAACAGGGGAAATTTTATTTTGATATAAAAAGGCACAACATTCAATCAGAATGCAATAGTAAGTAGGAAAAATCAATATAAGAAATTTAATGAAACCAGCACTTTTTGCTGGAATATGGAATCTGCCATAACAGTTCTTTGTTGTGGAGTTGTTGTTTTATTATGTTTATTTATGTTTATTAAGTTTTCCTCTATGGATTAAATTTGTTCGTACATTTAGGATCATTGTCTGTCTCTGTGGAAAATGTCACGCTTAACATAATTCTCTTTTTAAAAACATCATTTCTTTTAGGATACTTTTATATTGCTATTTGATCATATTGTCAATCATTTGGTGAAATACGACTAGGACAAAAATCATAATATCGCCGTCGTCATGTTTTATTTTATTTTATTTTTTTATTTTTTGTAAAATATACAAGAATTTACTTTTCCTGGTTGTAAATAAATTATAGTTTCATCAGCCCACAAAATATTCCGAAATAAATTTGTATAGCAACTTTTAGTAGCGAACACTTCCTGTGCTTTCATATTACATTTTCTGAGCAAAAACTCTTTCGACCCTATTTGAAATAAAATTTATCGAAAAGTCAAATCAATTTCCAGTAAACATGTAGCCAATGTCCGCATCAACATTGCTATGTCTTGATAATGGTTGACAAACAGTCGCCATAATAATGCTTATTTACATGCATTCAAAATGTAGTTTAAACATCGAAATTTTCGGACGGTTTCTGTGAATAAGTGACACAACAAAAGGGAGTATCAGTAGAAAGAAAATTGTCGATAATAAAACAATTTAAGATAAATTAATTGAAGATCTAAAAAGTAGGAAATAATTTTCATTCGACATTTTACAAATATAAAACGGCGCGAAACCAGTGCAACAATAGCAGGGATTATATTTCCCTAGTTTCCACAGCAACTAGCAATATACATAAATACTAAGTTATATATACGATTCTTACATACACACATTGACTTGAAAATTTCGTTTCTTATAGTTGATTTAAAAGAACATATTTGCTCCTAGATTGTGTTAACTTTTTGTGCTTTTGCGAAGTTTATTCATGACTCTTAAGAATGTACTACTCTAAAAATCTCTATGAAAGTAACCCCCGTATGACGCGCTTTTTAGTTTTCTAAAAACCCCATGTTATACGAAGCAAAGAACTAATACAAAGGTTTAAAAAAATACTATAACCTATAAAAGTGTAATAACTTTACTAAAGTAATTATCATCAACAGTATTACGTATGCATATGCATTAAATGTCCTGCCACTGAGCCCTCGGTTAATGGGCTCTTTCTTTTTGACGAGTCTTTGAACTTTCTTCAGCATGTAAAGTGGACTGAAACCGTGCTTTAAAATGGTGTGTTGCGTGAGGATTTTCTCCAATCCTTAAACTGGGTTAGAACCCAGAAAACAAGAAATGTGCTATATAATGCGTGGTTTACCTGTGTATTAATAAACATTCGCACTAAGTGGCGTACGCTGCTATGTCAAAATCTCAAAATGATTTCTTATTTTACCATAGCGAGAAGTCAAATAATATAATCATACTTTTATTTATAAATGAAAAATTTCGCATGCTCTCAAATTTGGCTAGTCTAAAATTGTCAAAGAATTGCTCGGTTAAAATCAAAAGAAAAAGGATGGAACTGTTCGTACTTGAAAATTTCGAAGTGTTCGATCTCCTTTCATGTATCATTATGATAGAGTCACAGAAAATTCAAAAGTTGTTTTATCTCAGGTGAGTAATGGTTAGGATGTAATCACTTATAGGGTTACAATACGAAATTTTTCTTGGTTTCAATTTTATACATTACAAAAGCCTTCGAAGCCGAGAGCAATAGGTTGTATGAACCATAATTTTATGTTTCCCAACCTAGCCTATAAAATAAACTCACATATAACGATGATAAAGTTATTAATAATATTTTTTATGTGATTGCAAATAAAAACCTGAAAATTTTCCTTTGAAATGTAAAATTTTTACGTCTTCGTCTAAAAATCCCCCACATTTAATTTCCATCAGTGATTTATTGCACTTCATTTAATCGAAATTCTGCAACCAATAAATATGGAAATTGTAAACACATCAAGCTTTTGGAGGCAAGCTCGACGTTTACAGGAATATGGTAAAGATCAATTGATTGTTAGCGTAATAAATTATTAACTTATTTACCTTTCTCCAAATTTTAGCAGTAATATTTTGGTATGCGCCAACCTGTTGAAATGTCTAATAAAAATGTCGAATATCTGGTTAGTGTAACCGAAAATATTTTCCAACTTTAAAATCGTTTGGTTCAATTATTAGTTGTATTTCTTAATATTATTATTGAGCATATTTGAAGTTACGCTAAGGTGTTACACTCAAATAATTTGTTTTACAAAGTGCTTAGTTTGTTGTGATTATTAGAAATAACTTATTAAAAATCTGTATTCTAACAATCATCCCAAATACTGCTTTATACTGATAAATTTGCAATATTAGCTATGAAGTTAATACCTTTTTGAAAATTCAGTGCAAAGTGTCTACAAAAAAGGCATGCGTAAATAATTCTTAATAAATATTTTTCTTTCGTTTAGAAATTGTATACAATATCATTTCTAAAACTCATTTCAAATTCTAGTATATTTATATTCAAAATATATAGTTGTATTTTTTCTTAGTGTTAAAAAAAGATTTGTGCGCATACATTGTCACGTTTTCAATCAATTTTAATTAAAATCATAAATATATGGAACCGTTTCCAACTTTAAGATTTTCCAAAAATTAAGATTTTTTCGCGAAATTTTGCAAATTTCTCAACAGACTTCAAAAAGAAACAGTTATGTCTATATATGTGTTTACGTTTGTTCATGCATAGCTTTATCCTAGGCCCGCTGATTTTTATTTATTACGTCTTTAAGAATTTTTGACAATTTTCTGCGAAACTACTTTACTGATTTGAATGAAATTTTTTTATATATAAGTGTAACGGGTTTTTAAATATATCACTAGAATTTTACCTTCCTTTTGTTAAGTCTGTCCCGATCGCTCGTTTTTGTTTGTTATTTGTCTTTAGGTGTGTTTCTGATTCCCGACGTGTGGTGAAAATCCACTGTCTTACATAACCAAGTGTCGAAGGGATTTGAGCACATACTAGGGTTTCATCTGTTTATTGTTTTTTTATTTCTACATAACACAATAATTCTATATAAGCCGGGGAATTTCTAAGAATAAAAATCTATACTAGGAAGTAGAGATATAATAAACAAATAACCATTAAAAAATTATATTTTATATAGTAGTAAACATGTAAAACTAAAAAATAAGAACTAAGGTTCTAAAAGTTATAAAATAAACATTAAATAATCAGCGTTTTTAGTATATTGCGGTATCTATTTAAACATTTAAAAGAGATAAGTAAAGTCGTCACGAAAATCGGATAACTCCACTGCTACGACACGAATTGCGTTTCGACCCGAATTAAATAATAACTTTTAAACGTTTAAATAAGGATTGAAATATATATTTCTAAAATTTAAAAAATTTTTTTTACTTTTTGAGTTTTGAAGTGGATTTAAGTTCTCCGTTAAAATTTTTTATGTGATATGCTGCTTCTGTGATTCGAGTAAAATTATGTTTTCCTTGCTTATTTTAGATATCTACACTATGACAGAACAAAAGAGCAGATGAATAAAATTATGGGCAGAAAAGTGAAGGGAAAGGAAAGAAAATAAAGAAAATTGAACATTACTATAAGAATCATTCAGAAGATGATGAAATAGTTGCAGACAATTATGTTCTGAACTTGTAGAGGATGTTCGATAAATGAGGAAAAATCAATATGTCCATCGATTCCTTCGGGTGTCCTGATCATGTTTTTGCTCTATACCTCTCCTCTTTCTCTCTCTCTCTCACGCTGCTTTTCTCTCACTCTCTCTTCTCCCTCTAAAATCTTCAGACTTTTACAAACACAAAAATTGGTGCAAAAATTTTACAAAGTCAAAGATAACAGGAAATGTTCCAAAATTCAGGTTTGAAGACCGAAAACGTGAACATTTGTAAACAGATAACGTCATGTTGGGTATGATTTGGAAGACTATAGTGTCCTCTTTCGAACAAATGCTCAACAGTGATCTTGTGAAGTCCTTGGCCCTGTATAGTGACGACGATGTACAAACCTTGCACTTGGTGGAATCATTTAGAAAACGTCGAAACATACATAACTCGTTCGACCCCGTATATGAGTCAGAACAGATTAAAGTGAATTTCTTATTAACTTAATTTTTTAGGTGGAGTTCATTGTTTTATCATCAGTTTTTATAATAACAATGTTCAAAAGAAATCAAATAAGTAATTAAGTATAGTATTTTAAGAAATCATCATGATATAACTCATGTAGATATTTTTAAAGTCACAGAAAACGCAGCCAAATAAAATTAGTGTCATGGCCGACTCGTATCGTGCGTAATAAAATTGTCATATTGATCCTTTTTTTCGGCAATTTAACGTGGTCTATATCCGTATATTTGCAATATTCTTTGTCAGAAGATTCCCAGTCTCTTTTCAGGAAGAAGGAAATGGAAAGTGTGAAGGATATAAAAACAAAATCAAAATTCGCAATTAAGTTTCTTCCTCCCGAATGAATGGAACGAAGCAGACAAAGCAGCGGGATTCTCAGAAGAGCAAGAACATTGAAATTCTTACAATTATTGATACCAACTTAAGTTCACATGGCTCTTTTTATAGCTTTTGACTTGCATCGGATACAAAGCAGATAAGATACGTGTATAGAATCAAGGAAATGAAGCAATGTGTGTGAAAACACCACGTGTAATTTAAAGCCGGAAGAAGTAGTAAAATTTATTAGTAATTTCCTCTCTCAGTAATTTAAGGCATCGAAATACTTACACCGTGTTTGAAAGTTAATTCAAGTTAAATCCCAAATTATTTAAAAAATAATGGTATAATAATTGTAATTGAATCATCAAATTGAAGGGAAAAGTATTTTTGCAAACTAAATTTGGATTGCTGGTGAAGTTTTTTTGTTTTCAAAATAAATACTAAAATTTGTATAAGTGTTTTATTCAATGTTGTGAGACTTTGTACTATTTTTACTTACTTTGTACTACTTTTACTTTACTTTTTTGTACTACTTTTTACTTTACTTTTACTGTAGACCTCCCCTCGTAGGTCATTTCCTAAAAAGTATTTATTGCTGTAGGTGTCTACTCGCCTTGAAGGTAAAAATAATTTTCTTAAATGCCGATTCACAGAATTAATAATTCATTTTAGTTCTGACCTGGTTCCAAGTGATTTTTGTTTCTTTCGCATGCTAAAAAAAGACCTAAAAGAATAGGACTCCAGGACAATAAACGCTTTGAGACAGCTGCACGAACATTTCGAAGAAGAGTAATTTTACAGGGGTATAGTATTACTTTCAGGAATATATAAGAAGTGCATTCGAGTCAAAGGAGAATACGTTGAAAATGTTTTTTAAAAACATTGTTTTATTATTTACAACAGTAGCGAGTCGCAAAACTAGAATTTCCGAAGTTGAAGTTTTAAAATAGAAATGTCCACTTGGACAATACTTTTACAGCATTCGCGAGCTTCTAATGTTATGCTATTTGAAAACATTTGCTCACGGGAGTCAAAACAGCAACCGAGAAAAGGAATTTTAAATAACGCTTTATAAATGAAAAATTTATTATTTATGGGTGTTCCAAAAACAATATCGAAATATTTTGTTTTTCTCTTTCCCTGACGTCATTATATCTGTTGGCTTATTTTGATATATCTTGCTTATAATAAAACACCGCTGTCTGCTGAAAATTCCTCATTTATTTGCTTTTACGAGCTTTCAGTTTCCTATCTTTGCGTTCCTTTTTCCCCTTCCTTTTGTTATTTAAAAATTTCCACTTGTCTTATTTTGTCTCAGCATGGAGCACTGGTATACAAGTCTCTTGCCAACGGGTAACGAAAAAAAATAATTACGTGAATAAGCGCCTGATATTTGTTTACATTAATTAGAGTAAGCGGATTAGGAGATTTTTGAAATGTAAAGTGTTCATAAATAACTGAAGCTGATGAAATCCCATGTTCTCCTGATTATGTTTGAATTTTTTACGATTAATTTAGTTGAAAGCAATAAATATGCTAAGCGTGAATGTCGCTGAGGTCTTTAGTGTAGAACTATTTGCACTAATTGTCAGAAATAAATTGACAAGTTCAGTGTTTTTTAATCATTTGACCTTTAGGAAAAAAATTAAAAATAACTGCTAATTATCTTCATAGTTTTTCTCAATGCTTACATTGAAGAAGACATGCTTCTAGTCGCACATCAATTCGTTGATTAACATCAAGCCACACCAAATACATATAAAATGATAAACAAATTCGCCATAAATTCGAAAAGGTGACTCGCATATATTTGTTTATTTATCTGAGATTTACCTATTTACTGAAAAAAATACTGGGAAAATATCATGATGCTTATGATATTCTGAATTCTTTCTATTTTGTTTCGAGTATTTTTTAAACTTGAAATTCTGACGGCCACTAACGAAGAAATGTGTGCGATTAATTATAAATACGTTTATATAGTATAGGTAAAGTTCAGTTTTGTAGAAGGCTATTTTGCGACGAAGTAAAAAGCAAATTGAGAAATGAGGTTTACCGACTTTGTAGCAGGGGGAAATTGAAATTGTGCACTAAGGGCAGAAAACCCGAAATTGCGAGCGCACCACGCACAAGTGAGCAATTTCGGCTTGATGATGGAAGTAATTATAACTCTGGTAATTTTACAAGTAATCAACTTTTAATACATCTTTTTGGAAAGACAAGATCTTCCTCTAAATAATGACACCATTTTTTAATTTTTTTAAATATTTATTATGATCTAAAATTACCTTTGAAAAATGACATGCGGCTTCGTCCATTCGTCTGTACGCATGATGTGACGCTACAGATCGCAATTCTTGGCCAATTTTGACGATTCTTTTTTCTATCGATTTGTTAACTATCAGAATAGAAGCCTATTGATTTGTCAAATAGTTTAATTTTTTTTTTCTCCAAACTGTTCTGTGAAGGAGGGGGAAGAACCCAATGTTATTGAGTCGAAAATTGTAGATTTATCTGAACCTAAGAGGTAGTTGATGAAGTTTGATGCTGGAAAGAAAAATATGATAATAAGGCGAATGTGCTGACTATACCAGAATCTTCTTCGCGACATGTGATATATGACGAATGGTACAAAAAATATGACAATACGTAACGTATAACGCGTTTAATATATTGCATAACTATATAATATTACATACGGCACAAATAATACATGAAAAACAGTCCGTAACATGCAACGAGATACTATGCCACGTGATGCCTTGGTACGTCGCACATGCCATAATATGGTAGAGAGAGAGAAATATGATGTATTTTATGTAGTTGTAAGAATTCAGAATAGAAAAAAGAACAAAATATGTAAAAAGACGAATGTATGAACTCGTGTGAAGATCCTTCGAAAAGTTCCCGGCCTAACAAATAAAATAGAGTAATTGAGAAAAATGTTTGCATTTCGACCAACGATTTTCTAGCCTTTTAATACCCTTAGTATAATAAGACTTGTCCAACTCCATAAATAAAGCGGTGGTCTCAGCTTTGACTCATCATATAGAAGCACTTGGAAACATATCTCATGGAGTTTTGCAACAATAACTTGGTGGTGAAATAACCTGTGGTGAAAGATCGCTTTCTTTTTAGCCAGATGTGAATGTTTAGTCTGAATAGCAACCTTCGATTGATTCAGTAATGAAGTGTAATACTGTACGTTGATGGTCCTACTTGTTTTTGGCTACTCTATGAGCACCGCACAACGAAAATCCCTGAAAACCGTATCCATAACTTTTCCTGCATATGGATTAGTTCTCGCTTTTTTGGCATACTTTTACCTGCTCCAACTGTTTAGATTACTGCTTCGTCTATGACGTGTAAGGATTCACCTTTATATCTTGCATATACTGTTATAAACCATGTAAGAATCGCGGAATCTACGGAGTCGAGGTTCAATAAATCTAAACAATTTTGAGAATTGTCCATTTGAATGTTTCTGTTCAACTGTTAACAAACGCGGCAAGCAGAAAACTTTTCAATACTCCAAAGGTCGTATAAAATGTATTGAACGCAGTCTATCGAGATGTTTTCAATGACAGCAAGCTCGTGTATTTTCAGTCGGCGATCATTCAATACGACATTGTGAATTTTTGTGACAATTTCGATGGTCCTAGTTATTTGTTTGCACACCGAATGTTTATTATTTTGAATGAATGTACAATCACGTTTCAATTGAGAAGCCCACTCTTTTACTATCGAAAACGAAGGGTAATAGTCTTTTAAAGTGTAATCTAACTTTTTTTTATATAACTGCCGGGATTAAACCCTTTCAAACAAAGTACTTCATAAGAGCTGGCAACTTAATTTTATCCATTTTTCAGAAAACATCCAAACTTGCTTGCTTTATTCGATTGTCGCAGAACAACTCTAAAACTCACGCACGCATTTGGAATTTCACATCTAACGGATCATAATTTAAAAATATAATAAGACATTTAATCATACTAGGGCGATTTCTCTGTCAAGCCGAGAATTTTTCGCACGGCCCTCGGAATTTTATAAGAACGGAATTTTATAAGGATTAAATTAAGAAGCAATAAATGCACGTACGAATATTTTCTTTACATCAATAAAAAATTTGCAAAAACTATTGACTTATGTAATTTATTTCCAAAATTTTCTCTGATATTAACTCATTTGCTATAATATATATTAGAAGTTTATGAAATATGAAATACGTTGAACATTTTAAACTTGGTCTTTGATATTTTCATGTATTAACATTCCCTTCTCCTTTTCTTGATTTACAATTCTTACAAAATACAAAATACCTCTTTTTTATGAACTATTAGTTTCAGAATTCTCCAATCAGATAAAAAACCAAGTTATTAGTAGTTTATTAACATACATGTAATCTATGAAAACTATGTGCTGTACTATTAAGCCAAAAGTATTATAAAAGCCAGGATTTCTTAAAGGCCACGTGTTGTAAAAGTCAGCCTAAAAAAATTTCTTTAAAGACAATTAGTGCGATTGGAATTGCGACTGGATTGCCTGAATGCGCATATGTGTGCGTGAAACTTGGTTTAATTTTATTCCGCATCGGTACATGTACAAGGTATTTCATACATTTTCGTTCTTCACAATTTTCCCGAAATAAGATAATGCGAAGAGCTGCCAACTATTGTAAAACTCAGTCTCAATCGCATTCATCCAATCCAGTTGACTGTGCCTGACATGAATAAACATTCTTCATTTTACAACACGTACGTATTTACAAGCAACAAAATGAACGTTGTTTCACCTGTGCCACAGAAACGACTTTTTACTTTTGTAGTTAATATAAAAGGATAGGTTCAAATGGTGGCAACTGATGTAAATCAGTGATCAAAATTACAGGTCAGCATAGACCATACTGATTTCGGCCGTAACGCTTTTAACATATTTCAATGGTACGCGACTTTTGAAGTACGACCTATTGCGGCCTTGTAATTTGAAGTGCATATAGTATACTAACACAGTTTTAGTCTTTGCAATATTTAAAGAATAGCGATCCGTAGATAATATGGTTTAAATAGCATAAATAAATAAATTGCAATATATTTAACGAATATACTGTTCATGTTTAAAATATCAACAGCATTTTTAAACATTTTCACGCTTTTTTCAACTATATAAATTTGTTTGATTACGAATTTTTTAAATATGAATGAAAGGTATCGCATCTTTCCGATATACGTTCATACCACACAGGTAATCCAACAATCTTCTCCTTATTTGAGTTACGCATTATAAAGGGTGGGTCATAGGCTATTTTCTTTTTAAAAATGCTATAAAATAAACACTGTTCAATATTTTTCAATGTTTGTTGATTTATTGAAAAGAGTAAACCTTCCGATAAGTTTTCATTCAAATAGCTGCCTCGGTTGGTTTGGGACCTTATTTCACGAATAGCTCAATCAATATTGTGCTTAAGTGCCCTAATCGTTTCTGGATCGATCTTTAACGGCACCATACAAGAAAAAATCTAACGGCGTCAAAACGGCGGCATCGTGGTTAGTGCATTATTTCGAACGGAATTTTTTTCCAAATTTGTACTTTTTCCGCCACACAGCACTCGATACTGTTCAAGCGCAAATCAATTCATTTCGTACCGCAGAGATATGACACTGCATTTCTGTCAATTTCTTGAGCGCGAAAAAACTGTCTCTGCCAAAAAGCATGTAATTTAAAAAGAAACCAGCCGATAGCCCACCCTTTAGTAACTTCATCTACAATATTTGGTAGTAAACTAAATATATATAAAGAAATATATTTTAACTTTTTATATTTGAAGATTTGAAATTTACATATAAAATATAATTATAGTTATTTATTAATATCAAGCAACACTTACAATTTCA
Organism: Proctacanthus coquilletti; assembly: GCA_001932985.1. Taxonomy (NCBI): domain Eukaryota; kingdom Metazoa; phylum Arthropoda; class Insecta; order Diptera; family Asilidae; genus Proctacanthus; species Proctacanthus coquilletti. The sequence continues at coordinate 156,617 of MNCL01000217.1, read as the reverse complement.
AACTTTTTCTAATAAATTTATGTAAGAAACCCTTAAATGCTAAAAAGTTTTGCCTAAGATATAATATTAAATATATTATATTAAACTGAAAGTGGTATTTTAAAAAGTTCATTTTTCAGCATAAGAATTATGAAATTTGTTAATATCACAAAGCAAGATTGAAAAAAAATTACAAGATGAGAAAACTCCATATGAGGTAAAATGCAGGGAATGATGACACATCGCATAAGAGCAGATAAGGCCTAATACGTGGCATATCATGCAATGCACAAAAGGGAAACTTTAAATATAATACACGAAAAAATAATTATTCGATTAACATTATTTTATTGTGAATGAAGTCGTGAGCATTAGTTAGTACTTAATATGTAAAAACAATTGTATTATTCTCCTATACATAAGGAAGACAACTTGGAATACACTAAGGTCTAAGTGTACTACTTGTTCAATGGTGCTACAATTCAATTCAATTCAACAAGCATAATTACTAATTATTCTCGAAATAAATGGGTTACAGATATGACGAGGCATCTTTTTAGTAGTATACACAAAAGCTTCAGTGTAAAGTTTAGAATGCTTTAAATAGAATCTACCAACTCATCTTAATTTTAATAAATTATATCGTAAACGTTCTTTAATGAAGTTGTTTGGAGCGTCAATAGAAATTTGGATTCATACTCCTCTAAGCATTTTTTCATACGGCCGCCTGTGCTTCTTTGATCTGCCTGTAGAAAAAGGGCGTGTTGCAAAACTCAACGCCTTTAGGACGACAAAAATGTCGTATAAGTCAGAATTTCTTAAAGGTTACGTGTAGTAACCTTAAGCCTCAGAAAAATTTCTTAGGCAGTTCGATACGATTCAAGCGTAATGGATTGCCTGAATGCGTATATGTGTGCGTAATACTTTACACCGTAGAAATAATAACTTCTGCTAGTCTAGAATATATAAATATTCTTTTAAATTACCAATTACTTTTTAAAATAATATAGCCCTCCACGTCGCAGTATCTCGTGTATCATCTATGAAAAATCATGTTATAAGCGTTGATCCCTCTTGATTCTTTCATTATTTGTATCTTACAAAGATAGCAAGATTTCCTGCTCCCTATTTCCTAAACTTATTTTGCTGAGTCATCGCCCAATAGCATTAATTGTTAAGCAAAAATACCACTTTTTTGAATTTATAAAATTTTTAAAAACATGCGTTCGTCACTTTAGCTTTAGTTGCGTGCATTCGGCTACTAAAGCTGAGCTTCATAAAAGTGATAGATGATTAAAAATATTAAAATTTGCTCTTGACACTATAGTTGGTTTAAAGGACGGTCAACTCCCCATTGTACTACGAATATGATTTCCTGCAGATGTTTGATTAGCAACTACTATTGAACTTGAACTTCGCGTCTTGTGATGCGAACGCACACGTTCGGCCAGTAAATCTTGTTATGTATTTATATCTGGAAAATCTCATGAGAGCAGCTAATTGGCACGGATACTTAAATAGGGGAAAGTCGTTTAACGCTGGCTGTTTATTCATTAATTAAGGTTAATAGAGGCAGCCAAACGTATTAAGTACACTATTAGTTTGATGAACTATACTGTAAACAATAGTCCCAGATATTTGGGGAATATTTGCTTTCAAAAGTAGTCCGTGACTATATCAAAGATAAATCCGGTTCTAGCATAGAATTCAATTCCGCCACTATTAATTTCAATTGGCTGTAACCAGTTGAAATACTGCCATTGGACTCTGTTTATGCTTGTCAGAGTACAGTAGAAAACGTGACTTGTCAGCGAACTAGAGAGCTGCAAGTACACAATCTTCCAACCTAGAAAAAAGACTCCGTAGTAAAACACTTCAAGAGAAGATCATCTGCTCCAGAATCACAAGTAAATGGATCCTTAGCAATTCAATCAAATGTTGATCGGAATTACAATTAGCTATTTATAAGTCTGCAGGCGGCCGACGTTGTTATAGTAGACGTCTTTTAACGTTAGACTTTTACTTGCAGAACGATCGCGGACCCTGTTCCCTTTGCTGAAATTTTATTCATCGATAAAGAGGCGAATTCTCATGGTGATCTTATTGCTGATAATTTAAACGTGAAGAAAGTGATCATTCAAGTTTAAAAGACTAACCCACATTATCAGGTAGAGCAGGTTATTGACACAAAGCAGGGGGCCTCTAGGCAATAAGGTACAAACGAAGATGAAAGTTGAATTGGAAAAGTTTGGTGCAGAGGCAAGATCAGGAAAAGTGAGAATTAAGAGAGTTGTAAAACAACTAATTTAGCTTACTATAAAAAAATGATTTATCAAACTATCTGCATATTTTCTTATAAAAAGATATTCCTTCTTATGCAGAATAATATATTGATTTTAAAATTATAACAATAAATCTCTGAAACATTTTTACTGCTAAAAACTAGATTCAGTTTAAAAATCCCTAAAAAAATATAAAATTTGGCCTCTTTTTAAAATATCTTGAATTCGTTTCATGTAGTGTGTAAAACTTAATACGATTTTATATATTTATTGACTTTGTGTCAATAACAACAAAACGAAATGGAATTGTTTCTTTTATAAGTTAACTAAGAATAATATATATAATCTTTTACGTATGAATTAGTAGCGTAAAGCACAAATATAAGCAGAAATTACTCTAAGTCTGTTATATTATGATTTTAACTCGGAAAACAAATACGAAAAAATGTATCTTTTTAATTGTATCCTCATAATTTTATCCCTAGCGGAACAAACGCAGGATAGGATATTAATAAAATAGCAACGATAAGAGCAGCATATAAGCACCTTTTACTAACACAATGTGCAATGTAATAAATTAAAAAATATATATATAAATATATATAATGATACTATAGAAATGATCCTGTCGCAAATTCTTATTTGTGCTCACTATTTGAACATGTTTTTAAAAAATGTGCCAATCTAAAAAATTGCCTGTAGCCATATTTCCTTTTACATACACTTTTAATGAACCCTACATTCTCATTCTTTTTATATGCTTTTATTGAATTTATTGTGATGTTTACTGGATATTTCTCGAAAACTCTTTATATTCCCTTACATTTTTATTTTTCTATGTTCTCATATTTTCATTTGTAAATGGCATAAATGAGAAATTATTATGAAGTTGTTAAATTAAAATGAAATATACAACTTAGATGTTTAATATATTTTTTAAAAAAATAAAACGTATGTGTCTTACCGCAGTTTGATCCGGAGCGCGTTGGATGGTTCCGTAATGGCGGTGGCATCATTTCTGTTGACTTGAAATACAAAGCTCCGTTTATTCGCTATCGTTTATGAACCATGGTCGTTTGAACACAATGACGTAAAAAAATAGCAGTTTTTAAAAACAGAAGTTATGTTAATATTTTTTTCCTACCTTTAAAAAATTTAACATTTTAAATAAATTACTGTATTTCTGATTCATATCCGGTCATTACTTCTGAAGATATTATGCTCACAGATTGAAAAATTAGTTTTAAGAATGTTTAAAGTTTCCTATAGCTTTTCATAGTGATATCTAATCGGTTTTTACTGTGCCGTAGAGCAGCCTTTCCTCTTTTCCCTCCGTTTTTAGAGCAGAAGGTTCGCTCTTTGACCCATACCAAAGCCAACTGCGACGCTTTAACTTGCGGATGGCTAGGGATTTTTTCATAACTTCGTCATTTTTCGAGATATTTTAAAATTTGTTAATTAGTTCGGGAAAGATCGCACTATCATATAAGGACAAAAAATCAGTCTCTTTTTACCCCAAAACATGAAAATATCTCCTTAAGATAGGAAACTGATTTATGGTATATGGGTACTCATAGAGCAAACGGGGATTTTGGAGACTTTAGATAAGTACGTATATATAATATGATTGTAAAAATGTTAATGGAACATTTAATGTGAAGAGAGGTCTCGATAAACACAAGATGTTCGTATTGGGTGGAATATATGTAGTATCTTGCAGGCACAGACCGGGACTTAGACTGTATACCTGCGTAATATCCTATTTACCATTTCTCAAGTCAATCTAGTATGCAATAATATCCGAGCCTGCCGCATCAGCCCAAAATATTGCGGCCCACTGAGCATTTAATAGCAGTTGAGAAGTGAAATCTTCTATTAAAATTAAATCAATATTGTTTGAAAAATGAGTCGAACAGAGATCATTTATAACGTAATTCTAAGAAATATTAAGTCTTTGCATTCAAGAGCCGTATTTTAGTCGCCTCTCAGCTCATTGTGGCGCCTGAGATACGTTACTTAAATTACGACGATATTTGAACACACTATATGCGGGTAGCAGCGCGAGCTTTACTCACTCATAAAGATAATAAACGATTTCTTTAGGAAAGATCATATTATAATTAGTAATCAAATTAGGAAAGCAAAAATGTACCCAGAAACAGTAAAGAGTGTGTGCTGCACTAAAAATTACTTCGCACACAAAACGTATTAATACCCGACTCGTCTTTCGACGGTAATCTGCTAAGAAGGTATTAATACCTTACCTGTAGATAGTGTGTTAATAGAAGGGATTAAATGATTGTGAAATAATACATTTTAAAAAATATTGATTGTATGGTTTTTTAAAAATATACGTAGGAAAAGGAGCAATGTTTTTTAAAACTTTTAATTTGATTAATCGATTTTTGATAAAGAAAAATAATAATACTACCCAATTACAATTCTAATTGATGAAAAATATGAATGTTAATTAAAATTGTTTGTTAATCGACTTTAAGTGACTCATTACAAGCAAAAGTTCTGTCAGTATATTCAAAATCTGAAAGCGGCGATTAATTTCCCTAATGCTGGCTAATCTAGCTATTAGCAAAGATGTATGTAAAATTAGTAGCAGTGAAGTTGATTAAATTCAATAATCTTAATCGTTTCAATGACCATATGCAGCTCACCACGATCTTTTTAATTCCTTGATACAGAAACACTGAAACTGAACTGGTTATAAAGATCAGTTCAGAATGGTTTGACAACTCAAACTCAAAAAGGCTCTAAGAGTAAGAAATTTCATGGACCATAATGAGTTAAAGCCAGCTACATATATATAATAATTTTAAAGAAAAAAAAAATTATTTGTTTGAGGTAATTACTTTAAGAAATATGTAAGATATGCATTCAAATTAAAGGAGAGTAGATTGGAAAATGATAAGATGAATTTTGTCTTATTATTTGCTATAGTAAAAAATAGAAGTTATTCTCTCTGGTTTTTGAAATGAATGAACTAAATGCAAAAAAAGAAAAAAAAATACGTTAAATTGGTTACATACAAAGATAAATCGCGACTATCTCAGTGTTGTAATGTGTTTATTAATTAAATTTACAGTTTTATAGCACAAAATTTATCTAAAATTAATTAATATTTTCTGCTACATATCTCTTCATTAGAATTTCTCTTTGAAAAAGGCGTGTATAGAAATCTATTTATTTTTTAATATTAATTGGGACGGGACCACCTGCATAATAGATAGCAAAGATATTTTAGATTTCCATACGAATTTAAAGGTATGTTTTCTTGTCTCATTGTCTGCGAAATTGAGTACAATGACCACACCCCTCTTATCTTTTTTATACATGAAATGCATGTATGTCGATATCTGGAAATGTTCCTTTTCGCCTCTTTCGACGTGTCTTGAACGTGATTTAGTTAATATGACATTTTTTTATAACATTTAGTCCACCAATCTTTGATGGTTAGAATATCGGTTCGGGTTAAAACTAATAAATGAAAAAAATGGCTGGCCTAGAGCATTCGAAAACGCCATAAGATACGCTACATGTGGTGTTTTTGAACTAATTTCAATAATTTGAAGTCATTTCTAGGAACATAGTTAGGTGCATTATGTGAATTTTTTATCCTGATTTGTAAACAGAACAATGAATACAGATTCAATGCTAAGCCAAAATCGCTAAAAGTGTTACAATGTGGGGTTTCTGAAATTACTGATTTATTTAACATTGTTAATTTTTGATTTCTGTCCATTATTGTAATGAAACCAAAAGTAAAAAAATCATGCTTTGATTTCAAAATATTGAACCAAATACCACATCTTGCTTTTCTAGCTCATCAGTAACGTAGTGAAAAATTCCACTGGCAGATTTCGTTGTCCACACACTTGTTTTTCCTTATAGGTAGTGTTCTAGTAAACCAATTAAACCCTGTTGACAACCAGCTCAAGGTAGGAATTAGAGCCGTTGAAAATAAGGAGTAGTGAAAACTAGAGTGGAACAATTCCAAGCTTGCACATCGATATACATTTATTGTAATAAAAGTTAAATCTGATGATTATGTTGGATGCAGTTTTGTTAGTCTTCTCAATAGGAAATCTAATCGTAACCATTGGGCAACTACTTCCACCACATTTGCAAAGACGCGATCAATTAAATTTACTTAAAATTAATACTATTTTTAACAAGCCGGACTTGGTTACATCTATCGTCAGTCTTACTGCCAGCCTAGATGCTCTATACAAAGATTAAGAAAAGGCCGAAATTGAGTCGTTAGCCAGCGCCTGAAATTTATGGTAAACAAATAGCTCTAAACAGAAGATGAAAGAACAATAAAATTGTTCTGAGCACAGTCAGGTGTTCCAAATGCCTACTTAAAATTTGTAACAGCGTGTACGGATACAAAATGCGATTAGAACTCGTATAAAAGACATTTTAATAAGCCAGCAGTAATTATGCTTATGATCACTATTATATTTATTTATTTTATTATTAATTATGTAATTCTATCCAAGCAAGCACACTTTTTTTTTTAACAGATTGGTGTTAGGTTCGAATGTGCAGGTATAATTTAATTAGTTTAATGTTCAAATATAATACACTGTCATTTTCTCTTCTGAACTTTAAAGGCTGGATGACTGAAATAAAAGAAAAAACTGCTTTAAAAACACAAAAAGGAAAAAAAAGAATTGGGGTAAAATTACAATAATTCATTAATGAATTATATAAATACATGTTGTTATACTTATTACAGTGTTTCTTTTTCTAAATTTTAGATAAAAATTCATAAATTCTTAGTTTGACTTCTAAACAATTCTTGCAATTCAGACTGAGGGCTTATAGATGAACTAATAAGCGTTGTGGAACATTTAACACTTTTTTTATTTTTAAATCTGTTCCACTCTTCGCATTGCTGATAATAGAACATACAAACTATTGAGTATATTAATTATAACACCTGTGTTTAACGGATTGACTTACATGATTTCTTGCTTTTAAAAGAGAAAAGAATACTGAACTGGGGGGTCCATATAATATTTTGGAAAGTGACGCCAGTAATTTTTAAGTTACTGTAAGTACTGCGGACTGAAATAAATATATTTAAAATTTTGAATGTTCATTCTTATATTATAAAGAATGTTGCACGATGCATAAGGTCAGAACAATATGAAATAAAATTGACTTGCAAGGAAAAGCATGGGGTTGAGAAATGCAATTCTCGACTATTTTTTCTATAAAAAATGCCTTGAGGGTACTAATTTGTAAAATAAACAAAACCCATTATCTGACCAGTTATAACAGTTTGAAAAATTCCAAAGCACGATGTACTTAAGAAAATTTCTTGTTTTTCTCAACTATTGTCTGCTTCAGACAACCTAACTCAACCACGGGGCCTACGGCACTCTTACATGACATTTCATAACTCAACGAACCTTCATTCAGTTGGCCTACGTCCATTTTGGTTAGCGCCCTTTATTTCTTTATACTGGCAGCTTACGTTACGTCTATTCCAGTTCAGATTTTGAGGGGTACAATGTGACAAGTAATAAAGATTTTAACAAATTGTCACAAAAAAGAGTTGTTTCCATCTAGGTAGTATTTGGACAATGTTAGGACTTTTATAATTGGCCTTTCAATTCCTAAAAATATATATATATATAAAATAAGTTTTTAGTAGTATAATCTTTATTTGTAATTAATTGCACTCACATGTGTTCACTTACCTTATAGGTTTTATAACTTCTCAGATTCCTCGTAATTTCGGAACTCAACTTCTTAGATTTTATGCAATTTCAAAACTCGACTTTACCGTTTTGTATCGGTGCAAGAGACTCTGATTCTAGAATGGTTTTTCTACTCGAAGAGAGATTTTACATATAATAAACTTTTTAATTGTGTAGACTTTATTTATTATCGAGAATAGCGGATGTAACTGTACAACGTGGGACACTTGAATAAATATTAAATACAGAATTATTTACCAAAGGACTAGGTATTGATCATTCAAAATTAATTGACTTTATTTAAAATTTATTATCTGGAATAACGAATGTAGATGAATAGGATAGAACATTTGGTTAAATATTGGAAGATAAAGGAATGAGTTTTGCTTTAAATCAGAAAAGTGCCACAAAAATATTACTAATTTTATTGTATTTTTTTTTCTAATTATCAATCGTTAAGGCGCTTATATGATATTACTGTTATGGATATTATGAACATGAGCAGGCGTAACATTTAGGCTCAGCCTTTGTATGATTTAAAAATAAAAACATAGACATCTCTTAGCTTTAACAAAAATCATAACTTGAAAAAAAGAGTAAAAATCAACTCTAAGCCTGAATTATTGTTGTTACAATTAATACACACATACGGCTGTTTTTTACAGTACATTCCATGTCATTACCTGCTGTAAAGATGCATTAGCATTTGAGATTATGTTAGCTACGCTACTATATTTACACCATAAAAACAACGTTAGTGCATGATACTACGCAAATTCATTAGTATAACTTTAGAGTAAAAGCAGGTACCTTTAGACCAGGTACCTATAGAAGAAATATTTTATATTACTTTGGCCTTTTTAGAAATATAAAAGCTAAAAATATGTGAAGTTCTCGAGATGACAATTTAGGGCCACATCAAGGCTTCTCAAATTTTATCAAAACTGGAAACTCTCTGCGTCCCGCAGTATAAAATACTCATTCAAAATTTAACTTTTATGTAACTATGTAAAAGTAAACAAGTACACCTCGCCTATGAATATTTAGCTCCTTTTGTAAAACTATATTCGGTTGTATACCAATTAATTATTTTCCCATAAATTTTCTTTATCATTTATTATCAGCAAATATTTTAATTTGTATACCTAATTTCTATACCTCTAATGAAAATATTTGCTCAGGTAAATGGCATCACCAACTGGAAAAGTTTGAAATGCCTTGTTTTACACGACGGGCAATGAAAAGCAAAACAAAGAAAAGTAGCCTCAAGGGCCGCATTCAGTGAACTCAAAACCTTAGTAATCCTTGAGGAATATTCACTCAAAGCGAGTTTCTAATTCTGCACATTCCCAGATATATCTCTTATACTAAAAAAAAGGAATTTCTCAACCAAATTTTCTGCAATATTCTCATTTCAAAAATCCATTATAAGACTTGCTGCTTTTGTCAGAATTTTGAGGAAATCACAAAATTTGTTGCATATAAAATAATTATTTACAACTGATATTCTTCGCAAAATATGCATTGAGCAAAATTTCAAAACTCCCAATCAAGACTACTTTAAGTTGCAACTGAGATCTGAGTTCACTAAATGAGACTAAATTTTCAGCAACTTCCTCCTAGAAGGGAAGCTTTGACGTCAGCAAAATTTCGTATTTTATATTTTTTAAAATGTTTATCGTTTGCTGCAATTTTTTCGATTTTTGCAATTTTTATCGTCCTTGAATTTTATGCGCTGTTACACTGTTACAAGGATATTCTACCAATTGTCTCGAACTTTTTGCAACACAGAGAATTAAATTGAATTGGAAATGTAGCACTTTTTGAAAAAAATTCGGAAATATTTCGTGAAAATCAGAAAAGGCCTTTTATTCCCGAGTTTTGTTCAATTAATATTATAGCACACATACATATACCTTAGACTATATTTTTTATTTAAGTAAATCTAATAAATTATTACACCTATGAGGAGGAAAGCAATTGTATTATCTCATCAGAAGATTTCTTCGGTTTTGTTGCTCCGAAAATGAAAATTCAATTTTTCTCTTAAACCAAAGAAATGTGGCCATCGTTAAGCATAGCCATTTTGTTCTTTTCATTTTTATCGAAATGGAAAAAAGCGTTTTACGGCTTTTTTTGTAACAGAGGTTAAGACACCTCCAAGTAGAAATTTTTAAAAGTATAAAACACACACACAATTAGTGTTTGAGGTTTGGGTCCTCCAGTTTCAAAAAGAGTGATTTTTTGGAAAACGCAATTGAAATATATTGAGCCGTCACAACGTTAATTCTAGACTTTTCAGAAATCATGTGACAACACAACTATTCGTACTTTATTTTTGAACTTCTTCGGTCGGAATAATAAAACATCTTGGACGTTGCTACATTTGACTAGTACACCTCTCAGATATTACTGAATAAAATTGTGTACTTAGACTTATGACAAATATCGAGTGAATGATATAGATAACAAGTATTTAATTTTAATCTTGAATTCTCAGGTACTGGAACATTCGGACGTGTCTGCCTTTGCAAAGATAAACAAACAGATGCATACTGTGCAATGAAAATACTTGTCATGACGGATGTCATACGGCTGAAGCAGGTGGAACACGTAAAGAATGAGAAGAATATCCTAACAGAAATAAGTCATCCTTTTATCGTCGATTTGTGAGTATTTGCTGTTTCTCTGTTTGTTTATGCGCTAATGCAAATTTGTGTGTCATAGATATTGGTCCACAAAAGACGATTGTTGCCTTTATATGTTATTTGAATATGTTTGCGGTGGTGAATTGTTTTCGTACTTAAGGAACGCCGGAAGATTTAGTAGTCAAACAGGTGAGTGATCAACTTTCCTTTTAAAAATAAAAGAACCTAAGGATATTGTGCATTGCTTGCATTTTAAGTCTATAATATCTTAATGGTATTGGGGAAGTTATAGTCCAAACAAATTTTGAACTAGAATTTCAAAGAAACGACAAAATTAACAAAATTACCATTCGATTTGGCTTTTAAACATTTAATTTTTATGTATAGATGAAAATTACCAAACTGGAAGTGGCAGCCATTTAAATAAAATTATTTGTCATAAACAACCGGAAGGTGCATTCTCTTCCATAAAGCAAAAGGTTTTGAAAAGTATTAACCGGTTCTTTTTTTATAGCAATTTAAAAACCAAACCAAGAGATGGCCCATTTATTTTATTAGTCATTAAATACGTAAAACTCAAAATTTTGAATGAGTTAAATTCGATCAACAAACTTCACTTAGAAACATTGTAGTAACATAAACGTATGCAAAGTCAGTTTTAGGATAGCCAAAATACATGGTTCTTAACTTAAAACCTGAGGTTATTTATAACGAAATTAGTTATTACACCTAGTGGCGTTTCAATTAAAGTAATAAAGCTAACTCCTACATATAGCGTGTAAAAATTGGAAAAACCAACACCTAGTTTAACTACGAACTTACATTTGCAATACAAATCCATTAATACTGATGAAAAGATTTTATGCGTGTAATATAAGCGATGAAATAGTACAGAGTACAGACGAAGGAGTCTGCTTCAGTAATACCCCAATTTCTACTTTTAAAAATAGATATACAACGTCATTGTCTACACCATGACATTCTCTCCAGCTGAGTAAAAAAATTTTTCGAAAAAACCTGGTGATTTTGCGAAAATACTACGGCAACCTTATTCTGAAATTATATGCATTTGCATCAATTATTATATTCAATCGATTAATTGAAATAAAGTAATATAATTATTATTTTATAAGTTTCCGGTCTTTATTATTTTGATAAAGAAGGGCAAAAAAACACTTGCTTCAAAAATTTGATATATGAAGACCATTATATCATAAATGATTGCTTAACTTAGCTTTTAAATGTATCTAAGATATTGCATTAAAAACTGAATCCTTGAAATTTACGAAAATTTATAATTGTTTTTCATTTTACTTCCGATTTCGTTTTCAAAGTAATATGAGTCTAAATATCATGGGAAATATCTGGTGCCATATTATTCGCACGAGCGGATGAGTTTGACTTTTTATTTCTTTCTTAAAATACAAAGAAAATTTTTTCTAATCTTTAAGGCAATAAATTATTGTTAATGTCTTTATTGATTGAACTGCTAAGTACCGTAAAGATGTCATACTTTGCTTCAAAATTTGCTCCGAATTGGAAAAAATCTATTAATACAAAAACATTTTACTATAAAGCTCTTTTTTAAACGCATATCAAAAGTTTAACATCTCACCTGCCGTGTTTGTTTTTATTAATGCAGCTTTGAATATATTTTCAAATATATATACAAAACTTTGAACAAAGTGCAACGATACCAAGCCTTCTAGAAACATACCATTTTTGAGATTGGAGCAAAGAAATAGGGTTAAATTGTAACTGTATCCGAAATTAATCAATAGAAACTCTTTATTTAAACATACATTATTGTAGCCTGTCCTTAATTACTATTGTTGATATATATAGCAGGGGACCCGAAGTAGAATTAAAAAAGTAACAAAAATAATGGTCTAAACATATATGTACAGCATTACATACATTCAAAACATCTTTGTATACAATGTTTGATGTAACTACGGAATTTTCTCTCACCTTTTGATCCGGGTAAGTGTAAGTGTGTTTGTTGTAACATAAAAGAAATGTTCATACCTCTTGAATGTGCAAAATATCATTGCACTAATATATAATAGCAATCTTACCTCGGCAGTGTTTGAATATTAAGAGATGACTTTAGTGGAAAAAGAATCTATGCACTACATGTGATTTAAAAGACGTATATCAAAAGAAAGGCATAGCCGTTTGACAATTCGACTATATGATGATCGTCTTACAGAGCAATTTTTAAATTACCTTATAAAAATTAATTTTTGTGCCAAATAATACTTTTCTAGCATAATTAGTAGCATAATTATCCATGCAGGATTAAGGTAGGCACACTTTGCGGTACCTCAGAAAACAAGCAAAAATTTCTTTCTTAACCGTCTCCGGTAAAATGACGAATACTGTTAAATTTATCTACCAAAACCGCACAATGACGAGTTGCACTCATGTGACTAGAGCTTGTTACATGCAGAAAACATACTAATTGGGAATAAATTAATATAATAGTTAGTGGGCGATCGCTAGATCAAGTGCAAGCATCGGGAAATGTTCATATATTTTGATAGTCCATTTTGACGAATTAAAATTATATTAGTATTATACTATATTTACAAAATATGTGAATGTGTTTTCTTTATAACAGTTTATGTATAATACAATAACTAATAAAAATTATTACCTTGTTTTTAAAAACATCGCCCTACACCCATAATTCCAAGCTTTATACAAAATATGTCAGAATCACTCAACTACTTCATCCTTTAAAAATAAATTCCACTTAATTACGGCGTGTTGTCCACGTGAGAGGAAAATATATAAAATTAAAATAAAACAAATTATGACACATTTCCATTTCAGTAGCTTACACTTTTTGAGGTCTTGTTTCAATTCCACACATTAAAATCTTATTATAAAGTCATTTACAATTACAAAGAATTGAGAATGTTCATCTATATCCCAACTTTTTCCTTCTGCAGGCTTATATTTATCCTGTGTAAAAACAAAAAGACAGTATTTTTATCACAAAGTACAGTGGCTCCAATAGTACTGATTATAGTCAATTTCCCTTAATTACTACCCAAAATACTATTGATATACGATCACTGAATGAGATTTATTACCAGGGCGAAATGTTGTGTGAAAGTGTGTCTCTGGGATAAGTACCGCGGCATTTTGATTTACGGTCATGTTATCGACGATTTAAGCTTCTATTTTTGCTTGCGTTAATTTTATATGAGACAGGAAATCGGAAAGGCATTAAGTATATTTAGAAGCAGAGAAAATATTGACAACCCTGAAATTTATGAAAATTATTTTTCTATTTTCAGCTAATTTCTACGCGTGTGAAATAGTATTAGCCTTAGAATACTTGCACTCACTGTCGATTGTGTATCGTGATCTTAAACCGGAAAATCTGCTCATTAATCGTGATGGACATCTAAAAATTACAGACTTTGGTTTTTCCAAAAAATTGAAGGACAGAACGTGGACATTGTGCGGAACCCCAGAATATCTGGCTCCGGAAATCATCCAATCAAAGGGTCATAACCGTGCTGTTGACTGGTGGGCATTAGGTAAGTTCATTAAATTCAGATTCATCATCCATTCATTCCTGGGAAAGAATAAAGTGATTTAAAAAATAACCTAAAAACACGAATTCCTGATCTTACGCAAGCCGACTGCTACTGCACCACGCAGTGTGTTTATGCTGAAATTTTTATTTGTCTCTTTATTATTTATGCTCGCCAAAGCCGCCATTTGAGTATAATTTATTAATGGTGACGTCGCGAGAATATTTTTAGAATCAAAGCACAACTAAAAATATAGCGATCGTTTTAACGTGAATACGTCTATAAATTTTTTCTTGCACTGAGAGCATAACAGAAAATCCGATGATAATGAAATCAGGGTATACAGTTTCGTGTTGCAGCTCAAAAACTACTGTTTATATCGAAAATCAAAATGTACACGTAACAGTTAAAGAATCAAAAAATATATTTCATCTAATGAGGATTGCGATGTCACCCGCGGGACGGAATGGGGCGCGCTGCCATTTTGAGATCGTTTGCCGCATCTGGAAACTTTCACGCAATATTACTTTTATTGCTCATTTCCTACCTTCCTTCCTTCCTTGCTGATACCAATGACAACAAAACGATCTCTTGGCGAACATTGACGTATTCATGTCATCTGTCCGTACCTGCGACACAGAACACCCGCTTTTTCGTTTCCTTTTTGGTTTCTGGGAAAAATACGTTGAACGAATCAGAGCAATGTTGTTAAATTCTCATCAAATTAATAGACGTGGTGACTCGTAAGAAATTAAGGAATCTAAATTCAAGCTTTTAATGGCTGTTTCAATATATAATTCATATTCATTTCTATTTCGTTTATATTCCAGATATTTATCGGCAAAGAAATAATTTTGTTTGCATTTCCACTTGAAGAAAAGATCAAATAACTACATACTCTTTATCTAAGTGTCTGATAATAGTAAAGAGTCCTTAGATTGAGAATACTTGACGAAAACCAGACCAAGACAAGAAAACAAAATTTTAACAAGTTCATTATACTAGGAAATTAATCAAAAGTTTGGTATATTCTAAAAGGAACATCTAAGAAATGTAAAAAATGTAAATTTTCGAAAAATATAAGAAACGTCTTTGAATTGAAAAAATATATAGAAAATTATGAATTGCGATAACCGCACAGAAAGAAATATATAAAAATGTGTGTAGCCTCAGTTTTGCAATTGCAGAAAAACTTTTTTTTGGTTTTAAGTTATAAATACATCTCAAGGGGATTTTTAGAGCGCTTATCAAATTCTCTTTAGAATTGTAGTATCTTTTATTACTATAAATACGTCGGACCAAATAATCTCTAGCGTTTTCGATTATGGTTAAATTCAATGAAAAGACAAAGCACTGTAAAATTGTAATATTCATAAACTGATACTTTGTACAAATATTGGGTTGTGTATGGTGGCATGGTCGTTTTGAAATTCTGGCATTCCGGCGTAGTTCTATTTACAATCTGGAAACGATGCGTTTTCTCAATTTTTCAAATAGGTCACCCAAAAATAAATCATTCTCGGTAAAGATTTTGGGGGAAACATTTTAGTATTTATTAAATTAAACATATACCACAAGATTTAAAAGGAAATCCATTCAGTAGAACCGACTGCTGAAGTTAATTTAACGGCGCTCCACTATTCTATGCAACAAGTGGTGATATGACGAAACATAAATTGAGGTGGTTGCTATCAGAGACGAAGTGATTTTCGTGAAACGTCTTAGGCTCAGTAGAGTGCTTGGTTAAGGGGTACAGGTAAGTGGTGAAATGAACGAAAACAAATGGCATATGTACACAGTATACACACGTTGTACAAATCTTACATGGGTATACATACATACATACACATAATGGTTTAGGTTTACATACGTAAGCTAGGCACTTATCCAGTGGGGGTCTTTTGTTTTGCACTCCTGCACGAGCCATTCTAGGGGTCGGCGGCAAGTGGGGCTGCGACTATGGAAACTCGAGCGTCGTAGGGCAGCGTGCTGGCTCAAGGAGTTGCGGACAGTCGGTGGTTGGAGTGGCTGGCAAAGTCGTGATTTTAACCCCTTGGCGTCAAATGACGTCTCTGGCACGTCATGCGTTTCCCATGCCAAAATGTACAATGACGTGCCAGAGACGTTATGCGATTTGAGGAACTACTTAACTTGCGCAAATTTGTTTTGTTTATAGTGATAAAGTACAGGACTAGTAAGAATTATAAAACTAGATAGAAGAGCTGAGGAAGCAGAAAAATAAACCAGGAAAAGTCCTTCTGGAATCGACACCCCAGTAAAATCATTAAATTAAAAAAATTCATTCGCATTGTTTTCTTACAATTTTAGAGCTAATCATAAATAATAATGTTTAGATGAGAAAGGAGAATATTAAATCAAGTAGATTTTCTTAGAATTTGATTAGATGCCAATTGGGAGGATGTTGAGGATTGAAAAGGATGCTCTAAAGAAGATAAAAAGTGAACATTACTAGGTACTGTTGTCAGTTAACGTGGAAGGGTTACAGGTTGAGTTAGTCTAGTAGTACTGAAAAGCGTTATAAATAGTAAAATATTTTGGCTTACTTTAGTCATAGTGTGAAGTATACAATAGAGATAATGACTGAAATAACTGAAGACTTTTTGTATGAAAGTGGTGATGAGAGTGTTGATAATAGTGAATATGAACAATCGGATTATGAAGAAGAAAGCAGTGCATTTTCAAGTGAGAATAACATTGACACAGATATTGATGAAAGTGATATACAACCAAGAATTCGAAATATCACACTCTTCAAAACTAATAATATACTATTCGTTTTTATTATAATTCATCTTCATAATTTTCAGTTTTTTATATTGCAACCTAATGCCTTTAGAAGTACCTAGAATTATGTGCGTTAAAAATCTATTCAGTTTACGAAAATATTTTACTTTTGAGATCATATAAAATGTTTTATTTCTAATCACTGTATCGAATCGAAGAAGAATCGAATGAAATTAAATGGCATTGATATGGGAAATTTCTTTTAATTTAATCGTACGTCAGGGGGTTAATTATAGTACTTATATTATATTTTTATCAAATTTGCCCTTTTTATCAAGTTACTCTTTAAGTTCTTCTTTGGGCATTTCAAGATTTATTTGAGTTACCGTTAATATATTTATTCTTGTGACTCTAATTTATTGTTGTATGAATCGCACCAAAAACATTCATGACAACTTCTCATTGAACTGTTATTAACGCCAAAAAGATTTGAAATATAGAACAAATGCCAGATTTAAAATATAGAACAAATGCTAGGGAGACAAAATAGTTGGATTGCTCCGAGGAAGCTTCCGAAGAGCGAAGAGCGAAGAACAAGAATCGACGCTGCAACAATTCAACGTGATTATTATGGACATTATAAAATGGCAACCATACGGAAGTTGCATATTCCCAAATAAGAAGAACAAGACGATGAATGTCTATCCCGTCGGAAAAGTGAAAACTACGAACCAAAAATCTCAGCGTCTGCAAACGGGTCGCAAAATCAAGTTCCGTTGAGACAAACTACGTAAAACATAAAACAGCAGAGTTAAAGTCGACTCGTTGCCACTCATGTTTTCGTAATAGATATTAATTTGGTTGAGCCGTTTCTTAAGCCTGAAGATATATTGGTTTAGGTCGTCGGCGCGGGATTAATCCACGGACAACAGATCTCTTCGGCCGAATTTCAGCAGAAATGCACTCCGGGAGCAACGGATCAGACACAATTACTTCAAAAAATGCAAAAAAAAGAGATTTCTCCATTTCGAGGTTTGTCAATCCGCATGCAACAAATGTTAGCAGGTAACAACAATATCAGCCGTGGTATTTGGGTGTAAATGAAACACAAAGACCTTGCGAGACAGTATAGCGGAAAAGGTCTTGGCTTATAGGCCCTGAAAATATTTGGGAAGCTCATACGCTACGTTGGTAACGTTATATATCTTGACATAACAACTGAAAATTGCATGTTGAATCAAAGGCACGAAAGGCCACTGCACTTCTGGCAATGACGAAAAACTTTTGGAATGACATGGGGATAAAGCCCAAAGGTGCTTCACTGGATATGCCTCATCAAGTACGTCGATCTGGTACATAGATCGGTGAAAGAATATCTTGCCGGGACTGGTGTATAGAGAGACGGAGAACATACACATCTACAGATCTCTCGGCACTTATATGGTTTCAATCTTCCAAGCCAAAAATCTAGGCATCAAGATCTGTGCCGACAAAATCCGACAGGAAAACATTCAAAACAAAAATGTACTTATCTACTCGGAAAGCAGGGCTGCACTAAAAGCTTTAGAGTTCCCATTAGTTGACCACGTGAATGTCCTTCTTTCTCTCGCGAACGTACAGATGTCTTTAGAAAAAAAAAAACATATTAACAATGATGAGCTGAGAACCTTTGCACTATCCAAAAGATAAGCTTTGTTTGACAAACCAAACGACTAGCGGCTTATGAAGGGCAACGAGGTTCGGCCGGCCATAGGAACAATCGGGAGAATTTCCGGTGGACCGGTCTTCCAGTAGGTCAGTTTCATAACTATCTCCCTTTATTATCTGCTTGAGGTGGGTCGCTTTATTCGTTTTTCCCTATAACTTTAAGTTCCAGGCCAATTCTGACAATATTATTAGATTTATCAATAGTCGCTACTTCCTCAGCAGGTGCAAATACAGAGGAGACTGTGTCCATTAAAACTGATACATCTGCAGATAAATAAAAGATTGCCCACGATATCGTCGCAGAATGATCCCTGTGAACCCCACAAAAGATAATAATGGAGGTACATTTTTTGCAAGGAAGCTCCAAATGGTGTGAAGTACTCCGTTGAGTCCCAGACAATTCAATCGATAAGTCCTGAGAAGCCGTGTTGTGGATAGGGGAGACGATGAAGAAGTAGAAGAATTGTCAGTGTTGCGAGATATGAGAAGTTTTACCACAGAAGCAATAATCACATATAAATCACATCAGAGCTTCTTGAAATTGCCGAATTGACGGAAACAACGTCGAATTTGATTTATTTAAGTCGCATGTCGTAAAGTGCGAGCAAAATAGGGCCAGATAAACCATTACAAGATTCACTAATTCTTCATACACAGAGATATCCCCCACACACAGAGATATCGCTCATCTTACCGGATATAGTATGCAGTTTAGAAAGCACAGAAGAGTTGTTATTATTGATTTCAGTAGCAAGTTTATTCATTCAATGTCAATCAAATCGTCTGTAAAAGCCTGTAGTCTAGCAGAATAGGCTAAAAGGGTGTTTATATTAGTCGCAGTTACCTACTGCTCATTGTACACTTTGTCAGCGAAAGAGTTTACGAAGCTCAGAATGTGGCAAGGCTTAATATCTACTCCTCGCAAGTGATGTAACCATTAGAGCTAATTTTAGTGGTACGCTCAAGACAGGAGGTATTAAATGTCGGCAAACCCCAATGCACTCAACTTTACAAAAAGCCATATTTAAAGTATATTAGTAAAAAAAATTACATAAAAAGTATCACAATTTGAATTGTAAAAATGGAAATCCAAAAAAATGTTAAAGAATACTTAGAATCACTTAGTTAGTCTATGGACCAAATGAAAAGAAAGTTGAAGAAGTTAATTTGTCGGCTTAGAGAAGAGAAACTGTCTTACATAAATAATCACACAGATAAGAAGATAGTAAATAAGTGCAGAGACAAACACTAATATCTCGTTAATTAAAATGAAAAATAAATATCACCAATTTAAGTCAGTAATCACAAATAAAATCACCGTACTCCAATAGATCAAGTAACCGACAAAAGACTTTTTGAGATAACTAGGTCAACGGTCAAATTTGCTAGATATTGAATACTAAACACCCGCTATGTTTCAAATTGCAACGCTCTAGCTTCACTGGAAATACCCAAAAGCTTTTGATGATCCGTCAGTTACTGAGTGCCAACAACTACGATTTTCAGACAGTCGTACCATAAAATCTGCTGCACCTACAGCACCACTCCAGCTCTTTATTGGCAATCTTAACATACCTGCAAAATTTGCGCTCTGCACAAGAACTATGTACAGAGATACAGGGAGTCAGAAGTAGCTCGAATAGGTTCGTGTAAATAGTGCACAGGGTACGCGACCGGTTTGCAAGCCACATGCATACGAGAACTTTGCCGGCGCACTCTGTGCGTTTAGATCCCAATTTTTAATTCATTTTTTTATATGTTCCACTCTCCCTAATGGCCTTAAAAGTAGTCTCCAAGCCTTGCATTTAAGACTTTTTTGTAACTATTCTATAGTAAACAAATTACGACTTAAAAAAGTAGAATAGATGATTCAAGGAAAAAGTAAAACATATTAGAAATGTAACTGAGCATGCGATTGAAGAACTATGAAATAGATTCGGCATCTTTTAACAAAAAAAAAGACAAATAACAAGATCTAATTACGAGAAGGGGTGTAAATAAAACATCTCGTAAAAATTGTTCCGCGATATATATAGCAAAATATATATAATAAAAGCAAAAAGATCCATAACGACTATGCTAAAAGAACTCATCAACGCATTGTGCTAGCCAGACTGAGGTCTTTGTGTGGACTGTTACAACTGAAGATTTCATAATACTAAGAGAATAAAGATGTGGAAAATACTTGTATGTTGTATGAAATATATGAAACACGTAATTTGAGACTGAATGCTATTTTTTGCTAATAACGAAGTCAATTTTAAAAATGAAAGTCCGTTAGTATGTCCCTACCTTTTCAAACATAGGATAGCAACCTAGTATAGTGAAAATCTCAGCTTTTTTCTCACATTAATCTGTTTGATGTGATTTTATAACTACGCCATTTTATCTCATAATGTACTTTATGATGAACTATTCTGATGAAATTAAGGTATTAAACATTTCGCACTCAACACGACTTTTGAATAATTCGGTATAATTTAACTCTTCAAGTGCCAGAGATTTTTTCCATACATATTCGAAAAAGCCAGCGGTTTTTATCCCTTTTTGCAGTGGTGCGAAAAATAAATATTTATAATTTCTTTTCTACTTTATTGTAACTAATTTGAGACGAGCGCGATAGTTTTTTTTTGCACTTTTTGCATATGCAAGAAGGACTTTATTGATTAAATACTTATTTTCATTTTAAAGTAAATTTTTGAATTACGAACTTGAATCATAAGAAGCACTCTACGTAGTACCCGATTACGGGCAAGCATGTTGGAAATGCGGAGCATTCGAACAATAAATTTGTGTCCATATAAAACCATTATAACGGAAATTCTTACAAAAAAAGTCCCATTTTGTCCCTTGAGCCAACATCAAAAATATCATTACGATCGTGTATATCATACTCAATAAATACTATACATATTTTCTATATTATAGTATACACTGTATGATTGCTTACAACCTCCAACAAAGGAGGAGTATGTTTTTCGTACCTATCTAGGCGCTCGTAGAGCCTAAACGGCTGGATGGAGTTTTATAAATGAGGTTAAATCGTTAGATTCGCTTTGATCCCGGAACTAGCATAGGCTACATGACGGCCCATTTGTCTCTGATATATATATATTTTTCTTAATGCTCAATTTATTTACATGGGTATCACATGAAAGGTCTTAGCTTGCATATATACATTTATATATTTATATGTAACTATTAATGGCATTTTCCAATTTTTTAATTCGTTTTTTATTACACAATCCGGTTTTTTTTTTTAGTGCTTGTAATTCATTTTTATTCTTTTTTTTTTATACCTTCTAAAACATTAAAAAGTAATATTGCAAATTGTAGATTGTATATGATGAAAGGTGAGGTATAATGTACTCCGTGCATAAAAGTAATATAATCTCATTTTTCATTTTCATTCTTCAGGTATTACCTTCTTTAATCCATCTATCATCATTCTGTATAAATTATTAAAGTAGTTTTTTATTTCTTTATATCACTCACCTTCAGACCTTTGCTGTAATTATGTCCACTACTGCGTTTTCCCTCTATAAGATTTTTCATTTTGACCCAAATACTCATTGATCATAGTAAATTTATGCAACGACTTTTTTGTAATTAATTAAACCCAATGGGGCATGGAAGAAAAGATTAGATTTAAATTTAATTCGTCTATAACAGGGACAACACTCTCGCATTCATACAAATACACCTAATTCTGTTTTTACATGATGGATATGTTCCCGAAGAATACGTGTATTCTTCGTATGAAAAAACATATTGCATCTACGGAAAAATAGAAGACTGGTTGCAGTTCTGAGAAATCAGAAAAAATAATACAATAAACCATGAGTTTTCATGTTAGGATCTCACACCTTTTATTTCATAAAGATTGCACATGTATCATACAAAGTAAATTATAATTTGAAAAGGAAAAAACATGTCACTAATTTATGAACACAAAAATTAAGCAAAATAATATGAGTTACACATAAAAAGATTTTATTCGTTGTCACTTTTTGACAATAAACGCATACGTTTTCGTAAGACTGCAATATTACTGCTATCACTAGAAATGTCTTGATTATCGTCTTCGTTTATATCCATCGTTTAATATCCAAAGAGATAGCTTTCCTTTTCGCTTTTGTTATAGGTGAATTATGTGACACTATGTTCTTACATAGCTACCGAAAAATATTTCAGTTATAATTAGTAAAACAAAGGTTTTAAAACTATAACTTACCATTTATTGACTTTTACGCAAAATTAATAAATATGTATTAATTTTATTTTAATTTTTATTAAATTTTATAATCATAAAAAAAGCACTTTTCACTTTGAACACCAAACTCAAAATGCAGACAAAGCTGAGGAAATTCCATATTGAGGTTATAAAATTCGGGGAATTCTCACAATTGGAAATTGCACTACATTCCTCGTCTCCAATGCCGTAGTTATAAAAATAAAAGTAAAGTAAAATTTTCTTCTTAGAATTTGGGTCGATCGGATTGAATAAAAATAAATCGTGTAAAAAGAGAATTAAATTTTCTTCCTAATTCGGGTTAAATCAAAATCGTGTAAAAGAAGTTCGTGTAAAAACAGAATTGGGTCTATTTTTTTGTTCGATAAATAAGTAGGAAACAGTATGAATTCCTTGAGGAACAAATTTTTTTTCCGCACCCCCATACCTCCTTCTTTTCATATTCTCCATAACTTCTTTTTCAATACCGCCCCCATACCCCCAATGTAGATACATATATGTAAGTATAATGAGCCTGTTGACATAAAAAATCGCAACTTGTAACGTGTATAGCATACTTTTCCCATTTTCAGGTTGAACTTTTAATAATAAAAATGTCTCGTTTTAGGTATTTTGATATATGAAATGTTAGCTGGCTACCCTCCTTTCTATGATGATAATCCATTTGGTATCTATGAAAAAATTCTCAGTGGTAAAATAGAGTGGCCTAGGCATATAGACCCAGTAGCCAAAGATTTAATCAAAAAGTTACTAGTACTCGATAGAACTAAACGATTGGGAAACATGAAGGTAATTGTCTTAACACTGATAACTTTTATCTTAATGTTTCATGTAATTTATAGAATGGTTCAGATGACGTTAAAAGACACCGGTGGTTTAAACATTTGAATTGGAATGATGTTTTAAATAAGAAAATTACTGTAAGTAGCAAAAGTTTCGTTTGCCAAAGAATATACATATATATCTTAAATAGAATAGCCACAAAAAGTATATTTATTATCTTCATAAAGAAAATAATTTAAGGATTCTGATAAGCTCTGTATAATAAATTCTCTATGCATAAATTTTATTCAAAGTTGTTTAGATAGCCTCTAAGCCACATAAACCACAACGGAATTTATGGACACGATAATTATTGCCGTTAGTGATTATTCTTATTTATGTCTTTATTGTCTTTATGTAGACTAAATTTTCTAATTTGATGCTATATGTTGCAGTAATTTTCATAAGTATGCACTCTGAGAATATTGACAACGATTTTGCGAATATTCTAATGAATATTTAACAGAGCTACTAGAAGAAACAGATTATAAGAAATAAGATTATGAGAGGAAAGGAATATAAAATATCATTTGACAAAAGCTCTACAGAAGCTGTTCTTAAACATTTAAATTAATAAATCAAATAATTAATACGAACAATTTTTTATACTTAAAAATAAAATCGTTTAATATAAGCCAGATAGAATTCATCTATTCTGCACATCCTATTGGAGAACCCATTCCATTGTTTACTTTTTACAATTTAATATGATACAGTATTTTTTATAATGTACATTTTCCTTACTTATGGTTATGGCGTTATTTAGAGACAAAGTGTCTTAAGACGAATTTAAATATTAACTATTTACAAAATTTTTTTTTAAAGAAATCAGAAAATTTTTTGAAGCAACATCATAATCAGAACTTGAAGACAATACAAAAGTGAATGTACAATTATATGTCTAATAATTATAAAATAATTTTACTGATGCATATGATACAAAGCGTGTATTTTATATTTTTAATAACTACTTAATAAACTGGAATATGTGTGTCTGTATTTCATTATACATTCTACTAATTTAGTCAATTTTATTGTAGCCAGCGATTATGCCAGAAGTAAATTTTGACGGTGACACAAGCAATTTTGATGAATATCCAGAAACAGATTGGAAGGCGGCCAGATCTCTAGACCACAGTGACATGCAGCTGTTTGAAGACTTTTAAACTTGCCATTTGCACTTTTCATTTATTTTATTGTTTCACAAATTCGCTGTTTTCGATGTATATGTATTTTATATTTTATAAAATTTTAGAAAAGGAGTTAGTAGACTTTGTAAGTGTAGATAAACCGTGTAAAAAATATTTATTTTTTAACAGTAATTGTAAAAGGTTGTATTAGGACAACACAATAAAAATAAATTATTTCTTTCAAAATGATATTTTTGGATTTACTTTAATTACTGAATGAAATAGTATAAGTTGTACTCTTGATATTAGTAACTGCCCTCTTTTGTTATACGCCGTGGATTTAATTCTTTACCAACAACTGACGTCAATTATTCATATCAATGAGATTCTTCAGCAATTGAAATTTCCATGGACTCGAATCTTCCTTTGGTTTCTCAAACCATTCATAATAATGTAAGTCTGAGCGTGTTTTACTAAAAATAAATATTTTCACCTGTATACGTAAATCAAAATGAATTTTGATTGAAATAAAGCGCAGTATGTACCTCTAAAAGGCATTTAACAAAAAAATTGTTTTTCAAAGAACTATCCTATTCCAGAATTATTATACACTAGCTTTTATCCGGGACTTCGTACGCGTGGTTTTCCTCATTTAATGACAAGTTTTTGTCGGCTAAAAAGCGTAGAAATAACTAATGAAAGAAAAGAAGGGCTGGTGGCAGGAACCCGTCGGAAAGGTAGATTTCGCTGGCTTTCATCAGATTAAAGTTGTAAAGCTATATTAGCCCAATCCAAAGCTTTATCACACGTACGGAGTAAAACTTTGAGATTTTTTTTGTTTAACAATTTTAAACAGCTGCCATTTTTTCTGTGTTTTAGAAAAAAATGTTTTAGGTAAAAATTGTAGAGCTAGATTACCCCTATCCAACAATTTATCACACATAAATATTTAATTCAAAAAAAAGTTTTAAAAGTTCTTTAAAGTTTTTGAACAGCCACCACTTTAAAATCAATAAGCCGACTTAAACATTTTACGAATTTAATCGATATATAGAGCCAAAATTTCTGTATGATCATAAATGTACAGATATACAATCTTTTGAACGAGTGGCAGTTTTGGGATCTACGGATCATGATCGGAGAAAGTATGATGAATATTTCTCGAAGTCGTGTCATGCGCATTAGGTAGATTTTTTTATCGATATCGAATTATGATATAAACTTAAGTAACGAAATTGAAAAGGTGAAGTATTATCGAACATTTTATGAAAATCTGTGCAGCCGTTAAGGCGTGATTAAGAAACACACATCCAAACATAATTTGCATCTTAACGTAGAGAAGGATTTTTTACATACTTATGTAGCAACTTAAAAAGAATACTTTTATCTTGTACATTTTTAATATGCATGTTTTATAGAACCTTGGTGTGTACATCTTCTGCTTTGTTCTCTGTCATCAAAATAAGATATCTACCTGGGTTACCGGTGCGTGAAGGCGCGACATATACTTGTATATATAACTTGGCCATGTGTCTAATCAACTCTTACCCAACGCAATTTCGTGTTATTATGTTAGGCGTTATTCTTTCATGTGCTTTGTATTATACGTCACGTATGAAGTTTTATATGGCACGTGCTACGTGATATCTTGGAATTAAAAGCATCCCATGAAAAATTTCACGGCTGTTTTACTCTACTGGTGGTATATCACCTTCAAATATGGTAATATGCTATACAATTTTTAAAAATAGGAATTGTGATAAATTATGTAAATAAATAATTAAAAGAGCTGGTGGTTTAAGAAAAAAATATAATATTTCCTTCGCCATTTATTTATATCTATATATTTGGAATCCGATGCCTAAAAAGAAGAGCAAATATCTTTTTATTTATATATTTTAACTGAACTCTTACTAGGCACAAAATATACCGTTTATCAGCAGAGAAGGCCCCGAACAGTTTCTTTTATCCAGTTAAAGATTGTAAAGAAGATAAATTGCTGTTGAATTTTATCCATGAAAAGAAAAGAGAAACACTGTATTTATACTACTTGCAAATTGTTAATATAATTATATTACTTATCTGTTGAACCGTAATGTTCTTTACCTCATTAACTCTGAACTTGTGAATGAAGTGCGAACGAACTTTAAAATATAACTCGTGCAGCACAAACCTTAGAAAGAACCCTTGAAGAGATCATTTTAAATATACCTTTTAGACATCTGAAAAAAGAGATCAATTTGAAAACTTTCTAAAAGACATCTATTCTATGAACTCTATAAGAAGTCTTTAAGACATCAGACAGTAGAGCTATATTATTGTAGTTCTACAAGTCAACGTCTTCTGCAACTCACAAAAATGATATCTTTCAGATATCGCCTTTTAAATATCCTTCTTAACAATATCTAAAAGATACCTAAATGATATCTTTTTCTCGCGCAGGCGCGTTCGTCTTTTACAGTCATGTGGTATTGTTGTGTGTTGGTAAAACCATTCGAAACTTTATTCAAAAGCCAGAAGAATAGACACCTTTATTCTGATAATATATTAGAAGTACCATCAGGAGATACAACTATTTTTGAAAATGTGTTATCGGCACAATTCGAAGTGACAGAGCCTCATATGAGAGTTGATATTTATCCAACAATTTAAGGATTGTAAATCTCACTTCCTCGCATCACTTGAAAATAATTTTGACTTAAAACATTCTAGTGAAACGGTTGAACCGTTGAAAAATAAACTTGCTCGGCGGGTGTGATTTTAACATTGCATGAAGCAACCACTGCTCTTTTCAAAACTCTATAACATCATCTGAAGAACTTCTAGCTTTAGATTCAAGAACTTTACGTGGTACTCCAAGAAGTATTGAGACTCGTTGTGTTCCACCTGGATATTTCCATTATGGCTTGAAGAATGGCTTTACTTGATCAATTCAATTATATGAACGTCGTTAAAAAACCAAATAATTTATCTATTAGCATCAATAAAAATCAATCAATCTATTAACACCAATAGCGAAAAGTTCTAAGAGTCAATTATATCCTGTTTTAAAACAAGTTTTTCTAATTATTGTTATTGGTCTCTATCATGGCAATGATAAACCACATTATTGTGATTTATTTTTTGAACAATTCATCAAGGAATATAAAATTTTACATCAGGAAGGATTTCAATGCTTAGATAGTGCGTACTTCTTTACTATTGGAGCATTATCTGTGATGATCCAGAAAGGTGCTATGTTACATGTGCTAAAAGATACAACCGTTATTTTGGATGCGGAAAGTGTAGATTATCACAATCATCGCATGCTATTTTTGAATTTTCACGCCCCAATAAGGAATGAAGTAAACTTTTTACACAAATGAATTTTGAAAACACAGAAATAGGAATGGTTACTCAATTCCTATAGGACTATTACTTGGACCGTATGGTGAGTAAATTTCGGTGTAATTTTATTTTATCAAATATATTTGAACTATTTTTTATTCTATTGTAAGTAAAGGCGTCGTTACAAATAACGCTTACCATTTTAATTACAATTAAATTATACAAATTACATGCTGGAAGCACGCCGTATTGCACACCTGAGCGAAAGTTTTCGTAAGAGTTAACTTTCCCATTTGTTCAATAGTATTTAAGCAAATTAATTTTAATAAATGAGAAGTATTGATAAGCCAATCGACGCATTTTCATTCAAAGCCTAATTATAGTTCAGTTTTCAGCTTATTAAATTTTGTCTATTCAATTTCAGCTAAGGGCCGTGATTGAAGTTTCGGTGACACTTTCAACATTTTAATTTATCCATATAAGTTGCAGTGGTACAAGTGCAGTTAGCGATTTTTAAGGTTTGATGTTTTTCAATCTTTGACTATTTAGAGTAGTGGTTCAGAAACCGCTATTTTTTCAAAGTAAGGTAAAGGCACTTTACATAACTTTGGTGACTCTGACGTGATTTTCACATAGCAGTTTCTTGCTCCTTGCCCATTGTCATCTAATTTAGCCGTTAGAAGTTCATTCACCATAATCGTCACTTGACTAGGGAATAAATTCACAGGTTATGTAAGAAAGATGCGCCTTCCCCTTAAATTAAAGATTACCGCCAAGCTCCGTTAATTAAATGAATTATGGAAGTCGGAAGAAGAGGAAAACGACGGTCAAATTCGCGTGAAATATGGTGCCAATTTGGACAATGACTATTTTACAAAGGGTTATTATAACGGCATAGCTAGTGGGTATAAAGGCGTCAAGGCAGACATAAACGCTCGTATGGAGGTACTTAAAAAACTATTTGAGCCTGCACCAGAACATAAATCATCATTGGAAGACTATCGAGAGGATGAAGTCGCTTTAGAAGCACAGCAGTGCACACTGACGCTTCACAAGAGTATATTTCGCAAGCGTTGGATCACAAGACTGGCTTAGTCACCCTTTCGGAGCAGTTCCTAAACCGCTAAAGCGACAGTCTGGTACATTTCCTGACCAAGGCTCACATAAGCTAATTCGTAAACAACAAGCCATCATCGGTAGTTTGCGAAGAACACTTAATACTATAGCACCACCAGTTAGGTCTCAATCAAGGAAATTTTATGAAATAAAATCACGGATGATTGAACATTACCGGAATGAAGTCACCAACACTACCATAGTGAGAGCACATAAGTGCTTTACTTGATTGTGTTATTGAGGAACATTACGGTTAGAAAATGCAACTCCAGACTACTCTTATTAGTGAAGAAATGAGTCAATTGACAAACTCAATTACCACATGTAGAGCTGGCAGTAATAACGATAGAACTGCCAAAGATAGCCTTACCTAAATTTGATGATGATTGTCTCAAATGAAGGCAATTCTGTAATTTATTCACCGAACTCGTCCATAATCAGCCCATTGCTGATTGCCAAAAAATTTAGCATTTGAAGTCGAGTTTATTAGGACAAACCGAAAGATTGGTAAAGCATTTAACCACCTCTGATGACAAGTATGACCTTGCATGGGAAATCATAACTAAAAGATATGAGAACGCGAGGTTGTTGGTTAGGGCCAATGAGATCCATTGATCTTTCATGTTTAAAACGATTAGACAAGTGAACGCATATTTTATTGCAACAGTCCTTAAAGAAGCGTAGAAGATTATAAACAACCAAGGAATTTGTAAATTTTTTATAAAGCCCTTTCCAGTCGTTGGAGGCTCTTGGAACGAAAAGAAGACATTTAGATGAAAGTTGAAAAAGAGCGCCCACGGCGCGTTCTCTCACCTTCGCAGTCGCAACAGACCTAAAGTGTTCAGCTTGTAAAGGTAACCAACAGTTGTTCGCATGCCAGAAATTCATTCCTTATTCCTCAGAAGAGTGCCAGAAGTGCTAAAGAAGACATAACACACTGCTACATTTAGAGGCATCAGGATCAAGAGAAAAAATTCTAAACGACTAAATTCTGTACTAGATTGGAGGCTTATATTTTGCCACGGATCATATCTTAACAAATTGCTCACTCAATCAACGCGCAACACTGGTCCACACCACAAAATATCCCACATGCTGATCCAAAATTCCATTATTCGGGTAGCTTAGATTATTAATCGGGGCAGAATTGTATCTGCTCAATGCTGTTAGTAGGATAAATTCTATTAGCAAAAAAGTTTACCGACTCTTCAGAAAACTGTCTTTGGCTGGACAGTAGCTGGCAAACAAGACAAGCACAGGCAAAATGCTGAGTAAGAATTGGACCAACTTGACAAATTTTAGAAGTTAAAAAATCCAATAGCTGGATAAATAATTTTAAAATTGCAGAGAAACGTTATAAAACTGATTACAACCAGACAACAAAACGGGATAAGACGGTCGTTTTATTACTGAACTACCATTTTTAAGCAATATTGATCTGGTGAGTGAGTCGAAGGGCATTGTTCTTCAAAGATTCATGGCCTTAGAACGAAGGCTGGCAAAGCATTCAGATTTGAGGGATCAATATATAAAATTCACTGGTGAATAAATACAAGAATCTCGGGCACATGAAGGACGTCAGCCCGATAGTAGCATTATCAAATTACGGGTGATCCCCATCCAACCATTCAGGACGATGTGTTTTCGATCTTGTAAAGAAAGAAAAAACGGTGAGGGCTCCATTGGGAGCCTTTCACATGACTTTTATGTAGACGACGTCCTTACGGGCTCAGATAGCCTTGCTGTAGCAGTCGAAATGCAATCTTGATTGCACTAGATTCTGCATTTAGCTGGTTTAAATTTGTGAAAATGGTGTACAATTCATTTAAGATTATTGCTAGGACTTCAACAGATGTGCAGAAAAACACATCAACACTATTGGCTTGACATGACGGCTTCCGAGGTCTGATGAGGTAACCATAAAAATGTCGTGTAAAGAAGGCAACAGAGTAATAAAATGTATTGCTCTGTCCAGTCACTATATGATGGTACTTGCTGGCAGTTCGGAACGTGGGGATAGACTTCTGTGGACAAAAGCAAACGGCCACAGGAGTCATACATTGCTGTGTTTTGTTGCTTTGCCACTAAGGCAGTGCACTTAGAATTGGTGAGCGATTTGTCATCACATATATTGTGATAATGCCATCAGCTTCGTTGAAACGAAAAATATTATTACTGGCGATGAGGATGGGGTATTACGTTTATAAGTGAACAAGTAATAAACAACAATTTTAATGGTGTACCACCACAACGGGGAATTTGCATATAAAATAAACGGTTAACCTCTTGGATTCAGCCCCCATATGGATTGAACTTCTAGACCTAGCAACTCCAACACCAGCAAACAAACGTAAGTCAGATTTCAGAAACTTTCAATTCTTTAAAAACACACCCAACTTAAAATAAAAATGTGGATTGAAACTGGTCAAACCAATAATAACCGTAGCTCAGCATTAAACCCCCAAATTAATCTTGAATTCCTTACTAAATTCATCCCTGAAAAATTTGACGGTGGCAGATTTAAAATTCGAAATTTCATAAAGCAAGTTGATTCCGTTTTCGAAATAGCGCCTGAATCACAAAAGAGACCACTGCTTGTATTTGTCAAAAGCCGTATATGAGGTAAAGCTGGCGATCAAATTGACATTTATTGTAATCTCACTACATGGGAAGGAATTTCTAAGTTGCTCCTTAATTTACACCAAGGCAAGAAATTTTTAGGCCAATCCTTGGAAGAACTCAATAGTACTCAGCATGTTGAGGAAGAAAACATTTCCCAATTTTTCCAAAGATTAGAAGATCTGCAAATCATTTATGATGGTGCTTAAATTTATATTTCTAAATAATAAGATTAAAATTCTGAATACCGCAGGAATCCTCCGAAAAATAAGCAAGAAGTAAGACAAATATTACAAAAAAAACAATCAGTAGTTCTCCGATCATCATGGATATAATGAAACCTATAAAGGAATTAAAGAAAAATATTACTGGTTTAACATGAAATTTGATGCTAGGAAATATATTAAAGGATGTCACTCTTGTCCACTCAAGAAGACAAAATTCAAACCCACAAAACAAGCTATGGCAAGCTACGGCATTGGACAAACCTTTCGAAATATTAGCAGTAAAGATACAGTCGGACCTCTAACAACAGAATCAGGGAATAGAATAATTTCACTAAATACTCATTTGCATATCCAATTCCAACCATGAAGCCCAAACAGTATTAAAGACTCTAACAAAAATATTTACCACTTTTGGGATTCCGAAAACATTCCTATTTGACCAAGCCATAGATGTATGTCAAACTTTGTTAAGAAACTGAGTAACATCTTCAAAACCAAGCACATAATAACCACTCCTTACCTTAGAGATAAACGCTAATTTAGAAAGATTTCATTTAACATTAAAAGACTACTTAAAGCACTACATTAAAAGCGATAACAGCAACTAGGATGATTTTATGCCCTTTGCATCATTTAGTTATAATACTTCAGTCCACATATCCACCAATTACACTCCTTATAAGCTACTTTTCGGTCGTTTTCAAGCTTACTTGCCTCGCTCACTGATTCAAGAGCCTAATTCCACTATACCTATGATAATTACATTAATTAGATCATTAGAGTTCAAGCTAAATCAATCTTTCAAATTAGTTCGCGAACACATTACCGATGCTAGAAACAAAACCAAAAATTGTTTTGGTCGAAGGGCAAATCTTAAAAAATTCAGAGAAAAAGATATGATTCTAGTTTATCAAAAAAAAACTAAGCCCAGACTATCAGGAAAACTGCAAGGAAATCTTCAATGACTTTATGAAATAATCAAAGTACTTCCAAACCAAACCGCAGAAATTAGAATTAAAAAAATAAAACAATAAAATACCACAGTAATTTATTAAAACACTATTTTCCAGATGAATTCAATTTTCTTGTTTATCCTTTGTCTTCCCCATTCAATCTTTAATGTCTACTTCCAAAATACTCCATTACAGCAATCTAGTGGAATATTTTATAATAAAAAAGGCATGACAAAAATCTCAAATTATAGGTATATTCTCCTAACTTGCCTAGACATCAATTCCTGGGGGAACCCCGTAATATTATTAATAATGCATCCCTAATTGAAAATCTTTGCACAGACTAACTTGTACAAACTCCAATGAAACAATCAAACTCTACTAAAACAAACAAGATACTTAAAGAAATTCTGGCTAATAAGCCTAAAAGATTAATTAATGGCGTATGTTATACTGGTCATCTGGAACGCCTGACGCCGATGATGCGCGAAATTACACAGGTAGTATAAAAATGCTTTGAAATGACAATAAGCAAACACAACACGCTACTTAAATTTCGAATCGAAATAATGTCAAGCACAATTAGAAATGTTAACTGCTCCCTTACAGCTTTGAAAAGTCAAGAAAAAATATTAATTAGTAATTCGAGTCAAATTTATGAATTTGAAACAAAAGCATGGCTAATAATCAATATCTACAATACGAAACTATAATTTTAGAACAAATTACTTCATTATCGGTTTTGCAAATAAAGTAACAAGAGATTATAACCAAGTAATAAAATGTATAATGCTTGCTAAAAACAATATTTTGTCTTCGTTCTTAAGATTGCCCCCAAGAACTCTCAAAGTACAAAAGTGATCATAATTTGTTTATTGAACCTCTTCATAGTTACATTCATATTCTATATAAACTTCTGACAATTAGCGTAATGCCTCATGAAAGCGTTTTTCATTTTCATTTTCGTCATTTTTGCTTTAAACATCCCTACAGTAAAGAAACGGCTGGACGAATTATGTCAACTTATGCCGCTCCCTATGCAACATCAAAATTCTTCAATATTTCCTTATATCCTGCCACGAAAACATTATCTGCTAGTATCCCAATCGAAATCCCAAGAATCGTTAGATTGTACTGAATGTCTGGCTGAACAATTCGTCTGCCGCAGTACCAACATCATAAAGCCGCTGATTCAACGACCTGCGAAATATCACTACTATGACATACAAACCTTATGCCTGATGACTGCGAAACAATACCCATCAAAGCAACAATGGAACCCTGACATTTCATCAATTAAAATCGTTGGCTATACGTCCTGCAGAGCCCAACCTCTCCAATCATTACCTGCGATGATAATTATATAGAAGACGCCGTCTTACGCCAAACAGGGACACTACACCTGCAAAAGAATTAGAAGGGTTATTCCGAAGTATGAATAATATCAAGTAGCGACACTTCAATAGAGAGCCCAAAAGTGACAAGGTTGCAAATAGTCGGAAGCTCTTTACGATTGTATTCGTAGTGCTTTCAAGCATCACAAAGCTCTTGCTTCCATAAGCCCTGTTGGTTCGAGAGAGAAAGAAATTTTTCAAATGCATTTAAAGAGAAGTGTGAAGAGTACAAATATTGCTAGCAATCAGCTGACTTAAATCAAACATCTCAACTACGAATGTCCGAGGTGCGTATTATTAAAAATTTCTCAATACATTGTCAACTATGCTGTAGTTTTTACCAACACATTCTCCAATGTGGTGTAGTTCGGTGCAAGCAATGAAGATTAAGGAACGCAGTAGCGAAGAATAACACACATATAGCACCTGCCAGCCGTTAAATTCAAATATCAAAACATTATAGGATTTTATTGGAAATCGTTTACGATTGGCTTAAAAATTAATAAAAGTGTAAGCAGTTTCGGAAATTTTAATGTAATTTAGGTGCTCCCCACTCACCCTCTGAGCACATCCTTGTTATATTTATTTCTTCGATTTCCTGTGAATTAACAAATTTACAATAAATATTTCCTAATTACAAGAGCATTCTAAACAGGGATTTTGCTTCTTTGATTACTATTCCACTTTTATATTATGTCAGGATTTTTTTCGGTGATAAAATAGACTTGAAAATTTTTACTTATTTAAGTTAGTAAGAAAGTTTTTTTTATATAAACAAACTATTTTTCGAAACAATGGATATATTTTATTAATAATTATAATTATTAATTATTGGATGAGTGTAGTAGAATCAGTGGAATATGGAGACTTTTTTCTTAGGATCCATTGAAGATGCCATCTCCGATGAATAAAACAAATTTTAAAATGAAACAGAATCAAGTATGAATTTTTGGTACTTTTTTTATATCAATAAGAATTAACTTTTTGAGTTATCATTAAACTCCTTCAAGTTATGAAAAGAGAGATCCATTCGATCTATTTAATGTTGCTTAATAATATCCAAATGAAAATGTTGAGAACAATTCTTATTTCCAATTATCCATGACGACAGTAGAGGAGTTAAATAATTTTGAAATACAATTGAAAGAAAATTTAGATACTCGATCACACTTTCTAAGTTTATTAGTTATTTTATTATTATTATACAATTGTCTCAATTGTTTAAAATGTCTCGAAAAAGTTAAAATCAACAAAATCATTAAGAAAATATACTACACTTATATAATAAGAAAACTATTATGTAAATTAATTTAATAAATTAAATATCTCAAAGACTTCAAAAATAAGACCTCTAAAAGAAGAATATGACGTCTTTTGATGTCTGGAGTAAGTAGGAAGTCGATGTATGAGAAATCTTTTTGATCTTTTTAAGATACATTTTTGTTAATATTTCTGATGTCCACCTCTCGGAAGTGAAGGTTTTTTTTTTAACTCATACTACTGTACGGGAAGCCATACATGAAATTGTAAATGCGCTTTTTTAAATCAAAATTTCCATAATTGAATCCCATTCCCAGATGTCGCAAGTGGGATAAACTAGGATAAAACGATAAAACATGTTTTATGAATTTGAATCCGTGACGATTTTGTAAAAAATAAATTTCTTAGAAATTTCTTACGCCAGTTACCGTAAATCTCGGTCCGCTATTAATAAAGCCTCGTCTCAGCGTAGTTACATTGCAATGTAACACATTGCAGTGTAGTTAACTATTTCAAACAAATTGGAAATCAAACAATTTCATAAGCTGTGTGTGAAAAAATAAAGTCGAATGTGGCTTTTCGCATGACATTTTTTCGGATTTTTACTGTTCTTTGGAGTAACTGTTGTGTAACTTCCGACCAACATTGGGATTGTTGAGTGCGCGAAAATTAAAAGGCCTTTTAAAAGATCGCGAACATCTACAAAGTGTAAAGGGGAATTTGCCTATAGGTCAAAGGTCAGTTAACTGGAAGTGGCCGAAAAGGAAATAGTAAAGAAAGCTTTGAAGACGCTGCGAGTGAGGAAGTGGATTGTAAACCAAGTATTTTAAGAATTAATCTTCAAAATATCCTTGATAGCCTATATAATTACGAAGCTGTTGAATTGCAAAATAAAAGAAAAATAATGGTTCAGTAGGGCATATTAACGCGAAGGGCAGTAGAGGTCGTATGAATTGTGGAGTAGCTTCTCACCGAAACTAGAAATATCCACATAAAGTGAAAGGGTCTACGTGCTTCAAATGCAATGTTTGACCATACCGCAACGGACCGTTCCCAAAAAAAAAAAATGGAAAAATAAAAAAGCTTCCCCCAGAATCGTGCCAACCTTGCAGTGATTCCAAATTTATACATCAACGTTTTTATTTAAATTCAAGAAGTAAAGCAGCTAATAGATAGGTTTCCAGAATTAGACAATCATTAACACAGCATTTAAAATTTTCAATGATGGAAAGGACCTGGGCAAAACTTAAAACCTCCGCATGTTTTTCAACAGTTTATTAACTGCTCTTTCAACGACGTGTGTAAAATCTACATGCTGGTCTACATTAATGATATTAATTATATCGTCTTGCACAGAAACTGAGAACGTGGAAAAGCTTTTAAAACGACTTTTAAAGTAGCAGAACAGCTAGTCCACCGATTAAATGAAAAGAATGCAAGTATGTAAGAAGAAGAAGAAAGTAAGAAGTAAAAATTGGTAACATCAAGCCGTCCAAGGAAGAGATTTTAGTGATATCTCAAAACATTTGACCAGATTGACTGGGTTTTTCCGACAATTCGTTCTGCGGTACTCAACTATAGCCAAGCCTATTTTCAATTTACTTAAAAAAGATTCAGTATTCGTATTTTAGTTTAGATCCAGCAAGAAGAAGCCTTAAGTGAGCTTAAGTATATTTTAAGTTTTGACCTAGTTCTCTTAACTTTTTAGACCAGCAACAGAGATTGAATTGCACACCGAGCGAGTCGTGTTGGGTACGGAGCTGCATTGCCTCAGAAATATTATGGAGGCAACAAATATTTTCCGATAATTTGAATAAGTTTTAAGACTTTAAAACAAAGTAAAACTATTCTAGTTATTGACTTGAAATTTTGTCTTCAACTAAGTCCTTAAAAGGGCTTTGCACCTACCCGCTAGGCTTAAAACGATGGAAAAAATGGAATTAAATAGTCATGACCCAAGTGCGTTTTAATTTTTGCGGAATAATATTGCACAATATTACATACACAAGTCGGGGACACTAAAGCTATACGTAGATGTACTGCGTCGTTATCCATCTGCTTGTGCTATTGCATGTGAAATCCTACAAAAAATCAAAAACAGTTGATTGTTCCAAAATCTATGCAAAAACTAATTTTACAAAATATACACGAACTAGACCACATCAAAGCTCAGAGTAGAAACATTATTTCGTCAAGAATACATATTATATTCTGAACGTTAAAAAAAAGATTGAGGCTGTTATATTTAATTGTGTAGCTTGTATACTCGCATCTGCTTTTTATTTTATTTTTATAGATTTACATAATGATCAGATCGGTGGCGATCTCTAACTTATTTATCTACAACTCTTAAGACTATGTTTACTCCTCTGTAGCCACCGCTAGTCAAGGGTTTGATCCTGTTGTTGGTTTTTTGGACTACTCGGTGGCTAACACTGTGTAGACGTCAATTATTTCTTCCTTATGCTGCGTCGATAGTCTTTATACAGTTGGTATATGAGGGAGATCTCTACCAGGGAAGTTAGCACTATTAACGTTGTGTGGATCCTGGCTGATAATAATTGAATTAACGACTTCTACCGTGTTGTCCACTTTCTTTGTTTGTGTGTTTCCCATGGTGCTTGTAACTGGTTCTCACTTTTTTTTCGACTAGTTTTGATCGTTCTTTTGCGACTGGTTCTGGTCATTCTTTTGGTTTCTTATATATACTGAGCGATTCGATTCGAAATGTGTCATTTCTCTTGAGGCGGGCGAATGTTTTTGCTTGCAATATGTTTCTTTCAGTTTTATTAAGGTGGTTGCGAAGTCGTTTTTTATAATTTTTCCTGAATTTTTAGGGTATTTCCAAGACGGTTCTGATGTTTGTGTCACGTTGTATGATAATATCGTTGACATAACAGGTTGCGCCAAGTATTGACCTTATTTTATTGATTTGCAGGCGCTGAACTACATATTGCTAGATTCGATTCTTTCGACGACTTTTTCTTTTTGGCTATGTAGGTTTTCCAAGTTATTTTTTGATCTAGATGCATTCCTAGGTATTTGACGGAATTGACTCGGGTTATTTCCTTGTCGTTGATGGTAACAGATCTACAGATCCTCCTAAAAGAGAAAATGAATTGCTGTCTTGGTTTCGTTGATTTTTATCCTCTACTTTTCTGTCCAGTCTATGATCTTGTTTGTGCAGTTTTGTAATCCTCTCCTGGCTGTTAAAGGGTTGATATGTCTGTACAGAATAGCGCTGCTGTTCGCGAAGGTGGTGGTTGTAAAGTTGGTATCCATTAACAGGTCAGCAGGTATATAACAGATATAGTACAGGACGCTGCCTTGAGGTACTCCAGCTTTAATTGGGTAGACTTTGCTAAGATTGTCCTTATATTTTACTCTGAAGGTTAGGCCATGTATGTTGCTGTAGAGCATTTTGTAGTATTTCAGCGGGAGGGTGATATGATCTTGTGGTAGAAACTTTGATGCAAAACTTTGTCGAAGGCCTATGCAATGTCGAAGAATAGACCTACGTAGAATTTCTCTTGATCTAATGCATTATTAATTTGATTGACAATTTTGTGCACTTGTTCTATTGTGCTATGTTTATTTCGGAAACCAAATTGATGGTCAGGAATTAATCCTTGTTTAATAGAATTAGCTGCAATTTTTGATAGTATTGGTAGAAGGAAGTTTTAGTACTGAGCTGCTGTGTTGGTTGAGAATTCTGCCTTCATTATTAAGGTTTTGCTATTTTTCGAAAATCCAAATTCGACGATGCCTGGGTGATCCTCCTGTAATGGTGTGTTGTGAAGTTTTTCTTTGAAGAGTTATTTTCCTTTTGGCGGGAATACCAGTGAGGGGACAAAACTCAGTAAAAGTTCAAAGCCACCGTAGAAGCTCGGAGACGGCTCCCATGATTTACCAAAATTGTTTTTCACAAAGTCGACTCTATGTTGCATGTTCAAGGGTTGGCTGAGCGGAAAATATTTTCATATATTTCTACGTTTCTATGCAGAGTTGAATCTGGGTTGAACCCAAGTTAGCATTCATTGAAGCAGGAGTTGAGTTAAGTTTCATGAAATCCTAGTAAGCTCCACGAAACCAGTCGGATTGAGTTGGAGGTGGCATATGTAAGAGTTAGAAGAGTGCATGCTATGGAAATAGAATCGAGTTAACTTAAGGGAAACAAGAAAAATTCAACTCAAATTAAACCCTTGCTCATGGAAGCATGCTATATGCGCCTGATTGTAAAACTAAAAACATCGTTTACCCAAACGAACTACAATAACTTTGTAGCCAAAAACCAATTGTGGGCTCTTAATAAAGTGAACTCGGGGGAGAGAGAGTTAATAACAAATGGGCTATATTTGATGTTTTCGTTTATGAGAGGTCTAGTCTCTTGCAGCATGGCTGGGAAAATCCCATCCCTCCCAGAATTTTTATAGACAAAAATTGAGTTAATACCACATTTGAATTTTCCCTTAGCAATCACCGGTCTAGCCGTACACCAGTTCCGTTTGTACGGTCCGTAGTGCTCATCAATGATGTCCTCAATCACATTTTTACAACCAGAAACATGGGTTTCCAGCAAATGTTTTCCTATAGAGAGGTTGTCATTAACTCACCATTTGGTAGCATGAGAGACCCCAGTTGTATAGTTCTGTGTTTAGTTAGTATCCTACTGCAGAATTTTTCCAGCTCAACAGTTTAGCCTCTTTTTTACCCGCTTCTGCAGAGAACTCCAACATTCCCATGCCCAGTCAGTTTTGAAATGTTTGGCCGGGTTGAATTGTTGCTGTACATTTTTCCTCAGTAGACCAAAGTCTATTCCACCATGAACATTTTTTTAACCTGTTCGGCATTATTTGGTGATATGAAGTCTCATAACTATGTTAAAGTGCCCCCTCCAGGAATTAGACCATGATATTGATATCCTCTACAGTCCCGGTTTCAAAGTTAAAAGCCGTAGTGTAAGAGCCCAGTACTACCCTGAAACGTGTTCCGTTGGGTTTCCTTGTGTTTCTGTTATTTATGATAGCTCTGTGTTCATGATGAACTCAAATAAGCTTGTATTCGTACTCCCCCAGCAGATGTGGTGCGGGTTTGAATCGCACTCTATAACTATCGGTAGTGCGTTCGCCGTGCTTACTCAAGAATCTGCCTCAACTCACGATTAACAGGAGATTAATTTGAGTAGTATGACAGATGTGATGAGACAATTATGTTCTTCGTTACATCACTTAGTTACAGAGAAATCAGGAGGGCAACTCGATCCCCGCTACTGCGCTCATGTCAGAGTTTGATCGAGTTGCCCTAGGCCCATGTGCATCTGTAGCATACAGAACTCTACCTTTAGTATGACTAAGTAAAGTTAAGGTGATTTTAAATATAATATTTTGGTGGACAAAGCCACGGTTACCTGGTGGTTACAAAATAAAGGGAAAAAAATTAATCCCAATAGGATTTCAATAGAGACATCGAAAGGCCCGTCTCCGGAATCTTACGATAGTTTTAAGTTTTTACTGAGCTTTGACTTAAAATTTGGCTGAAATCCAGTGAAGAGGATGAGGTTTATGTTAATTATACTTAAGAATGCCTATGCAGTTTCATCGAAATCGGTTGAAAACAGGGGATTTGTATGCGATACAAACAAATCCACAAACAGAATTTGTGCTTTATATTTGTATATAGGTAGATATATTTCCTTATTTTATTTTTTATATGTCACTCTCACTTTTTTATACTTTTTTCTCAAACCTTACTAAATTACATCAAACTAGCATTCTTCGTTTAGGTACAATTCTTTCGGTGGGCATTAAGAGTTAATAAGTTGATACACTGTTTTGCTCCTAGATCCTATAAAGTAAATTAAAGTCTACGAATTTTTTAAGACCACCTTTTTTAGGCCGCCTGAAATTAAATCCTTTAAAGAATTGCTTAACTGCTTAGAAAAATGGCATTAAATACTAGATTATATGGACTATTAAAAAGAAACAAAATGCACCAGTATTTTTCCACAAAAAAGAGAAACTTTCACCCTACGATATGATGTGCAAACAAAAAAACAGAACGAGAACACATAAACAACTTGAAAATGTTTGTGTCGCAATTGTTTGTTTATCAAAAGAGAAATACAAATGATTTCCTTACAGTAAAAGGAACCATCATAACTTTCTAATCGTAATACGCCTGCAATTAAACATTTACTAGCAAATGCTACAACCAAATATAGCAAGGAAGGGAAGAATTTGTATTAATGAAACAAGTAAAAGATGAAAACGTTACATCCTTCCATAATAACACAAAAAAAAAACATTTTGTTACCAGCAACAACAAGAATAAAAAACATCGAGCAAGTAGAGATCTTCAGAGCCTTAACACTAACTGTACCAGGAGCAATATATTAGCGGTTTAAAAATTTAATTTAAAATTATACATTTATTGTTATTTCTTCAATTCATCTAACTTTATGTGAATTCTTATATCATCTGATTAATCGATTTCTCAACTTTTTTCTTCTTTTTTTTACTTCTTTTTCTCTGTGAAAATTTCATTGCCTGGTTTGTTACCACGACCGCTCCACAAATTTACTTCTTTTTGGCAAGTTTTTTCATTAATGTATGGATCCTTTAAAACGAAATAACTGAACAAAAGATATCAGAACAACAATCTTTACTACAATTAGAAGAGAAGACTTTGCCGAAGAGAATCACGAATTTCATCAAGAAGAAAAGGGCAAACGTACAAGGAATACGAACAATATGCCAGATAACATTTTGCATAGTCAATAAAGCAACTAAATCTTGTATGATTTGTAAAAAATATGTCTGAGGAAAATGTTTAAATGAAAATAAGAAAACAAAAGGGTCCTTAATTTATGCTTAAATGAAATAAACGCTGCCCCTGCCGATTATAGACACATATGATTGATTATTTAATTATTGTCTAAAAGTTATGTTATGCATTATATAGATTGACAATTCCTTTCCAAAAAACAGTCTATAATAAGTAATGATAGGTATGTAAATGTGAAATGCCGGAACGGTTAGTGCTAATCAATTCGGATTCACAAGGTCCACTCAATAAAGAAGATCCGGTACAAAATTTAAATTTACAAAAGAAAATCGTTAGAACAATCATTCTGGACGTCGGAGAAGCTAAATTAGCGAATTTTCATTCAGCTTAAAAAACAAGGTATGTATGGTATGTCCTTTCTTCGGGTAGATTTCAACTAAAGATAAAATATGCCAAATATGATAAAGTGCCAAATGTTGACCTTAAAAGTAATAAAGTATCCATTTTTTTTCTCTTCCTAATAATTAAACGACAGAGTTGAGTAACTGCGAGAGATTGACAGTAACTTTTGAACTAAATTAATGGGTCTGTTCTAAGCAATTCTAAAAATACAATATCAATACCGGATTCTACGGAAATGCAGATGTGTCTTAACTTATCCTTTACCGCTCATCAGGCAGTCAGTCAAAATTGATCGTCTATGCGAGTAGTGTAATTAACACTTGCTGTGCTATAATTACTTGCCGAATTTATATCAAAATAAGGCAAAATTTAGTTATTTAATATAACACTTAAAAACCTTAACTTTTAACAATGAACTGGAGAGATTCCTTAATCAGCATAATCATCTTATTTTCGACAAACTGTTATCTCATGTGTTTCAGTTTATTATTGCTACCTGATCGCCGGATTGCATTATTAACATTAAAAGAGCCACACGAGTTAAAGAAAAAGAGGAAGCGTCCGTGTAGCGTCAGAAAAACACATTTTAATAGAAGTACTCGTGGCTATTTCAATGCATTTCACTCACTTTGCTTAAAAATGATAAATTTCTGCTTCCTCTTCTTAATTATTTTATTCATATAAACTCATGTCTTATGAATCGGAGCATACTCGCAGAACTTAACGAAATGTGGCAAAATTTAACGGAAGTCGACTTATGCCAATTAGTATGTTTCAATGGGCAAGGGTTGAGTTTGAATTGAGTTTTCAGGTTTTTCCCCTTCAGTTAACTCGATGCTGTTTCCATGGCTTTTTCCGGTTAAGCACTCTTCATTTGTCCAACACACTCATCCTGTAGTCCCTTTTACCATATGACAGGTGCAATAAAACACACATATGCCAAACTCAACTCAACCCGACCACCATCGTTGAATTCGGATTTAACGAAATTCAACTTAACTCCCGTTTCCGGATTCAACTCATGGAAACAGTACGTATGGGAAAACGCATTTGATTGTACACATCTGTGAATGCGCGGTAAACCTTATCCGAGGGAATTCTAAAACGAGACGTTTATCCAAAATATACGAGACCAACCTGGAAACTGGTCAAATGGCAACATTAAGCCTACGAGGAAAACACATTGATATAGATAAAGACTGCAATTTGTCGATTAGACTTACAACTGTACCCATATTTCGAAAATACGAGGCGTCCTGGTGAAAATGAATTTTACTCAAATCCAAATATACTTAATATATAGTAAAATAAGTTCATTAATTAGATCAATTATGTTAAGTCTAAATTGTTAAGCGATTTATTAGAATAAAAAAAATATATTAGATATTTGGTATTATTTTGTATCTACATATACAAACAAATTAAATATCGGGTGTAATTTTTAAATATTTTTATTAAAGTCAGAATAATATCTTCCACTCTCTTACATGTTCCTGAGCTACTTTTCTTTCTTTTCTGAATTTAATGAGTTGTATAACCGATTCAGTTCGTTTGCAACTAAATTCTCCAATACAACTCCATTAACATCGATGAAATTTGCACATGATTTGGATGTACTCGCTTCCCGCAGAGATTTAGAATCCTTAACACTCAGTACTAATGTGTACTTGTCATCATATTTTTTCATTTCTGAACTGGCCTGCCAAACTTTTTTATCGTTACCCTCATTTTGAACTGCGACTGCAAAAATGCCCTTTTCCCGGAATGTTGTGTATAGTGTCAAGAGACCCATTAGAATAAAATATGAAACGACACAAATTATAAGTACTGGACGAGACTGTGGAAATGGATACTTGTGATCCCA
The DNA here is from genome assembly GCA_001932985.1 of Proctacanthus coquilletti. Taxonomy (NCBI): domain Eukaryota; kingdom Metazoa; phylum Arthropoda; class Insecta; order Diptera; family Asilidae; genus Proctacanthus; species Proctacanthus coquilletti. The sequence goes on along the minus strand of MNCL01000217.1, from coordinate 111,833 downwards.
GCCTAGCGCCACTAGAGCAATGCCAACCGCCAGCCCACAGATAAATAAACGACCATCAATAAGTCCGAAGTATTCCTTGCAATTAGGGCGATCTAAAAGTGCACTTTTCACGGCGTCATCCAGAGCGTGTTTTACTGCAGAGCCATCCCACTTGTTGATTTTTACGGACTAAAAAAATTCAAGATTAATAAAAAGTTTGAAAAGATGTGTATGTTCTTAGAAACAATTATAATGTGATATATACCATGAATTTAATGTTGCAAGTGTATATATATTAATTAAAAATTCTGATTTGTGCGGTTTGTGACAGAGATGTGTTGATCATTAAGAATTTATCTATTTGTGTGGTAAAATTTATTTTATTTTTTATTTTTATTTTATTTTTATTTCATTTTTCATTTTTCTTTCTAGTAAATAACAGAAAATCTAGAAATCTCAACACCCAATTTTTTAAGACCAAGTTCACTAATTTTCGTTTCTCTGCTAAAGAAGAATCACTATTAAACCCTTATATGTTAAAATATACTTAAATATATCAGGGATTTATAGTACTAAACGAAAAATCTAACGCAAACTAAAAAATGCAAATATCCGTTAAAATGAGATTAATATAAAATGGAGTTTTGATTGGATGCAGATTTTCGATTGTAACGAAACAACCGGAAATGATTTTTTTAAAAACTTCAAATATGGGTTATGAGTAACGTATAAAATACTTTCTCTCTAGATTAAGTAAGCCTGATATATCTGAATAGAGACATATCAATTTTGTCTTTCTGGTCTGGTGATTGCTGAACTTGCCTTACGTAATTAATACTCAAAAGCTTTTAACAAAATCTCTCATCAAATTTTGACTAAAAAACATATTCAGAAAATTAGTTCTTTCGAGTCATACCGGTTGAATTTATATTTTCGTATCTTAGAGCGAGAACACATTGTGTTGTATGTATGTTGTGGCATAGGGTTCAGTTTCCTAACCGGCTCAAGCGCTTGATGTGCTATCAATAACAGGATTAGCTTGGTTGATTACATAAATGATTTTATCTAGAAAATTTATTGTGTTCTGCATATTTGGTCTCATGTAAAATTGAACTTTGTCTTGTAAAGACGCTTTAATTCCTCTTATTCTAAATCTGATTTACTGCTGTTATTTTAAGAAGTTTAAATTGTCCATAAATTTTCCATCAGAGGTATATGCACTGAAGCGGAAAAATCATATTCCACAATATATTAATGTCATCTTTAGGTATTTGCCACCCAAAATATCAAGATATTTAAATGATGAAACGGTTTTATTACAAGCAACGAAAAGTCTAACAGTATAGTAATCTAAAGCCAGTTTTATTATCCTATCTTAGTGTTTACACATATATTTTCATGTAATTCGTATAAACATTTTCTCTATCCTATTTTAATTGCCAATTTATAGATTTCTCCTAGTACAATTCCAAATTTTTTAGTTTTGTATTATACCTTTTCCAACCTATATATCTACGCTAAGCGAAGTCTTGTATCTTATGTAAGGTCAGCTATTATTAAAAAAATTATCAAAATTCATAACAATCTAGACGTTGTTGGAGAACATAACTTAATTTTAGAAACCAATACGACAGACAACGTTATTCACATATAAGCTATCCCCAAATCTTTGGTACGAAGCGTGAATGTTCATTCATACTGTATAAATTAATGGGTCGGCATTTGATGATTATATTCAGCGTGAAAAGTAAGAAAAATAATGGAGTAAAAAAAAATATATGGGAAAGTAAATATTTTAAAATCAATGGCATCAGTTTTGGTATTGTAAAAACAGATATGATCGAAAAACGTCTTGGACAAGGGTGCATTCTTTATCGCATTAACGTGCATTCTGGGCAAAATTTCGAAAGCAATGAGAGACAGCGAAATTTGTATTAAAGTTAACGATTATGCTGTCATTTTAGCCGAGATTGTTCAACGTATAATTTCTGTTCTTTTCTAACAGACAATAAATTTTGAAAATGAACACATGCAAAACAAAACATATGGTGATTAGCAAAAATATAAAACCTTTATTTCCTCTCTACGTTGATGTTGCCCGTATTCAAAGGTAAATAGAATGTATTTATAATATTAGAATACTTTGGTTAGAACGAATGTAACAAACACTGCAGATATCCACAATAAAGTAAAAATGGCATGGAAAGCTGCTATCAGCATGAGCAGGCTATTTTGTACAAGCGAGATCTACCTTAAATTAAAAACAAAACTGCTAAAATGTAATGTATGATCGACCTTGTTTGTTATATAGAGCGGATATTTGGATATAGACAAAATAGATGCTTTTGAAATGTGTCTATATAGAATTCTAGAGATATATCCTGCAAAGATCGAATTACAAACGTAGAAGTATTGTAGAGCATACCAAAAACCGAGTAACACCAATTATTAAAAAACAAAATTACAAATTTCTGGGAGATATCTCATGAGGTACAAGTATGAAGGCGTATAAATGATCTTACTCACCACAATAGAGTAAAATCACGCGAATTTAGCGTTTCAAGAAAAGCAGCTTTGTTCGTTCATTTCCAGTTTCATTCATTAACATTTTAAATAAAAACTTTTCTTGTATTGTAATTCAGATTCCTACAGGCATTCGCTAAGAGCAATAAATTCTATAAAAACGTACGAATGATTCCTATCTTCCCCTACTTTTCGAAAAGTAACAATATACAATCCCTAATTTTTCAACTTCATTCTTTTAGAAACCCCTATTTAAATTTAGGAGCCACGACTTATATGTTACAATTCGGAATGCAAAATATTCTTCGTACAACTGTTCTGTAAGAATTGTTTTCCGAACGTAATTTTGTACGAAATCTGAGCCTAACGATATTTATAATGCGGCTATTTTATAAAATCAAATTCCCACAGTATAAAGTGGTTAACTATAGAAGCATATCGTGTTTTTCTTTCTACATAGCAATGCATAAACCAACGAAGCACTCATCTTTACTGACGTGTCCTGTCCATACTTCACATTAAGTTTCCATATATTAAGAAAATCATCAAAATAATTTATTTATATTTACTTCTTCAGTTTGTTTGTTACTTTTATCCTCCTTCTTCACTTTATTCGACATTTTTGGATTATAATAACTATGAAGAAAATAGAAACAACCGCCACAAAACCGCTTTATCTGACAAATATAGCAAGCAACTTTGGAACCACGGAGGTATAAATGAGAATGGAGAGGCCCAAATGCAAACTGGAAATGTGTTTAATGCGATTATGCCATTGGGTGAAGTTACGCTGTTTATCTTTTGATACTCTGCTTTGAGTGTAACAGGAAATAAATTAGGGGGTGGTCATAAGGTGCAAATATTATTACTAATATAATCTGTTAATTCCCGTTTTTCTCAAATATCTTCTGCAATCGCCGAAGTTCTAACGCTAGACTGTTTTGTATACAATTTAATTTAGCGTTTAGTTTGTTAAAAATTTTAAGCATTTCTTGACAAAACTATTAATTTATTGATATTACTGCAAAAATTAGGTAACCTGAAACAAGAAACATTTTGCTAATTTTTATGAGCTAATTTTGAGGAAATTTTATTACATTATTTTAACTAATATTATTTGTGTATGTATAAATTTAGACACAAATAGTACATTTACCTGTTAGATGCAGTATACAATCATTCCTACAGTCCGTCACAAATATTTATGGCTGAGTTCTGGGTTACATTTTGATGAAAACGCCTGAACAACAAATATAGAAATAAACTTTTTGAACTGAATAAAATAATATTTTATGAATGAGTGTTTTTTTTTTGTTGTAAAATATTATCCAAGGATTTTTATTAAAATTTGCAGCCAATATTATTGCCCGACGTTAATGTATTAACTGATAGAGTTTTATAACAATCAAAAGCTATAAAAGAAAGGTCATTGTAAAAAACAAGACTGCATATCCTATAAAAAAACAAACAAATAGTTTGATTGTTTCAAATTTTTGCATTTCATTAAAAATTTAACAACACATGCCCAGCAATGGTGTGGCTGTTATCACCATACATATTTTCGGTGCAAGCTTCCAGTATAAATAATCTGAAGTAACGACACTTCAATGAAGAGCACAAAATGACAAGGGTGCAAATAATCGGAAGCTCTATAAGATTGAATTGATAGAACTTTCAAGCACCCCAAAGCTCTTGCTTCTATAAGTGCTGCTGCTTTGAGAGTGAAACAAATTTCTTAAGTACATTTAAAGGCAAGTGTGAAGAGTACAAATATTGCCAGCAATCAGCTGACTTCAGTTAAATATCTCAACTACGAACGTCTTAGTTGCAATTACCAAAAATTTAACAATACATTCTCAGCTATGATGGAGTTGTTACCAACACATTCTTGTAGTTCGATGCAAACAGCCAATAAAGATTCAGAAATGCAGTCGCAAAGAATAGCACATATGAGCCACCCGCCAGCCGTTAAACTCAAATATCAAAAGATTTAGAAGTATGAAGTATAAACAAATAGGTATTTATACCTTGCTACAATGTGGTAACTAAAAGTACCGCATATTGAATAAAAATAAGGCAAATTCTAAACCTTTTACTTGCAAAGATCTTTTTTATTACTGTTCCTTGCTTTCACCTAATAAAATTCGCTGATCAAGATCACAAAACGCATAAGAAGGAAAACATAACAGACGAGAGCAAATTCCATGCAAACGCATCTCAAGCAGAAATTTTGCCAAAGCCCAATTTCCATCAACGCGATCTTGCAAAATATGTAAATAAATTATTGTCAAAAGTTGTAAACAAACATTTACATGGAAGGTATACATGCTACCACCTTTTAACGTCCGCCAATTTTAGAGGAAGAACTAATGCAAAGTATGTTTATCTTTCCTTTTGGCACACCGACCATTTTTAGTTAAGTTTTTATACTGTCCAAGAATAAAATTCGTACACACACCGATTTAATTTTTACAATAATAAATTTCGTTCGTCAATGTCATTACTTCATATTATACTTGCACATAGAGCGTGAGGTTAACAAAATGGAAATTATCGGGCTTGGTTAATATTGTACAAGCGCTTCCAAGAAGCTATAACTTTTATACAAGGCTCTGTAAAGAGCGTAATGGATTTTAATTAATATTTATATAATACTTTGGGGCATAGCGAGCGGAACGTTGTGTACACGCCAAAAATCAGTCGATACGTACGAAAGAGCGTTTCAAGTTTTGTAAACGTCGAATGTGGTGAGTAGAGATTAACAATTTTCTATTGTGCACATGAGCTTCTATGCAGCAAAAAAGTAAAGTCACAAAGTGTATTACGTTTTTCGTTTACGATTTGGCTAACTTCTCATAGATGTCACTGTCACTGGCCGCTATGTGGGAACACTAAGCCCACATGTAAATTAACTACAACGCGTAGAGGATGAAAGCAACTGATATGAGAAATTCCTTACAAGGGACGCCACTTTGTGAGTCAAGGTTAGCAATTAAGCCACTCGGGAAGTTACATCCCCTCGACGACTTCGGAAGAAGAGTGCGACCCATAAAGCTGCCAGATGTCAAACCCGAAGTATGAATAATATGAAGTAGTGAAATTCATTAAGGAGGACAATTTTCTGTTATACAAATTAAATCGGTGTGCGTAAGAATTTTATTCATGGACAGTATAAAAGCTATAAGTAAAAATTGTCGATGCGCGAAAAGGAAAGGTATACTTAGCAAAAGCTCTTCCCCTACAATTGAAGGATGTTAAAAGGTGGTAGCATGTGTATCTCCCATGTGGTGGTTTATTTTCAATTTTTCACAGCAACTTGTTTACATATTTTGCTAGATCGCATTTATGGAATGTTGGCTTGGGCAAAGTTCCTGCTTAGAATGCTCTTGTAATTAGGAAATATTTATTGTAAATTTGTTAATTCACAGGAAATCGAAGAAATAAATATAACAAGGATGTGCTCAGAGGGTGAGTGGGGAGCACCTAAACTACATTAAAATTTCCGAAACTGCTTACACTTTTATTAATTTTTAAGCCAATCGTAAACGATTTCCAATAAAATCCTATAATGTTTTGATATTTGAATTTAACGGCTGTCAGGTGCTACATGTGTATTCTTCGCTACTGCGTTCCTTAATCTTCATTGGCTGCTTGCACCGAACTACACCACATTGGAGAATGTGTTGGTAAAAACTACAGCATAGTTGACAATGTGTTGGGAAATTTTTGATAATACGCACCTCGGGCATTCGCAGTTGAGATGTTTGATTGAAGTCAGCTGATTGCTAGCAATATTTGTACTCTTCACACTTCTCTTTAAATGCATTTGAAAAATTTCTTTCTCTCTCGAACCACCAGCGCTTATGGAAGCAAGAGCTTTGGGATGGTTGAAAGCTCTACCAATCCAACCGCATAGACTATTTGCATCCTTCTCATTTCGTGCTCTCCATTGAAGTGTTGCGACTTCAAATTATTCTACTGCGATTGAAGTGCCGCTATTTCATGTTATTCACACTTCGATTCAGGTGCAGCTATTTTCACTTGGTAAGTACGTACATTAGCGCAGTCAGTTGCAGTTTCCGCAGCTATTACCATGAAGGATATTCGCGGACAGAATGCCTATATGCCCTGCCTTTATACTCCATGGGTAGTACGCTAGTTTCAGAGCATGTTGCAAAATTTAGCCACTTGAAGGCCTTCAAGTGTTGTAAAAGTCAGAGTTTCTCAAAGGTTATGTGTTGTAAAATTCAACCTTAAGGAAATCTCTTTAAAGATTAATTCATTGCAATTCGATTGCACTAGATTGCCTAAAATGCGCATAATAATGCGTGAAACTCGCTGTCATTTTACGTTGTCGGGTTTTATCATTATTCTTTTACCTCTATAATGTCTGAGTTTAACATTAGCATCTCCGCAGAGTGGAGGTATTGCCTTTACCTCCCGGCGGAGTACAAAGGGACGCCTTCTGCAAACATCTCAGGGGACCAGAATTTTTGGCTTTCTTCTATACTTTCTTCTTTACTCTCAAGGGAGCACAAGAGGAGGTTTCATTTCTAGTTCCTATTGAAGTTGAAAAGGAAAACTCCTTTAAACATCTAACACTTTTTTGCCATGTCACCCAAATTCAGGTGACATCAACTAGCTGAATACAATATGGAAGTGAAAGTGCTAAAAGCAAGTTTATTGAAGATCTTGTTCTATACTCAGGGAAGTATACGGGGTGGTTTCCACTTTACCTCCCAGAGGTGGTATGTTCACCTGTCTTTAGTAAAATTTTAAAACAAAACTAAATAATTTCTCCTTACACACAATTCTTTATAAAAATTTTCCCGATTGCATTAGCTGACGAACTCACTAATTTTAAATCCCTGATACACGTGGTTCTCAGCGTCGTTTCCCCCAATTTTAATTATTTTACGTTTTCTCTCGAGTTACGTGTTTTTCTCCTTCCTAAGTCTCATGCGTTTTGAAATACTTTCAGGTTCTCTACGATTATCTCACACTTTCCTTTCCCCCTTATTTACGTTTTTCATCTCTTCAAATATTAACTAACATTACACATCCCTTTGGAGCAATATGTGAGGTATGCAGTGTAACATTGAATTCGCTGCAGGAAAATTCGACGCTACCTTATTCCTCTATTTAGGTCTCCATAAATTTCCTACTGAGGATTTTCTCGAGTTGAGATAATATGAAGAAGTGCTAACTGTTATAAAAATCAATCTCGATCGCATTCAGGCAATCCAGTTGATGACTGTCTGACACAATTTCTTAATTTTACAATACATACTTGCTCTTCATTCGCTAGTAATGCCGCTACAAAAAAAAAAAAAAACCCGAAAGTAGCCCTGCTGCTGTTCCTCGTAGTTAATTCATGTGCGCAATAAAAAATTCAATTCTTCCAACAACTTTGTATTTATTGTACAACTTACAATAAAAATGTTACAATCTATTAGATAGCCTGCTCAAAAGGGAGGAAATATTGAGAGGCACACGACTCCAAACATTAAAAGTTTGATTGAACTCCACAGTTTTAGCGACCAATCAAAGGGTAAATTAAAAGTATGAAACACACTTCAATTCGTATCTAAGTCTTATGTGGTAAAGATTGAAAATGTTTAGAAACTATAAACAAAACGCGGCTTTACTTGCGAAGTAGTGCGAAATAAGTGGCTTCGCCCTAAGACAATAATAAAAATTGCTGCTATATCAATATTATAAATATGTATACAAAAAAAGAGTAGTAATCTGCTCCTACCTACAATCTACGTTTTTTCTCTTTTTTTAAAATTTCTTTTCGATGCACACCGGTGAATTATGTCGGAAACATGAGACTTGTGCTCAAATATTTTCATAATTTGTAATCGAGCTTCATTTACTCCATCGACAATTATTTTGCTGCGTTGCATATTACCCTATGTATAATAAATAAGTTTAGTGAAAAAATATGCATATGCATGTCAGCAAAATCTTACTTTTATCAAATCATTTACTCTGTCAATATCCGGGCTTTGCTCATGGCTTTCCAGTTGTTTAAGCATTGACGCAAGCTTTTCGTACTCCTGATTTTCAATTTCACACTAAAGTAATGAAAATTGGAAATGTAAATTTAATTTGTGTTTAATATGCAGTAAGGAAATTTACCAAATCCTCCATTTGTGCACTTAAATGATAGATCTTCCAACCATTAATTTTCTGCACAACGTGGGCTTGATTGGCCAAATCCATAACGGACGGGCGACGCTCTTCACGCGGTTTAACGTCAGAATACCGCTGAAAATGATTGTTGGCAGCTTTCCAATTTAGCTTGTAGCCCTACATAAGATATCCAATTCGAAATTTGTTGGGAAAAAAACTGGTTTACTGCGATTCGTACTTACATCAAGTAGACTACAGGTTCGTGATTTTTTTATTATAATCTCTGTCGGCTTAGTATTTTCTTTGTTACTACTAGTTATGGCGTTATTATTAATCTTCGCTGCGACGTCATGATTGTTCGAATTCGTGGAGGTTGTGATATTTTGTGGAACATTATTTTGTTGAATTGCGGCATTCGGTTGCGGTAATGAGTGTTGCTGTTGTAAATGCTGAGTGCTTTCATTCCTGGAGGGAGGAATTCATTCAATTTGTATGGAATTTAAGTCATTGTTTAAGGAAATAATTATTTCGTTGTATGAATTACTCACGTTGGCCGCCTGGGTTTCTTTCTTGGCGCAGATTCCACATCTCCGTTGCTAGCTGATTGCTGCTGTAATTGGTTTTGTTGAATTCGAATCGTTGAAGGAGGTACAGCATTTTGATGATTAGGATACATCTACATAAATAATGTTACACATACTTGAAAGCTTTAAAATATCGCTCACCTCATTGATAGGATTGAAATGCGATTCATTAGTGACTCGGACATTCATGGGTTGCATAGAGTTAATCTCCTCTGACATCTGTTGATCTACTCCTGGACTAGAGTTCGCGCTTACTGTTGTGGAACCTCCAGATGATCCAGGTCGTGACTGCGGTGTACTTGCTCGTTCCCTTTCTTTAGATCGTTCTGATACAACACTTGTAATTTGCTGATTACCACTATTATTTCCCATAGATAGTAGAGTTGGGGCTAAATTCTTTGCAGCACGTATAGGCGAACCATCAGGATCTCTCTTTCGAAGAAAAGCAGTGTTCACCGTTCCAATGGAAGCTACACCAATAGGACGTGGTGGTGATGCTGCAGCTATCGCTGTTACAGGTAGTTTTATAGACGTCGTCTGTACTGGGATCAGCATGTGAGCTTGTTGAACCTGTTGAGCTGGCGGTTGTTGCTGTTGGGGTTGGGACATCGTGATGATCTGTTGGTGTGCCTGTTGCGAAGGTTGTTGCGAGTTGACTGGATTTTGTACAGCAACACTGACAGACTGCTCACTAATATGCTGTGGATTAAAGCGAAGAGGAACTGCCTGAATTTGACTTATACTTTGGGTTCCACCACTTGCAGAAGAAGCAGGGATTTGAATCTGGCCTATAGCTCGGCTATTAGATGGTACTACAGTAAATGTTCCTTGAGAAGGTGTGTAAGGGATAGACGAAACGATTCCGGTGGCCAAATTAGTCGATGTTACGGTTTGGGTGTTCGAAACGCTGCTTGTTATAGTTGTTGTAGTCAAAGATAGAACTCCTGTTGACAAGGGCACACTTGTAGGAACAGACTCATAATAGAAAGTGCCTCCAGCTGGTAAAAATGTCCCACTACTGGGAATTACGGTAGTAGTACTTCCAGCATTTCCAGAATTCTGAGGACGGGTGTGGATGAAAAGACTCGCCTGTTGCTGGTGGTGCTGTGGCTGGGCCGTAGAAGTAATTATTTCCGTTACTTGCTGTTGGGCACTACCTGCTTGATGCTGTTGCTGTTGGCTTTGTTGTTGTTGTGGCAACACTTTAGCAATTGGAGGCACAGATATTGCAGCTGTGCTTTTAATAGGTGTAATCGTCCCGGTCAGGACATTTGTGGCTCTGGAAGTTATGGCCAGCGGCACAACAGTAGCTGAAGCTGGGACATTCACATTGACGTTCTGAGCACTTATTATCTGCCCGGCAGCACTATTACCAATATTTTGATTTACACTTACGATCTGCGTGATTGGCTGCGGGGCATTCACATTAACTGTTTGCTGCTGAGCAACAGTTGATTGCTGCGATTGTTGTTGCTGTTGCACAATGCCCCCGGTTACCGATGCTACTATATTTGAAGTGTTAGTAGATGATGGGGTAATTGTTGCCCCTTGAATGTTTGTGGCAGTTAATGTTGGAGTATTTGAAGATGACTGCTGCGCTGTTGAAAGTTTACTCAAGCTGCCCAACTGGGTGATTGTCAAAGAAGGTTGTACCTTTGTTGCTATCGTTGTGGGAGGACGAATTCCTGAAATAAATGATCTTAATTTATAAGTTAAGTTTTCAAGTTGTGTGGTCTTACCAATTTTGCCACCGGCCGCTGTATTCATTATAATTGGATGAAGCATCAATTGGTTGCTCGTCATTCTGCCTGTAGAACCAATTATCTGCTGGGTTCCAGTACCTGGCTGTTGTTGTTGCAACTGAATAATTCTAGTAGTGGATAAGCTACTCGTTGATAAATTAACATTCCCAGAAGTGTTGCGTGCTTGGAGAGTGCCGGTAGCAGTACCCGTATTCAAAGTGGGCGTTAAAACAGGGATATTCGGCGCGCGTATACTAATACTAGTTGTGTTCATACCACCAACTCCCAGCTTCGCTGCCGTAAATGCTCGATTGCTTAGCTGTATTGGCCGCATTTGTCTCTGATTCCCTGCCAACGAGGCAGCTACGGTAAAACGTTGAGTAGTAGCACCCGTCGGATTAAATTGTTGTGCTTGAGAATTTGAGACATTACTGTAAACAAGTGTAGCAGTTTGTTGGCGGGGTGGTAATACTGTTGCTAAAGTTGCCACATAAGTTTGCTGAGCTTGTTGAGAAGTTACCGTCTGTATGTTTGCTGAAACATTAATACATTTAAAACTTAATTCGTTTAGAACAAAGGGCTTTTTACTTTGATTTTGTTGTTGAGGAGATTGTCCACCGGTAATATTCGCCTGTCCTACGGTCACTACACCAGTGTTCCCGGTAGAAGAAGGTGTTATATTTTGCGTAACAATTCTCTGCCTTGATTGATGGTTTATTGCTCTAATAAGTTGCACTTGCCCTGTTCCTGCGGTCATCCAAGTTCCAGTGGTTGGTGAAATAACTGTTGTAGCTGGAGAAGAGGAATTCCGCGCTACAGACGTACCACGAACAAAACTGCCAGAAAGTCCTGAGACTGTCGGTGGCGTAGGTGTCCGAATTGGTGTGTTTAATCTCTGCGTTTGGATGTTAGTTGCAGTAGCTCCAGCTCTAGGCATGTACGTCGTTGGAGTAACAGGACGGGTAACAGTGATTGACGTCTGAGACAAAGTACGAGCTGGAATCGCTGTTATTTGTGTACGCACACCTGCTGCATTGCCTTCAATTTGTTTAATTACTGCTTGCGGCATTATGGTCGCTCCAGGAGGCATTACAACGCGCACCTGAGGCGACTGGCCTCCTGCAATCGTACGGAAGGTTGCACTAGCTTGCTGGGCTGCACCTTGAACAATTGAAGCTTGGAAATGTTAGCTTAGTAAGTATGAATGGATAAATTATTGTAAAGTCATTGATTACCTGTTTTCTGAACTGGAATTTGTTGACCAGTTTTCTCAGAGTTTCCTCCACTTGCCCCAGAATTGTCTGGGGTACTCATTTTTAAGATGTTTTATATATGTTATGCTTTATCCAATTTCCGAATATATGTAAAACAACACGGTAAAACGTACACGCTTATTTCAAATACGTTGTTCTGTCATTATCAGGAATTCTCCCTGTTTTGTTTGTATATAATTAAAAAAGGCATAACCTAGCATTGCACGAATTATATTAGACAAATTGTCTTTTCAAACCGGTGATATTATAAAACTACAAAGTGAATTTCTTGCACTCTTATTGTAAAAAAATTTTCTAAGATTAAGTTCACTACAAGGAGAAAGCAACATAGAAAATGATATAAATTAATCCCACACACTTAGTATTATTGCTTTTTCAATACAACCTTAAAATGTTTCTGAATTTTTCACGAAATTTCACAAAAAGTCGCTTTTAGCACTATTTCTTATTCGATTAAAAATGTCGACGATCCAAATTCCCTTTTGACGGACCATTTTTCGTTCAAGGCTTAATTTCGATTTCGAAAACGAGGAATTGGGCCTGCCATTAGTACGTTTATATAAGCAAGGGTTGAGTTTGATTTAATTTTTCGTTAAGTTGTTTCCTTTCCAAATTAGGGTCTACTCCATGGGTGACGAAGTTTGAGAAAAAAATTTGCTCGTCCCTGGAAAGTAATCCATATGTACGATGTTATTACCAGTCGTGTTTATTCATGCAAAGATGGAAAACGTAATATTAGCAGCAGCGACGGTTCTAGGAGCAAAGAGGAAATCCGAACAAAATAAACGTTCAAGATAATTGAAAGGGACAGCAAAGCCGTCATTGTAACAACACAACTATCAAATCATGTATGAAAATATGGTAATGCTTCACTTCTTTCGAGGTACAACCGAAGTATGAATAATATCAAGTAGCGACACTTCAGTGGAGACCACAAGAAAGCAAAGATACCAATAGTCTAAAGCTCTGTACCCTTGTATTGATAGAGCTTTCAAGCATCCCAAAGCTTTTGCTTCCTTAAATTCTCAAGTTCACTTAAAGCTAAGTGTGAAGAATGCAAATATTTCTAGCAATCAGTTGGCTTTAATCAGATATGTCAACTACGAATGTATGACGTGCATATTAAGAATTTCGCAACCCATTCTCAACAATGCTGTAGTTTTTACCAACACAATAGCGAAGAATAACACACATGTAGCACCTGCCAGCCGTTAAATTCAAATATCAAAACATTATAGGATTTTATGAGAAAACATTAAAAATAAATAAATAAAAGCCTACACAGTCTCGAAAATCTTAATGAGTTTGGGTGCTCCCCAACCACCCCCTGAACATATTCTTGTCGTATTTGAGTTTTATTTCTTCGATTTACTGTGAATTAACAAATTTACAATAAATACATATTTTCTAATTACAAGAGCATTCTAAGCAGGGATTTTGCCCAAGCCAACATTCCATAAATGCGATCTAGCAAAATATGTAAACAAGTTGCTGTGAAAAATTGAAAATAAACCACCACATGGGAGATACACATGCTATCACCTTTTAACATCCTCCAATTGCAGGGGAAGAGCTTTTGCTAAGTATACCTTTCCTTTTCGCGCATCGACAATTTTTACTTATAGCTTTTACACTGTTCATGAATAGAATTCTTACACACACCGATTTAATTTGTCTAACGGTAAATTCTCCTCCTTAAGACTCAATTTATCTCCCTTTTTCATGAGCTTTAACTCGGGTTTAATCCGAATTCAACTCTGCATGGAAACGTAGTACAAGTCACTTATGCGTATTTTATTATTTACTCTGCAGATGAATTTCCAATTTTTAATTACAATTTTTGCCAACTTCTTCTGGTATTCTACTTAACAAATTAGAGTAGTACAAAAGTGGTTTCGGAAATAATTAATAGTTTTCAGTATATTAATATTTTTATATCAATGGTTCTGACAAAAAATCGTAGACTAGAAAATTAGTCTCAGTACTTCTAGAAAAACTGTTAACAGTTACGTTTAATCAGTCGCGGGAAGTTTCAAATCTTAAAATATGCCTTCCAACTTTTCCAGACTACTTGGAAATTTGCGGTGTTTTCAACGAACATATTTCAGTTTGATACCCCTGTAGATGTTCCTTTACATTCGATTTCGAATGACCGAACTGATGTACGAATGTTTCGTTAAATGCGTACTCAAATCGAAGTAGTGAAACATCATTCGGATTAGATGGATTCTGGTGTGGAACTGTCAGATTTTCGTCCAACGATTAGGAATAAAAGTTCCAAGTATTGTTTGCACAACTACCGATTTTAGCAAAGAAATACGTGGAATATTGTGTTATTTTAACATTTTTTCAATACTCTAATTTAAAAATTGTTCTGTTTAACGTATTACTTTTAAAAGAGTAACTAGTTAAGCAGTATAATGAGAAAGTCGTCGCAGTGGTATAACCACGTTTTTACTATATAATCTTCTAATTTTTGTTTTCTTGGATGTATTTTTGTGGTGCAATGTACTAGTGATTTATATATGAATTAAATATGGAAAAATTAATTGAAAAAAGTGGTGAGAAGAGCAATCATTGCAGTGAAAGTGTTAAAGACGCCGCAAGTGGTAGTGCTGCGTCGTTACCGAAATTTACTCCCGGAACGAAAGGAGGCCCCAAGAAAATAACGCAGATAAAATTTCTTGACCCTGAAAAAATTAAGCAGCTAGGACTGGAGAAAACAATTGCGGCTGCCGTTCAAAAACTAAAAGGTGCAATTTTGTAACAAATTACCTTACTATATGCCAACTGGACGTTGGTATTGCTTTTAATTAACAACCAACTGTGGCAATATTTATAGAAAACGCTCAATATTGCTTTGCATTTAGTGCGAGCTTTGAAAATTGGCATGCTTGACAATACTTACCAATTTATAGTCTTGGTAAACAGGAGAAATGACCGCACCCTTCGTTTAGCTCCACGCCAATTTCTTGTCTGTAAGGACTTTTAATTACATAATTTAATTATATTTTATTTTGCAAAGATATGTTTTCAAAGAGCTTTAGGTATTTTTTGTGTAGTTTACCGAGTGTTTTCATGAGCCTGGGGATGGAGGGGGAGGGTTGTATATAAGTTTGAAATAATACGATGTGCTCGTTGTAAGAATTAGAGGTCTGGTTGTCGATTTGGTGTAGAGCATGCCGTTGTGTCTTTGCGACAGGAGGGTTGTGGGTTCGATTCTGATTAGTCGCGCCGTATTCTATGTTTTTCTTTCATCAAAAAGCTTCAGAAAAAGACGGAACGAGGGACGACCCCCTCCGGCTTGAACTTGGGAGTTTTAGTAGTCAAATAAACGCGGGTTATTTCAATTTTTTTAAAATAAAATAACTACACGATGGAATTGCATCATATTCTCTGAGCACAGACTTATATGAAGAAAGGGACTGCTTATGGATAAGATTTTCCCTCGATTTTACTTATATATATATATACTTACATAAATATATGTATGGACGTGCTGAGGAAACTGAATAATTTTCTTAAAGAAATATTTCAGCCTCCCATACTAACACACTATTGGCAGGAAGGGTATTAACACCTTTTTTGCAAGACGTACGTTAAGTGTTAGTAACGCTCTTACCAATGCTTGTTTTTTTATTTAATGAATATTTTTGTTTCGCACAACCCTTTGTAAGCAATCTTCCTGATCTTCGTCGTAAGAAAACGATCCAGCTACGCATATGCATTTCCTGGTGCAATAAATGAGTTTTAAAAGAGAGAAGAACCCAAATGTTTTATTTCTTTATTAGAAAACTGTTCGAGGTCCTTATCTTTAAGGTGTTTTTTGTTTTTTTTGTTTTAGAAGAGGCAGAATTTATTTTTACATCCAAGAACTTTGAACTGAAATACTATATGCTACCTATTTTCCAAATTTCAGTGAAATTCTAATATTAATTGGGAAGATATTACTTGTTTTTTAAAAAGTGCACTTTTTTCTTACTTCACTAATTTTCGCCCGCTAGACGTTGAGTTAAGCTCACAGTGTTACCCGTCGATATTGTACTAATTTACTGGGCAAGCCGTTTTGAATGGGAAGTTGTAATTTTTTTTATTGTCTGGAGTGTGGACCAATAGGCTACGCGCAGTGTTCACACGGGACAGAGCTACATGCTGCTCATATGAAAACCCGTTAACACTGAGAGCCACTCAGTTTGAGGGGACTGAAGTTCCACAGTAAAATTATAGGCGCTCAAACTTTTAATTTAATGGTGTATGCGGTCAATCCTGGAACTGTTAATGAATTAAAAAATTCCGCAGGATAAGTGATGACTTCTTTCTGGTCAACAACACTGTTTATTAATGTATATTCAATCTCAATTTCTGACACGCGGCTTGATCATTTCGGGGAGACAACAAAAAAGAATATCCATGCGGTATGAAAACATTTTCTTCCTTACTTAGCCCGTGTCTGAATGTATTTAAATCGCGGGTTTCCAGTAGCGCAATTGTGATAAACTCGATTTTAATGCTCATGTGCAAATCGCTCACAGGACGCTCTCGCGAGCCGAGGTATTTGAGCTGCTGTGGTCAGTTTCATTCCACGCGACATCGAATGGTATGGGTACGTCAATTGTTTTTACGTAGAAGACGAATACTGACAGAATTCCGTGAAGCAGCCCTTAACTTTTCAGCAATGCACTCGCGCGTTAAACGCATTATGTGGACGCAACTGCGTTTTGGCTCTCACGCGTAAATCGTAGCAAGAATCGCGTCACCTGGACAAGACATTAGAGTTTTCCGTAAGAATAGTAGCTTAAATAACGTTGGCCATGAACTTTCTGACACAACCTTGAGCAGTTACATAATTTCGATAGACCCGGACTCCTACGACATTTTTGAACTTTTACCAAGTTACCTTGCAAATTATGAGGGAGTGAAAATCGCTGAAGTGGATGAAGGTTAGATTGTACTTAAGAGTGCCTATGCAAAGTTTCATTTAAATCGGTTAAAAATTGTGGATTTGTATATGATACAAACAAATCCAGAAACATAATTGTTGCGTTTAGGCATTTTTCTGTAAATCCCTCGGGAATTACGTGACGTTCAGTAGTTTTTGTGTGATGCTTGCACAACACAACAGACAGACACAACAAATTTTTAAATTTTTTAATGTTGCTTTTGGTTTCCATTGGTGTCAAATAGCCTGCAAAAAATATTTTTTAAGTTATCTACAATGAACAAAATTGACCCCCGCTACAGTTTTATTACAAATATAGATAGGAATCCTTGTATTTACGGTGATTAACTTTGGGCTACTAGAGCCGGGTAATATTAAAGTATGGAAATAAATTATAATTACTTAAAAAAATGCGTTTGTTGCCAGTAATTTTTATTTTAAATTATAATTAAGACCTAAATACATGTTTAAGAATAGCAAGCGGGGTTATTTTAAACGACTTTTTATGGTCCCAATTATGCGGGTTCCATTTACGCGCTGATCGTTGATTTTTTTATTTAATTTCTTGTTATAAATCGAACCCTAGTTCCTAGTAGCGCTATATTATAACTTGATTTATATGTAGTGTTTTATTTTGAGCAAAAATAATTCTTCAAATTGTCTTTGTATATAACAAGCAACTACTAATGGTCCTAAAAAATCAGTTAGGGTGAATCAGTACCACTTAGAAGTAAAGACGTCAATTTTTTCCGACCTAGAGTAAAATCAGGTTCTAGACAATAATCTTTATTATATAGTAGTGTTCAATATAAACTCTGAGTGTTGTAATGTGTAGTCGTATAATAATAATACAGAAATAGACACTATCGCATCGGCTATTATTTGTCTAGTTTCCTGGATCAAATCCTACCTTGATAATCGCTAGTGTCTTTTCCAGCTCATCAATTTTCAATCCTTTTACCGCTTGCTCAGGTATCGCACAAGTCAGATAGCTAACTTGGGTTCATTGGTTTTTATCCTCACAATAAATTATATCGAGTGCGTGATCAAATACTCGGAGTTGTTAATATACGCTGACGATATGAAGATCTACAAATTCATCTCATCCTCCATTGAAGGAGAAGATATCGTTTGTTTTTCCATCTGATGAGCTAAAAATTTTCTTGTGCTCAACGTCTCCAAGTGCCAGTCCATTACGTATTATCGCAAACGTTTCCCCTCTTTCCCTGCCATCTATCTGTTATTAGACGATATGAGCATCATTTGTGATAAGAAACACAATTTCCGTCCGCACATCGACAATATTATGAGTAGAATTAGCTGTTCTTGGCTTTATGAAGCGGTGGTCTGAAAAATTTTCCAACCCATTACTAAATTCCTCCACATGTCCTTCGTGAAATCTATTCTCGAGTATACCTGCTTGGTGTCCAGACCGATCTACACGATCTGCCATTGTTTGACACATTCCATCTTTCAGCCTACAAGAATCGTCTGAAACTTATCGACTTGCCATCTTTAAGTTATAATGTTTCAGACATTCTATTTATATATCAGTGGCTTCCCGGGACCATCAATTGCCCCTCTCTTTGAAAATCAATAATCCTCCACACCAAACTCCATTTCTTAAGATATGCTCCCCTTTTCTTTTCAGATTCCCACCGCTCAACTACGGGCGCTTACAACCAATCACACGAATGCTCCGGAAACGTAATAACCTAAAATCCTCTGACTTTCATCTTAACAAATTATCTCTTAAAAACGCCCTATGCTTTGATCGTAACCCCCCAGATCAGTTAAAAGTAATTAAGCTGTTTGTTTTTGCAAATAGTTGAAGGCTTTATATAATACATTTGTTTGGTAGAGCCTTGAAGCATCCTAAAGCTTTTGGTTCCATAAATGCTGCTGGTTCGGAGGAGATAGAAATGTTGTAAATGCATTAAATAAATCCAAGATAAGTGTGAAGTGCACAAATAATGCCAACAATTAGCTGAGCAATCAAATATTCAGCTATGAAAGTGAAATCGCCGTAATGCGTGTATGAATAAAACAAACTGAATCGTCAGGATTTTAAAGAAACAAAGTTATTACGCTTATCTAACTTGCTATGATTTTATCATTCAGATTTTATTAACTATGTTTATGCATAACTTTTTATTGAGTTCGCTGATTTTGCTAATTCTTCTGTTTGAAAATATTGTTCGCATATGGTTCAACATAAATTTTTAAAGAATAGGGTCAACAGTTTGCTGAATTCTTTTGAAAAATATGTTAGTTTTTTCTTGTTCGTTGCTAAAATGTTCGTGAATTACCGTAATTTTTTCTAGAATCACTCAACTGATGTAAATGAAACTTTTTTCACACAAATTAAGGATATCTCTTTTAATTGTGTTACTGGAATTTTACATGTTTGTTTATCTGCCTTTTAATAGTTGAGTGAATTTTGATGGAATTTAATTTTAAGATCTCTGCGGCGAAATTAAAATATAGACTATGAAT
The DNA here is from genome assembly GCA_001932985.1 of Proctacanthus coquilletti. Lineage (NCBI taxonomy): Eukaryota > Metazoa > Arthropoda > Insecta > Diptera > Asilidae > Proctacanthus > Proctacanthus coquilletti. The sequence continues at coordinate 92,158 of MNCL01000217.1, read as the reverse complement.
TGTTGTTAATCCTTCTATCTGTTATTAATCTTTATGTAATTTTTATTTTTTTTCGACTGGTATAGAGAAATTCTTTTTTTTTCAAATGTAACAAAGGATTGGGGAGATTTAAGCACAGTATTAGGGTATCGTATGTTTGTTCTTCTGACTACTTTTACATAACACCGCATGTACCAGAGATCTACATTTTTAGCTATAAAAATTTATACTAGTGTTACTAAACACAGAAATTAAAAATATAATGAAAACAAAAATTAACAAATAAATAAAACCTGTAAAACTGAATCCTCGAACATGTATAAATTACGTTTTACATTTTGAAAATATATATTTCAGTTTGCATTTAAATGCTCTGGTGCATACTGAGTAAAAAAAAACGAACCCATGCGTTTGAAATCCTATTTTGTTGCATTACTTTGCAAACGGAAACAAATCGCTTTGCTGCTGTTTGTTGGTTTTCCATCTAGAGCCACATGTGCAAGTCGATTGCAACGGTTGCAAGTGTATGCGTTAATTTGTGCACTTGTATTTGATGCAAACATTACCGTAATTTGTAGTTACGAGGTAGCGCTCATGGGACTTTTTTCATTTTCTAATCGTAAGAATTTCAGTCTTTTACGTTTAAAAATATTGCTAATAATTATTTAATTATTTAAATAATTCTTCTTTATTAAACGAATCGTCATGTTTTTCGCAATAAAGTTGATTTTTTAGTCATTCAATCACAAAAGAGACATACTTTTAAAAAAATTCAATTAAAAAGTAGTCATTAAGGTTAAGGAAGCCTCCAAATGAAGGAATATGGAATTTCGATTGTAGTGAAATATTTATTTTAAATAAATTATGAAACAAAATTATAAACAAACAATTTTTATAAGTAATATCTTTACTCATTGTCCTCATTCTCTATTTAATTCATTGAGATCTATTGATTGCTATTGGCTTTGCATTGTGAACAAGTTGAAAAATTTTGTAGCACATGTGCTTCCATTTTCCAGTCTCGATGGAAAACATGCAAACGCAAACGCATTCGTTTCGGGAGACGTACACACTTATAAATTCATGTGTGTTTGTTCGTAAATCTGCGACCGTAAGTGCAAACGATAGCACACAAACTCAATCGCATGTGTTTGAGTGTACTGCTCGTCTACACTGGACAAACGCGTGTGGTCATTTGTTATAGAACTTAGAGAAATGCGTAATTGCGTGTTCGTTTGACGTACACATTGTCAAACATATGCATTTGTTTGAATCACTTTTGTTAACGGTTCTTTATACTTCCACATTACGAAGAAAGTATTTAACAGATGTGCTCACATACGTGTATAATAATAAACCTGTTGTTTTAATATGTTCAACAATATTGTAAACTCCAATCAAAAACTGCCAGTGTAATTGTAATTGCCAATTACTTTTCACGAGGTGTAACTTCCGTCAGACGCTTTTAATTGATTGGACGCTTTAATGTTATCCCGTTGAACATATTAAACAAGCAGGTTTATTATTATAACGTTTTACTCCAACATTCTTATGTACCTCGAATATCTGTACCTGTCGAAACCCCTTACTTAAGGTTTACATAAACATTTTTATCGAATACAGTGTACACACATGGAACATCTTAAGCTTCATACTATACCGAAGTATCAATAATATCGGCACTTCAATGTTGATTGTCAGCTAAAGGACAAATATAAAAAATGTCTCATTAATTATCTAGGCCAAGGTCACGTGTAAAAGGCACCTAATAGGAATACGATATGAACAATATGACACACCTTAAGTAGGAAATTTTACCGTTATTAAAATTAAATCGGTGTGCGTAAGCATTTTATTCACGGACGCTGTAAAAATTAAGTAAAAATGGTCGGTGCGCGAAAAAGAAAGATATGCTTTGCAACAGTTCTTTCTTTAAAATTGGCGGACGTTAAAAGGTGGTAGCATGTATACCTTCCATGTAAATGTTTGTTCACAACTTTTGACAACAATTTATTTACATATTTTGCAAGATCGCGTTGATGGAAATTGGGCTTTGGCAAAATTTCTGCTTGAGATGCGTTTGCAAGAAATTTGCTCTCTTTCCTTCTTGTTAACGGCTGGCGGGTGGCACATATGTGCTTTTCTTTGGGACTGCATTCCTGAATTTTTATTGGCTGTTTGCACCAAACTACAAGAATGTGTAGGTGACAACTCCATCATAGCTGAGAATGTGTTAAATTTTTGATAATTGCACCTGACGGTCGTAGTTGAAGTCAGCTGATTGCTGGCAATATTTACACTCTTCACACTTACCTTTAAATGCATTTAAGAAATTTCTTTCTTTTTCGAACTAGCAGAACTTATGGAAACAATAGCTTTAGGATGCTTGAAACTTCCACCGATTCAAGAGCATCAAAGCTTTTAATTATTTGCATCCTTGTTATTTTCTGCTCTCCATTGAAGTGCAACACTCAAAGTAGTACTTATCCTAAATAAAATAGAATCACCCAAAATAATTACATAATTGGAAATTCGATTAATATAAACAAGAACGTTTTTCATAGGATTTATATGTGTTTTTTTCCTTTATGAACATTTACCGGATAAAATAGCAATTAGATTCATTCATCATTCATTTTATTTTACAGCAAAGAATCCATCATTACCCCCAGAAAAAAAAGAAGATCAGCAAAGTAACGTACTGGGTATGGTGCTTATAACTTTCAATTACGTATTTTGTTAATATTGTTTCTTTACATACAGCCACAGAAAAACACATATTACTTCAAAATATATTGAAGAAATCAATCGTTTCAAAAGAGAAAATAGACACATCATATGATGAATTTCACGGCCAATCCACCTCTATCGATGTAAAGAAATTAATCAAGAAAAAATTGCTTTCGGAAAAAAAGTTATGTGTAAATTTGAAAAATGATACTGAACGCAAAATTCCTGATGAATCTGGTCAAATAATAACACAGAAACCTCCTGAGCCATTAGCGAAAACATTATCAGCGATTCAAGACGTGCAAAATGAAGTACTTGTTCTCGCAAATCCTAAAAGTGACGACGTTCAAAATGATTTTAAAAAAACAGATCGCCTGAAAAATGTTCAACCTTGCGACGTGAACAAGGAGGGCTTAACAAATTTAAATGTAAAGGGGCCGTTCGAACAAATTTCTCAGCAAGCGAAGGTATACAAGAAATCAACTGTTGATGTTATCGATGTGACCAAAATTTCAGATGTTTCTATAAGTAATGTGACAAAAAACTGCCAAACGAAACAGGTACAAAACGATACTTCTACAAGTATTTGCATTAAAGAGGATAACAGCAAAATTCCTTCCTTTTCAAATTTGAGGCATTACTTGTATTACAAAAAATCTCAAAATGATGGGTCGGAAAACAGTAGTGACTCAGCAGAAATAGGAATCGATAAGCCTGAAAATAAAGTGAATAACATTATTGAAAAAGAAAATGTATTAGAAGAGGAAGCAGAATCTAACCCGTGCGTTGCTCCTATTTCTACTGTAAAAGTCAGAAAAAAGAGTCCATCACTTGGACAGTCTGAAGAAATATTGGGGACTGGAAAAATTGATGTTATTCTGACTACTGACGATGAAAACATTAATAAAAAGGAAGTTGCTGTTTTTCCCGTTCTCAACAAATTTTCGAAAGATGCAGACAATGAGCCAAGAACAGTTGTATTAAAAGTAGTTCATCGTGATTTAGAATCCGGAAATATAGAAATGGAGTTAATTGATCCTTTAATTCAACCTGAAAAAGTTAAGGCTGTTGTTACTAATTCTAGTGTAAATTCTGTGCGAGCTGAAGAAAGAGGTCCAGTTTCTGGTTTGAATACACAACCAATAGATCAAAACAACAAGGATGTTAATGATATTCCTAAAGAGGCTGTGAATGATGATCAAAGTATACACTCATCTTTAAATACATCTTTAAAAGAAGCAGTTGATCCTGTCGATCCAATTCAACAGAACAAACAAACCAGTACCAAAATAAAACCTGTGGAGGAAGTCGTACGAAAGTTTTCTTTTAGTGAAACATGTAATTCAGAAGCGAACTCGAAAGTGTATAACACAAAATGTTACTTACGGAAGGATAGTAACCGTGAGATTCAATCACAATCTTGCTCAAAGAAGTCTTTAATCGAAAATAAATCCTCGTACGGTCGTGATAATTTTAGTGTTGTTTCAAAAGTCGTTACAAAACACTCGAAAATGTTCTGTGACACTGCTCAGCCGCTTGACTTTGACGCTTTTTTTGCAAAGATGGCAGTTGGATTAGAATATGGTGCAATTAACTCAAAAATAGAATCGAAAGAAAAAGAAGAAAATGCTGTTGATTTCGTGCTTACAGTAAAAGATGAAATGGACGACAGTCTTTCTGAAGATTCTTTTACTTCAGATTTTGATTCTGCAAGTCTTAAGGATTTTGACAATTTATTTGACCCTAAAGAATACTCCATCAATAATAAGCTTTCAGAAGATTCTGACAAGCAAACAAGGAAACAGTTTCCTTTTGAAATTTCAAATAACATTGAGGATCCTCTTAATACTAACGACCCGGAATCACCGTACTACGAACTTTTAGGTTTCGAAGACGAAGAGGAAATTATTGCCAACAGCGATCAATATGATAATAACCTACAGAAAAGCAGGCATACAAATAGTTCAAAACCAATCATTATTGAGAATATAATTTTGTCAGATGAAAATAAAATAGATCCTATGACGGTGTTGTCTAAAGTAGGTAAACAGTTAAGCCCACTAATGCAAATTTCATCTACGTTATCGCAAGATTATTCATGTCAACATTATAAACATGAGATATTTATGGAAGATGATTTGCCCACACAAGGCGAGGTCGAGCTAATTACATTAGATCCAACGGATAACTCAAACAATAATACAAATGAGGAGTACGATTGTGTTGACGTTGAACTACCTTCCATGGAAGAAAGTTCTGAAAACAAAAATTTTTCTTTAATTACCGAATCTTTCCAGGACAAAAATAAAATCGAAGTATTTCAAATTTTAAGTTCTGAAGAACAGAGTAGTGATCAAGTAACAGTTCTATCAGTAGAGAGTAATGTAGAAGCACTAGATGCGCAAAATCGAATTGAATTTCCTTTTGAATCCCTCGAGAACAAAAAAATCCAAGGTTCCGACATTGGTGACAAAACGACAGAAGGAGTTAATACTGATTTGGTAGGTTTTTCACGTCACAAGGATGTGAAAAATAACAAAGAAACAACTGTTATGGTTGATGAAAGTGGCAATGAGATTACAAATTTGTCTGTGGAAAAAGAAGCTATAATGAATAACGGTGCATTATTAGCGTGTGTTAATATATCTAAACATGACATTATGACAAAATCTACAACTTTATCTAGTACAAGCGAGTATTTACATGATCCAAAGAACTTATTGGAATCATCTGAAATTGTCTTGTCTTCTAACACAAAACTTACGAAGCTAGAATCTATTATAAGTAAAAAAGCAAAAAAATCGTTCAAACCAATACCTAAACTACGAGCAACACTAAAAAACAAAGCGAAATGGACAAATCTTTCAAATAATTCGGTACAAAATGCGTCTGGGAAAGATGAATTGCTGGAACAATGTACTTTTGGTAATCAAACGGATGTGATTAATGATCAAAACTTTTCTAATAAAACTTTTGAAGACAATCAGGCAAAAGTAAATAATCAAAATTTAAATGATCGAAGTGAAACAAATGAAGGGAAAAGCAGTGATAACGATAAACGAGTGGAGGATTATATAATTTTCAAGACAGAAGAGAAACGACCTATCAAGTCGATTTTACGTACAAAAAAAATGTTTGACAAAGGTAAGCAAAAGAATTAGTACTTTTCATTTTTCGTTATTTATAGTTCAGAAAATAAGAACAGATATTATATTACAGAACCTTTGACAGTAGAGGAGCATTCAAATATAAGCGAGGTGCTAGTTGGATTTTCAGATAATAATGACACCGATTCGCCAACATTTTGTTTCAGTAAAGAATCTTATGAACATAGTCTTAAGAGCAACAAAGACCAAGAAAAAAATGTCTTGCAAACTAATACAACGAACTTAACCTCCAAAAGAGCTTGTACGAATATAAAAGAAACTATTCAAAATAAATCGAATGAACCCATTAATTTGGATTGCATTCAAAGTAGTCGAGAAATAATCGATCAGTATCCTAAAAAAAAATGTGAAAAGAGTGAAGAAGAAAAGAAAGAGAAAGAAAAAACCGGAAAAGGCGATGATATAATATTTACTTTAAGACAATTAAACACCCAAACTCCAATAACCCCCACCACACTTGAAAAAAACAATCGTGATCTGATTCGAGACGGTACGCGTGCAAAAGGTGAAGCATTAGAGAGTCAATTACTTCTATTAGAAAATTTTAATGAAGTAACATATTCCAATGATTATTTACCAACACGCAACTTCAATGAAAAAAACGAAACGGAAAATCGAATGAAGAAGAAGGAAAACGAAAGCAATGAACCAAAAATCCGAAAACGAAAAACTATCGATGATTATTTTTCAAAATGTGATGAAAACCAAAGCAGGTTCATAGAAGATCAAAAAAGGTGCTCTATATCTTTGTCTTCAATAAATGCAGTGCAGGGAAATGAAATTTCGCAAGCAATTAACAAAATTAATTATTTTGATGAGATGGAAAAAAATGCTTGTGGTGGTAGGAAAACTGAGCAAAAGAGCTCTACTTCAATATTGTATCAAACAATCTCTGAAGATGTGAACATTTCTGATAATGCTGAAAAAAATAATAAAATTGCTCAACACAAAAAAGAACAGTCAATGTATATAGATTCCGATGTAGTTAAAGACCAAAAGAAAATATTAACCTCAGATGCAGCCATCAGTACAAGTTTTTTAAAAATAGAAAGTAAACGTATAAAAACTCAATGTGTGGAATCAGCTTTAATTGCTGATAAAAGCGATATGAATTCCCTTGTTTCAGAAAATCTATTATCTATTCAGAAGACAAAATCCAGTTGCGCTTATAATAATTCAAAAGTAGAAAAAGAAAAAGTAGAGTCTTTGTCAGATACAATTATTTTAAGACAACAAGAATTACCAGGTAATCGAGATCAACTCAGTAGAAATAAAAATAAAAATGAACCAACTAAAGAAGACTTGAAGATAACGATATTAGAAAAAAGGTCTCATAAACAGGGTTTGGATACGTCTATTAATGAAAAAAAAAACATGTTGAGTTATCGGGAGCCTAGCCAAGAAGAATATAATAAATTAAAATTAGAAGATACAGCAGATTCAAAAATTGTATGCAGATTGGAAGAAAAATCTGAAGTTAGAGTTGACGAAAAAAACAAAGTCAACTTCAATTGTGCGGCAAAAAGATATAACCGAAAGTCAGAATGTAGAAGCATTTTAAAGGGAAATGTTCCCGAATCTGAAATTAATTTAAATTGTTCTGGTACTAACAAGGGGTTAGTGAGAAAACGTGCGACCGATAGCAATTTTAAATCACATGTTTTATCTGCAAAATGTAAAAATATCGAAGCTAGCCCAGATATGCAACCAAATATTTGTGAAAAACGCAGGAAACCGAATGTTGAGATCCTTAATCATCCTGAGTCCGAGTCGTTTGGAACAGGGGAAACTTTGCTAGAAAATTCTAACGTTCGAACATCGGCTGAAGTTTCGCGCAGGGGTAGAATCATAAAAATGACAGAAAAAAGACGCCTATCTGAAATTTTTAATGAATTAAGAAGCAAAGCAACAAACAAATTGAAAAAGACAACGCTCGCTGCAGTTAGAAATCCAGTCAGTAAATTACAAACCGATGGCAATCTTACAAGTCCTGTTAATGATAGTATAGATGTAGAAGAGGAAGTTGCTTCTTTGAAAAAAACTAAAATTAAAATTATTGTATCTGAAAGCTCAGACAATGACTCCGACGTTCCATTGATACAAAAGATTTCGAAAAGCAAATGCAAAACATTAGGTGCGCCATTGCTTCAAAAAGAAAAGACATTTCAAAAGAAGAATATAAAAAATTCTAAAGTAAGTAAACGTTTAGAAAGAAAAGACATTAACCTCTATACACCTAACGAAAAAAAGAAATCAAGGGAGAGGAAATATGATCTTGAAATTAAACTTCACCCTAAACTCCTTATAGTTTCAAAAAGGGAGGATTTATATAAGGAGGAAGATAATAAATCCATAAAAAAGCTTTTACAGTTGAGAGAATATGAAGTGCAGTGCGGACTTTGTAAAGAAATTACTCTCCAGGCTAAGTGGAAGCAGCATATTGAAACCCATTACTGCGTCGGATGGAAAGAGGGAGAGCCACCAATTGTAAGTATTATTATATTTCTTTAGAGATTAGATGCCAAAAAAAGCTAAAACTGTGTTATGTATCCTGTGCCCAGTGTATTAGTACACTTTGAGCAGGAAAAACTTCAATTGAAATACATATCTTGCTTTGTTTATTCTTTGATTTAATATAAAAGTTACAAAAATAGTTCTGTAAAATATCATTGCGGCTTTTCGATCATTCTAATGTCCTTTAGGTCAGGCAACTTATATATTTGAAGTTACTATGACTATAATTTAAGTCTATAATTGATAAGGATTTACAGAGCAAATTTTGATATTTATCTTTTGTCTTGTTCTGGTTAGACCCGTTTCCAAAAGAAACAATTTTTCTTTTACAGCTTTTCATGTTTTTAATAACATGAAATTCGCTACCACCTTACAACTTGAAGTAAAGAGATTTATGTAATTAGTTTTGTATCCGTAATAACATTGGTACTTTCGAAATTTGATCTATATAAAAAAAAAACAATCTATTTATTAAGGTATACATTTTTTAGAATTCCATAACTAAAGGGTCCACACGGAACCCTATTGTTACGATAACGTTATTTGTTCGTTAGTTGGCCAGATGTTTCTAAGTCCTAAACGGAATAAGCTATAAACTTAAACTTTACATTTGCAATTCTCAAGTCAAAGCCAAAAGTCGTACTTAAAATTATAAATAATTTTAGTTTAACCTTTCACGATCATATATTTGCTTACGTCCGCAGAGGATTAAGGGGCCGTTTTGTTTTCATTAAATAAGGATGCGGTATACCATCGAAATTGTCTTTTCTAGACCTAATTTGCTACCAGGTTTATTTAAAAAAAAACATTATGTAATTCGTCTCTATTACTCATATCCATCCTGTATTTAAACAACAAATATTTAGAATAGTATAATGAGCAATACAATTAAAATATTGTTTCTCTATAGCAAAAAAAAAAAATTTCTAGAAGAATTTTAAAGCAAGGGTGAATTGGTGAGTCGCAAAACTAACTTGGTTATATCTAGTATAGAAGATTTAAGAACAGCAGTTTTCTGTTTTCTGCAGTTGCCGTTGTGGTTCCAATTCAAAACCTTATTGTACTAATAATTTTCATTTACAATATTTTCTGATTTTGATAGTGGAAGCTTTTATATTTTTCATAATTATAAATAATACAATAATTATGACAGCCGACCATTGAATTCATGTCTAAAACGATTACAATTACGAAATACCAGCAAAATTTGAAAACATTTTTACAGTTCTCGTTAGTTCCAACAAAATATCTGGGCTTGTAAAATTAGTTTTGTTGGTATGAAGAACGAGGAGGTCCACTAGGCACTGAAAGTTGCCAGTTTTAAAGCGGTGTGAGTTATGAATATTTGTATTGGTAATCCTTGATCACTCATAATGTTCGTTCGTTAGCTTTCCTTTACAGGTCAGCCTGTAATATGTAAAATTCTTAATTTCACCAAAGAACTATTAATGAATTATAAACATTAATCTAGCCAAGATGACCGAAAAATTAAAAATTAAAAATTTAAAAATGTACTTGTATTCGTATTCGCAAACAACTTTAATTAGAATTAAATTTAGTTTGTGTGTAATATTTCTCTTAAAACTAGCCAAAGGTGCTAAAAATTTCCGGTGCTAAAACTAAAACAAGCTATTGTGGATCGATCTTAATTCGGGTAATAGAAATACTCAGCTAATACGGATTTCATTAGGATGGGAAAGAACTGTTTGAATGTCAAAAACAATGTTTATTTATTAAAATATTTATGTAAATCATATAAAAACAAGCAAATTGCTCTTTGTTACTATATGTTATTGCTTAAAAAATTGTATAAAAATATCCGTAGGCGTAATAATAATCTCGGATAACTCGTGCTACGTTTCCGTGCAGAGTTGAACCCGAGTTGAACTCGAGCGCTCATGGAAATGGAAGTTGAATTGAATTTTGTTAAATCCAAGTAAATTCCACGAAACCAGTCGCCTTGTGTTGGGTTTGGAATATGTATTTGTTAGAATAGTGCAAGTATCCATGAGAGATCTGTCATTGTCATGATAAAATTGGCTTCAGGGTTTTTAACGAATGAAAAATGTTTAACCCAGAAACGTCTTTTTTTTCTTTTTCTTTAAATTATCTTGCACAAAAAGTTTTACAACGAAGGAACTTAGTTCTAAAAGTGCAAAGGTACTGAGCTGTCACGTTTTACTCGATGATTTGTTAAACTTTAGATTCTGGTAAATTACCTAAAGAGGACCTGAAAGCCTGAATGTGTTATTTAACTTATGCATTTCAGGTAATACAGTGTACATTTGCGACCTGCGTGCTTATGTCTCAATACATTGGCTATATATGCCATAACAACAGATACGCATCTACTACTACAAAGTTGCGTTACGAACCGACACAGTAAGAGTATCATAGTTTTGTTCGGCGACACGCTCGTCACGGGGACTACAGTCTAGATAAATACTTTCCTTCCTAGGGGAAAGGGGAGATGAAATACTGAGCGAAGCTGGGGTTCTCACTAGGGGTGGCCCATTTGTTGTAGAGAATGCTTATTGGAGCTATGAAAATGAAGTTATTATATGCACTTAAGTCATCGTGCCACAAATGTTCTTAAAATTCCTTGCAAAATTATAAACTAATGGTTACTTCTGTTGAGAATGTGACAAATTAGAAAAATAAAATTTTGAAATAATTACATAGTCACTTTAAAGAGACTTTAAAGTTTAACACCTTTAAGAGTTCACAATCTTGCTTGCTGATACAGTCTGTTTGACAAGAGCGTGTACGGCAAAATTCAAAAAAGAACTTGGGATAATAAATTGAAAAAAAGTAAATACATTATACATGTATGCTTTACTGTGATGCTTTAATATTAATTTGTCCAGTCGCATTCATGATCAATAATTGACTAGACTCTCCGAGGCATGCTTTCTACTAATTTAATAGTATAATCTGGATACAAAGATCTCTATATAAGCCGAATTTGACGAAATAATTACTTGACAGTCCAGACCTTCTTTCCTCGGAGCTTAAACTTCATGAGTGTCCAAACATTTTCTATGGGATTTGCATCCGGCGATTGCGATCTAGTCAGTCTAGTACAACAACGTTATTTTCTTGTTTCCATGCAGTACAAAGATGACTCCGATGTTTCGGGTCATTGTCTTCTTGCAGTAGCCAATATATGTTTTTTCTTGTAAACCATATTTGGGCAGATGGTAATAAAGACTTCTGATATATTTTGACCATTTTAGCAGCGTTTAAATTGTCTGTAAATATATGCAAAGTGCCAAATCCTTGTTTTGAAAAACAGCTCCAAACGTGCACCTTTATCGGATGCTTGACGGTCCGCTGGATGAATCTATTAGCGTGGGTACCAAAAGGAAGCTTCACCCGAAAAATTACGTTGTCCCAATCACGGTCCAAATTTTCCTTCGCCCAAGTGAGTCTCTTTTAATGTGTATTTCGGACAATAGCGGTTTGTTTTAGCTGCGAAATTTCACTTCATGAGCTAGTAAACGTCTTCTTATAGTATCACCCTTTTTACGGAAAACCACATGTCCACTACGTAATGATAGGCGAGAATTTTTCTCGAATATCTGTAAAGACATCCTGTCCTTTTTCGTCGTTTGCGTGGAGCCACCATCCGGCAGATCATCGACATTTTACTTTAAAATAGTGTTTCACCCACTTACTAACAAATGTCTTTGACTTCTTCATGTATTTAGTAGCCGCTCTGTATGACATTTTCTGTCCTTTTCGGATTCGCAACGAGATGCGTACGTGGCACTCATGACGAAATACGTCCTTCTGTGGCAGAGATCGAACGGCAACTAAGGCTCTTTATTCAAAGCATCTCAGGGGAAGGGTTTCCAAGAAAAAATGTCGCCGTACACGCTCTTGTCAAACAGACTGTAAGCCCAAGGGGTGAGGGGTTTTTGTGTTAATACTGTTACGTATTGATTCTAAAATCAATCTATTGAGGTGGGTAGGTGTTTTATTGATGTATTTTTGGACATACCCAATTCGTATTTTAAAAAGAGCTCGATGTTTACTTTGAGGTAGATGAACATGTGTGAAAATTTTTTATTGCGGATTTGCAAAGATTTGCTAATACAGAGTCTGAGAATCCTTCTCTCCAGGATTTCGAAGTGAACCGCTATTGTGGGTGGTAGATAGAATCATATATGGAATCCATATATCATAATTAGGGTATAGGTTCTTATTTTTGAGGAGGGGGTTAAACTATTGGCTGCTATTGTAGCTTTCTTCAGGGAAAATTTCCCGTGCGGGCTAGCTTTCAATAGTTGGTTTATTGTTACACGAAGATATTTAAGGTTGTACTTCCAGGGCAAAAGTCAGTGCTCTGCTTTTGGCCACCGTACGGCGGGGTTTTAAATAAGTCTTCTATGCCGGCTAGATGACTTTTTACTCATACAGTGGAGTGTTGAGGGAAGTTTAAAAGAAAGAACTTGTAGAGGTTTCGGACAGTATACACAGTTCTGCACAGTAGTGTCTGTTTTCAATAAATCCTATTTCACCTCCTTTTTTTGTATACAGTTAATAATGAAATAGCGACTTCTCGGAAAAAGACTGGAAATTATGTGTTGTGTGAAATTATAAAAAATTAGCACCAACCAACGCTAGCGTAAGCTAGAAAGTGAGAAAACGTAAGTTCACCTGTATTGTTTTGCTTTTGCAGTGCTACGTGGCTTTTGAAACAGAGAATATGTGCTTCCGCTTGGCAATTTTTATCGTTATATCTTAGATATTGGACCTCACCGTATGTTCGTTAGATTCATTAAAAGTATATCACAATTTTCAGCTTTCCTCATTATTTCAATAACATCCCGATATAAAGTAATAGCTTTTCTATCGCAATCTGTACTATATATTAATTTATCCATGTGGAAGCTTTAATTTAAAGTAGTACAAGTCTTTAGGAAATTAGGTGTTTTAGATCGCAAATGCTTTTGCAGAATAGCTTCTAGTAAAAAGGGACTGCAGATAACGCCGAACGTAACCCTGGCATGAGAAAGGCTTGGATGCCAGGTAATTCTTTATTTGAAATCAATGAACCAATAAAAGCTATGTGAATACCGGTCCTTCTCTTCTGCAGGAAGGCCTTCTCAGTATCCGCTATCAAGCCTATCCTTTCTAATCGAAAATTTAGTAGCACCTTAAAGACATCTGTAATTAATTCGATCCAGTGTACAGGTGACCTTTTGAAAATAAGTAATTGAGTGAATGTGCTGAAGCGTCAAAAACAATACGAATTTTTGTGATGGGTTTGCCATCCTGATAAACTGGACTATGTGGCATGTAGTACGCGCACTGGCTTTTACTATTTTTCGGTACCTTTTCAACATATTCTAACAAAATAATTTCCTGTATGGCAGCATCGTATTCCATAAGATTCGTTGGGTCTATAAATAGTTAATTCGTAAGCGACTTTAGACGGTTTAAAGCACCGGAATGAACCGCCCAGAATATCAAGATCTCAAAAAGTGCTTAGATTGGACTCGCTTTAAAATATTTAAAACATTTAAGCTTAGTTCACAATTATCCTTAGATATATTCAGCGAAACTGGTCCTTGCAGAGTCCATCTGAGAATTATATTTTTCCTGGCGAAGCCAGGAGCTAGTAATAAAATCAGCGCCTATTAACGAAATCCCTTCAGCTGGTTGAAATATATATGGTCGATCGTAAGCAAGCTTATATTTCTGTAGATGCAGATATTAATGTTTGGTACTCGAACTACATCCTTACAGGTCTCTGGCACTACTACTGTTTCTAACAGTTCCGATCTTAAACCATACTGGTTGCGTAACAGGGCTTTCACACGATTGCACAGCTTTGCTGGTGCTTGCTTACCATAGCCGAACAGAATCACGCTAATGTTACTTACAGCAACAGTGGGTGGCTTTAACTTCTTTGTGATGCTTTTTTTTGACGAAGGTCATCAGACTATCATCATTAAAAATCCACGTATACCTTCTATGTTCGATCAGGAGCCATAAGAGACGCACACGCCGTTTGAAGATATAATTCTGACGGAAATTTGTCTGTACTTTGCACACACACATTAAGAGAGTTCTTTGCAACGTGACTGAGGGATTAAGCGGAGTTTCATCGAGCGATTTTGCTGGCGAACCAGGTTGCAATTTTGGACGAAAGCTAAGGTCGCACGTAGAGGACGCGCATCGTCCGCTGCATCTTTCACACTTCAATTGGCACACTTTACCTTGTTTTGAGTTGTGACCCGGTTTCGTGCATCTGAAACACCTATTTGCTCGAGAATTTCTTTCCATTGAGCCAACGATTGTAAATCTCTTAATTCTGCGTTAAAATAAACATTTGGGTTACAAAAGAAATAGGAATTATCAAGAGACTGAGCCTCTCTTTTTAAAAATTTCAGCAGGAACTTGAGATTTTTTGTCACAAACACTTAAGTCTCTGCTAGATGAACCAACATCCGCTTCATGGACGGTGGTCTCCTCCGACGAATTCTCTTCAGGAGAATCATATTAGAGGCGGTGAAATTCTACTTGCAGCTCGGTGGGCAAAGATTTTAATATTGCTTGCCTATCTCGTACAGGCCACGAGAGTCACTCCTTGATGTCGCTGAACCTGCCTAAGCGTTGCTCTAATCGCATTAAGTTATCTACAGCTTTATCTTCGTATTCAGCTATGGTGTTGTTTTCTTTACCATATTTCTCTGGTCCAATTAAAGCAAGGACTTTTGCATTGGCTTTACGTAAGCTTTCATTCGCAATTTGTCTTAGCTGTAAGCGGACGTTCCTCCTCGACTTCTAGCTCCACCAAATCTAATAATTTCGGTTTCGAATTGGCGCGTTAAGATGCTCTGTTGCATTATTTATTAGACGAGATTAGATACCAGACTAAAAATCTCCATGGCCTTTAGATTAGTAGATCACTTTCCGGAGTCACCACACTTTTGTACATTTGAAAAAAAACACGTTTTATACGCGCGAATGTTAAGCCAAAGTAATGCATTTAAAGGTAAGTATGAAAAGTACCAATACTGCTAGCAATCAAACATCTCAACTACGAATGTCTGAGGAGCATATTATCAAAAATTTCGCAACACGATCTCAACTATGCTGTAGTTTTTACCAACACATTCTCCAATATGGTGTAGTTTTTTGCAAGCATTAAGGAACGCAATAGCGAAGAATAACACACATGTAGCACCTGCCAGCCGTTAAATTCAAATATCAAAACATTATAGGATTTTATGAGAAAACATTAAAAATAAATAAATAAAAGCGTACACAGTCTCGAAAATCTTAATGAGTTTGGGTGCTCCCCAACCACCCCCTGAGCATATTCTTGTCGTATTTGAGTTTTATTTCTTCGAAACTTACTATGAATTAACAAATTTACAATAAATACATATTTTCTAATTACAAGAGCATTCTAAGCAGGGATTTTACCCAAGCCAACATTCCATAAATGCGATCTAGCAAAATATGTAAACAAGTTGCTGTGAAAAATTGAAAATAAACCACCACATGGGAGATACACATGCTATCACCTTTTAACATCCTCCAATTGTAGGGGAAGAGCTTTTGTTAAGTATATCTTTCCTTTTCGCGCATCGACAATTTTTACTTATAGCTTTTACACTGTCCATGAATAGAATTCTTACGCACACCGATTTAATTTGTATAACAGGAAATTGTCCTCCTTAATGAATTTCACTACTTCATATTATTCATACTTCGGTTAAACTCTAAATAGTCTTCCAGGTTTTGTCACCAATGTAAAAAAATGCGATAAAAGGGTGTCCCGGGTCAATTAAAGGAACACTCTTTTAGGTATAGAATATAACTTTATTAAACATATTTAAGTATCTCTTTACTCTACAAATCTTCAGTGCATAATTGAAAGCACGGCAGACGGCAGGTATGAATAGGGAAGGGAAGATCGCAGAGATTTTTCTGTACGTGAAGCTGCAAATTAAACAGCTAATAGACCACCAAAGTTTCCTTTTCGTCAGTTGATTTCAAATTGTGTTATGTGGAGTTTTTTAAATGTCTCATTTATTCAGTTATTGGAATTTATAGAGACATATATGTTAACGCTACAAGTTTATCTAAAATTTGCTGATACAAAACAAATTTATTAAGAAACAGAGGAAGTGTAGTGGGTTAAGTTTTTGGCAGTAAATTCCATTTGATATCGATACCATAACTTTAAAATTATTATATACGGGATATTTTCTTCATAATTGTATATCGATTAATTCAGGATTTGTAAAGATCTTTTTTAGGACAAATACATAAAAAATTTCGTAATTTTCCATCGGAATTTTTTTAACTCTCAATTCTAAAATTTATCTCTACACTTTTTGAAGAATCCGCTTTCCGTTTATTCATCCGAAATTCATTATTCTTTTGAGGTCCTACAGAAACGCCGAAATGAGGACGATTCTGGGCTGTCAAAAATACTGTTAGTGAGAAACTAAGTTTGTTTTAAAGCGGACTCGTTTGAGAACTGTTACTAATTTTAATAGAGCAAAAACAAAAACAAAAGACAAATGCCTACCTCTCGGGTGTTTGCTTAAGGATGAATTAATATAACATAGGTGGCTTGTGTTTTACAACAATAAATTTTCTTTAAAGTAAAATGTAATCTTATTTTTTTTCAAAAAAACAATTTTTTTCTGTTTTATTGTTTTTAAAAGAAACATTTTATTTTATTGCTTGAAATGGGAATGTTAATATTTTCAAATTATTTGTAAAAGGGAGAGTTTGCTCTTTTGACCTTTAATTGCTCGCTTGGGATCATTGCACGGTCGTGTCCCGAACAAAACTATTTGCACTAGTCGGAACGCACTCGCTCTTTCGGTAGCTTCCTACTTCTTTGTTTTAGTATATAATAAAATAATACATTCAATATAATACCTTCAGGATAGCCAGACTATAGTTTCAAAATATTTATAGATTATTCTAAAACAACAAATTGGGGTATTTGAAGACTCGACGCAAGCAGTAAATAATAATACTAATACTTTTACTAATGAAGAAAGATAGGATTATTTTTTGATAAAAAGTATACAATATATATTGTTACACTTTTCCGTTCGTACATTTTTCAATTGAATAAACATCTTTATTTCAACATACAAAACCCACTGCCCATAAATTTCTAAACTAATTCAAAATACTCACATATTTTCAGAATCAATGGTAACACCGATTTATAACATTTTTGATAGCTATCACTTGGAGTTTACTTTATCGCGTTTGACATTGGACTCAGTTTGAAGCAGAGGCCCTGGTCATATTATACAACAAGCTTAAACTTTCCTGAACCTCCAACAATAGTTCCGAACAAGGTTTGAAAAGATCGCGAAATTTTCTGAACAACATATATTTATGCATACGAGTATAATATGTATATAGGCATCTTGCGAAAGCCAGATAAATATTGACATTGCTTTTGAAATATTTTGTATAGTACTTTAAGTTTTCCTAATATTAAATTAAACATGTGATGCAGAAATAAGGAAAGAGAGCAAAGTTTTATCAGCCCCAACTGAGCTTTCTATCACAAGAGTTAACATTTAATTACAGATTTCAGCAAATTTATTAATTCATCTCGGAATTTCTCATAAAAAAGCAAAAAGCATTCGCATAATTCTTAATACATGCCAAAAGTCTTATTATTCAAAAATGGAAAACTATAATTCTAAACTGGTAGACTTTTAATTTTAGATTTTCTTAGAAAACATTGAGGACTGTTAGAAAAACATCACAAATGCAAATTCTTTCAGATAAAAACACAACAAAAGAAAGTAAGAAAAAGTTAAAAAGCTGTAAATAAAACTATAAATATAAATAATGATGAACAATGAAATTAAATTATTAAAAAATATAAAGCCTTTCATGAAAATGAAAAATTTAGAATGGATGGGAGTGAAAAAAGAGAAAGATTTAGAGACTAATAATTTTCAAAATAGAATTTAGATTTCCAAAATTAATTATACAGCTTTAATGCTGTTATCGATTGAATATTCGAATTCGAGACTGCATATTTCACATCAGATGTTGCAAGAAATATTGTCGCCATCTTAGATGCTAGTGTTCATCGTTTTTTTAAATTCTGTCAGCGATGCCACTGTTCCTCCTTATTTTTTTAAATTTTCCTTTCACAATAGCCCAATACTTTTCAAATAGGGTAAAAATTTGGGACAATAACAGGGTTATTATCTTCCTTTTCGCCGAAATCAATTGTACATATTACAACCAATTTACCATCTGCGTGGCATAATGGCTCGTAGCAAGATCTGGCCAAAGTATAGCAGGAAGTTGATGATTGATTTAATTATAGGCAATAACCTTTTGTTCAAACACTCGTACATAAACAACGACTTTTAAAGTACAGAAGGTGAAAGATGGTGTAGATTTCACACCACAATTGCAGATAGTCTGCCAAACCATAACGTTTTTTTCAAATTTTTTCCACTCCTATTGTTTTTATTTTATTACAGGACCTTTCGGACAATTTGACTTAGGCTTTTTTTTGTACACTTAACTTTTGTTTAAACCGTGTGATGTAGTGTTGAGTGGGCCTAATGGAAAATTTAAATTGCTTCGCCAGTTTTGAAAGTAAAACTTGTTGATTTTCTTGCTCTTTTTGCACAATTTTTCTCGTACTGAAACTTTCAAGTCGTCCAAACTAATTGCAAAAACTAATTAAGTGAAATAACATTAAGAAGTATTTATACAAGTTTCCAGAAACACACACTCAATTTCGGTTTGTTTTGTCACGAGCGGTACGTTCCGAGAAACTGAAAAGACGCGATAATACTTCTCGTGACAGGTCTTATATAAAAATATAGTAGTACAAAATATAAACAAAGAAATAATGTTGGGTATGTACGCCGGAAGGAATAAGAAAAATGGGACACTAAACACAACTACAACTTTTAAATTCATTATTATATTCCAATTCTATTTGCTTTTCCTTCTAGAAGTAATATGCATATAGAGTAGGTACAATCTTGTTACCAAGCACTTCGAGTGTCCTCGGTGTAGCTTGTGTACCCCTGTTGAAGATAATTGTTGAAATATAAGAAGCAATCTCAACTATAACAGCAAAACTTAAATTTGATACTAATTGCCACACTAGTGCATTAAAATACTCATGGTTGTTTTGAGTGAATCCACCAGTGCATCTCTCTAACAATTTCTGTTTAGAAAAACTTTCACAAATTGGATAAATTGTTTCGGCAACATCTTCAGGAATTGCTGGTTTATCCGTGAATGTTTTCAAGTTTCCAGTTGAAAGAGCGCGTTGAAGTCTATACCAGGAATCAGTGCCTCTAGAACACATGAAAGGAGTTCCTTCTGATGACGTTTTATGATATAATGTTTGTCCGATTTTATTATACATGTCATCAATGTTATTCGACTGCCGCTGGATTGCCAGTCCGTAGTAATTAGTCAGGCCGTTTACAACTTTGTCAGTTAACCGACCCTTTCCATCGAGTCCTTTTATTAACTTTTGTTGACTTCTTGAGGGCTCTGAGGCCACTGCCCATTATTTTTTTTAAGTGGTTGATGCAATCTTTCTTGTGACTACCTGAATGTCACCGTAAGGGTTGGCGTCGACAATACTTTTATAAGTTTTTATCGTCGTCACCAATACAATGAGTGCATTTGATCTTGTGGAGAGATTGCGAAACATTTTTCTAATTCCGTCTACTTCAATTTGACCTGATGAATGATTATGTTTTATTCGATAAATTTCAGAATGTTTATTCTAGCCATGTAGCATGTTCGGGAGTGTTTTCATTTGAAGCCATTTGTGCACATGATTTACAAAAGCTAGACTTTATAATAATATCCAAGATTTTATCAGTGTAGAAACCAATCAGCAATGATATGCCAAATAAAGATTTAAATACTCTCTTTTTCCAGCTACCATCTTCAGAAACTGTGCCTGCCAGTTTTTGAGTTATTTCAATTTATTCTTTAGTTGTGCGAGAAAAAGATAATTCACGTACAGCTTTTGATGTATTCTTATCACTTTTACTTTACTACTACGACTTCCGAGAACCAGGCAATATAAGTGTAAAAGACTAAACTTCGCGAGTGAGAGAAAACGAAAATAGAAATATAAAGAGATACCTGCTCCATTCAAACGGATATAACTTCGTCAATTTTGAATATTTTGACTTGAGAATTTTCTGGACATTCTTTTAATCCAAAACAGTGTTGTTCCCCTTAAATGAACCCCCGTATCTAAGTGTTAGTGCAAGGGATAGATACAGGGTAAGATCATTAAGATCAGGTAACAAGTAATTGTACAATCTTCAATATTGTGAATTTGAAAAAGAGATTTTATTCAAAGGCATTGATTTCGGAAAATCATGGTCCGACATCATTATTGGTAGCAAGCAGAGTTTCGTGATAGGGCGTATGTACGGATTCGGTCACTTCGGGTTTTTAACGTAATAACGCGCACCACTTGACGGCTATCACGATAAACCTGAATTACCCTTCCCATGGTCCATTGATTAGAGGCGAGATTTTCGTTTTTAATAAAAACTAAATCTACTTCAATGCGAAATTTGCCAAGAGTCTTACTTTAAGCGCTGTACGAAATTTCATTTAGTAAATTCATTTAAATTCGAACTCGATAAATCCCATTCAGAAGGTGCGAGAAGAGTTTTGCCCGTAAGAAAATGATCTGTCGTCGTCAAAGTCGTCCCGTCGGGGTGAGAAGGATTCAGTAAGCTAGGTTTGAGTTCTACATGAATTTTTGAAACAGGAAATACACTACCTTAGAACTTCTTTGATCCTTTTTCCTGTGTGGGACCATCGTGGGCAAATTAAATGCATTATTCAGCCTTCCATTAACTCTGAATTGCCCAAGAAAGGATTAACACATTCACTGCCGAGAGACTTATTTATAATCCGTTCGCTCACGGCAAGTCATGTGCAATACTTACGTTGTAATCTGTAGTTTAAATTATAAAAAATCTGTTATGACGGCAAATTCTTGTAGTCTTTTTCTTTTTCCTAACGCCACAGGCCTTCAAAGAACATGGATATGCTACGGGTTAACTCGTATGTGGCACTAGAGCGGCAAAAACGCACTCAAGCTAACTCTTAGCTGGTACTTAAAAGCAAATCTTCAATAACGAGATATCTCGTAGTCGGCAGCGAATGGGTTAAGAGAGACAAGTTTACTAGTAAGAGGTTGACCTGTAGATAAAGAAGTAATTTCTTTAGAGAAAAATTGCCTTATTTATGCTTGATCCAGATTAAGCGAGCTATTATTAGCTATATATTATTATTAGCCAAGTAGGTCCCTGCTATCAAAGCGGTTCCTTCAAACCTTCTACAGATGGGATATCTTGGCTTGCTTAATCTGGGTTATCAGAAGAGGTCACATATTTCCATATTTAGTAATGATTCCCAAAACAATTGTAGTTTATGAACATTTTGAAATTATTTGGATGCCGCTTGATCCATGAGAACAATATGGTTGAATTAGTCCACGTGAAAATGTTAATTTCCTCTGAGGCAAAAGAAGGATGAATCTAGAAAGTAAAAAGGCATCGTAAAGTTCAAGTCTCGACAAGGTGGTGGATTTTATGGGGGTTACCTTCGCCTTTCCACTGAGGAGGTGGACGGTAATTTTTCCTGCAGTGTGTGGTCGAAGATATAAAACTGCTCAATAGACTCGTTCCAATGTGTCACAGAACCCATGTGTACTTGGCTAGTCCATTCCGTATATACGGGTGTTTAGAGTGCTTAAAAGCCACAGATACTTAGACCATCGCTCTGATAAGCCGTTCAATTGCTTTATTCTATTTGAGACTTTATTGCCAAAAGCATTGTATGAGAATTTTAGGCGTTATTGTCATATGAGCTAGAGGATCATAAATTCTAGCAATTTCAGATAAAATTGTACGTTTCGAATAAGGTGGTTGCGTATTTGTTACGGGGAAATCGAATTAAAAGCAATCTATTGAAGGGTCTAGTACAATCCAAGAGGTTATCACGTTGTCTGGATTGAGAACTGCTAATGTACATGTTTAGAATTAGACGTCCACTTTCTTAATTGAAAATTTCCTCGCTTAAGAATTGAGTCAATATGTCTTCTCACTTCCCGTATCAGTTCTATAGTATCCCCACCAGAAAGTACGTCGCCGAAATAAAGATCATTTAATAGAATCTTAGTACCATGGTCGAGATAATTAATGAAGCACTTCTTATATTCGTCCTTTAGCTGACCATCAACTTGTCGACACTCTTCGAATCTTACCTAATTTTCAGCTAGGGGTGGAAAGGAGTAGGTAGACAATGCCTTCTATATTAGTAGAGTGAATTTTGGTTAAAATATTCTCGCACAGAGTGTCTTCTACTGTCATCTGGCAAGGTTTCGATATTTCTTCTATTTTTGGTGCTTAGTACCAATGCTAATTTTTTTTGAGTTGATAAAGGAGGAGTTAGCCAGAGTAATGCCTTCAAAGTGTTTCCAATGAGATTGAGAACCGCTGCTTTAAGAGTTTAATAGCAGGGATCTCCCTCGAATGGAATTGAATTAGAAGTTAGTTTAAGAACTTTGCTTCCGCTATTGCACTGATTTCCGTTACCTGAATAGAAGAGTGAAAAAACCTTGTTCGTAATAGCACATTAGGGCGGCACAATAGGACGGTACTTTCTGTAATGTAACCAGATATAAAAGGAGGACTATAGATATCTAAATATTTATTTTAGGATATTTTTATGAAATTTCAAATTAATTGTGAACAAGATTTTAACAAGCTTTTAGTTAGTAATATAATTTATTACGTTATAATATATGTTTTAATTTGTTTAGGATGTGGAGGACTATCGCGTGGTGTTAAACGCGATGAATTATTATATGAAACACAACAATATAACATTTGTTAACTGCCGCTTATGTGGATCACCAATGAAGTCAGCTATGGGACTTCTTTTTCATTTAGAGTCATGCCAAGCTACAGAAGAAGAAAAAAGGAAAATTAGTTTTACTTGTTCTTGTGGTAAAGTTCTCTCTTCAAAACTAGGAGCTCTTCCTCACTATAAATCCTGTGTGGCTAGGCGAAACATGACTGCTTTCGAGGAAGAAGCAAATCAAGAACCTTCTACATCCCTCGGAAAGAGAAAAGCCGTTGTGAAGTAAGTTCTCCTATTCAAAAGATGTAATGGAATTTATTTTATTTTCATAAAAACAATTTTTGACATACATAATTGTAATGCTTATAGTGATTGAATATTACTATTGTAATTATAATTACATTATTGTATTGCTTATGGATATTAATAGAAAGGTTGTGACGACAGAAGTTATTTTGAGTTTGATATATGTTGTTTTTTTATACTGTTTTGTGACTTATTATTATTATTTATTCCTTATGTCTTCGAACTCTAATCAAAAAAGAGGACCATCAAACAAGGGAATCACTGATTTTAATGATTGTCATGCTGCAAGAGAGCACCCATGCCAAAAGGATATGATCCGACGTTCCTTAGTTTTGAGAAAAAGGATGTTTGGGCGATTTAAGGTTCCATTAAATTTGACATTTTTTAGGAAAGCCATCGATAATGGAGTTTCACTCCACAAACCCGTCTTCACTTTTATTGTCCGAAGATTTTTTCGTTTAAATGCTTTTTACGAAAATATTTTCGTTTATGATGGTTAATGGAGATCATTGCATCAAGGGATAAAGTACATATTATTGCAAATTTTTGAATTTATTTTAAAATATAATCTTACACCTGCATTTTTAAGTGCCTCAAACATCCAATTTCTCT
Source organism: Proctacanthus coquilletti (assembly GCA_001932985.1). Classification (NCBI taxonomy): domain Eukaryota; kingdom Metazoa; phylum Arthropoda; class Insecta; order Diptera; family Asilidae; genus Proctacanthus; species Proctacanthus coquilletti. Next base: position 67,961 of record MNCL01000217.1, on the reverse strand, counting down.
GGATTTCTCGGAAACTAAAAACTGTCGGTTCCAAATGTCAAACTATAAGCGAAATTAAACCTTTGTTTTCTATATTTGTAAATGAAATTGTATAAAAATATACATTTGAAGTCTCGTTTTTAAAAGGATAGGATCGATAACTTAAAAAAATTGGCTCAGAAGATAAAAATTAAAGTTCTCTTGAAACGTTTGTCAGTCTTATTATTTGATTACATTTCTATTTTTATAGTAATCCATTCACTGTGTTGTATTCAAATTATGCTATGTTTAGGTATCTTATGTTTTATTGCAATATTATATGTAGAACGAGGTGTAGTACTATTCTTATGAATATAGGTTCTCGTAAAAATGTTAAGCTATATAATAAATATAAAAATAAATAAGATAAAAGCACATATTTTAAAAATCATTTTATTTAATCTATCAGGTAAAAGAATGTATATGTGTTATATATTTATAACTTTATATTAATTTTTATTAAACGCCTTTTACAGAGCTGAAAAAATCATAAAAGAAAAAATTAAGGAAGAACTTCAGGAATCCCCAGATGATGTAAGATTTTATTGAAATTTTTATGCAGCATAATATTTATTTTATCCAATAGTTTATTAAGCCGATCGTCAACAAAACAGCAGGATCCATGACAAAGTGGAGATTTCAACTTAGAAAAAAAGGCGTAGCTTTCTGTGTAGGAATCAATTGTGATTTCTCTTCAAATGATTTGACCGTGTTGCATGAGCATTCTAAAGAATGTAAACAAGTATTGAGACATGGCTTTTCCTGCATACGATGTAACTTTGAAAATGTTGAAAGGGATGTCGTATTAAGTCATGTACAAGAGAATCATATATTATCGAAGATGCAGGATTATCATGAGAGCGGAAGTGAAGCGAGGTTAGACTTTGAAACATCCGACAACGACGCAATTTCTGATGAAGAACAGGGTGGCAAAAGTTTTAAACAACCTAAGAAAAAGGATAAGAGAAGACGAATTGCAAGTCACCCAGAGCTATTTTCAGATAAATGGAAAAAAGGTTATTTGATTTAATTGAACACATTTTTCCCATAAAAATTATATTTGTTTAGTGTTTCATCATCCCCCAACTGGAGATTATGTTAGAGAAAGTGTAAATTGGACAAGAAAATTGTAAGTTTGTTAAAAATATTAAATTTTTTCTAAATATAAGCCGAGTTCAAGCTTTGATTTATCTCTGTTCGTATTATATTTAGTCGAGAGAGCAACTATTCGAAAGGTCCTCTTTTCATATATGCTGTCCCAAACGTTACAACGGTATCACCCAAAACAGTTCATATTTATTTTGCCAATAACATGGAATCCATGAAATTTTCGTACAATTGCGAAAAAAAGTGTAATAGTACGTTTGGCAATAGTATAAAGCCAGAGATTTGGCGCACTCTAAAGATGTTCGAAAGTGAAATAATAATGGGTAAGTAGAAAAGGAATGATTATTAAGTATGAAATATTTGGTTTCATGAACGATGTTTTGGTAGAGTTCATTTGTACCAACATTTGATCGCTAAAATGAGTGTAACTTGAGTATAAAAGACATTGATATTTAATTGTTTTTTACATACTGGAATATCTTTTAGGAATCCAAAAATTATTATGATTTTTAGGATATAAAGTCTAATTTGCAAAATTTACTTCTTTTTACTGCATACACTTTTTCTCCCCAGATGAAATGATAACATTTATTGGCGGTCCAGTAACAAACATATCGTGGATACCTGTTGGCGACAATGTAACATCGATACAGTACTTAGCTTTAACATGCAAAAAAGATTTAAATGATTACACAAAATATGAAGATAACGAATCATATAAAACTTGCATGTTTATATATAAACTTCAGTGTGATCAACCAGGACAGTTAAAAAAAGCGAATATTCTATACGGAGTCGCCTTAGATTTTGGACCTGTTTTGGATATAAAATTTATTCCAAGTGGTGGATATGCGCCTCATTTAAACAGATTAGGTTTAGTGGCAATTGCTTCGTTAAGATCCGATCCTAAAATATATTCATTGCCACTCAAAGTATCTGACCATCGTGAGGAATGTGGTTTTCCTGTAATTAAACTGCGGCACTCCTTTGTTTTACAGTTTGAACGAGACAATACTTTCAATTGGTCACGACAGTGTGCTGCACTTGTTTGGTCCCAGGTTTGAAAAACTATTTAGATTATTGAAGATATATTGTGTTTTTCAGTTTAAAGGTCATAATATTGTTGTTGGAGGTCTGATAAACGGTTTTGTTTCGGTTTGGGACATATCGGAAGAATATAATCTTAACCAAATTGAGGAAGATGGCGAACGGTGTTTTATCCCGGCAAACTATTTTCAGGCTTCAGAGCGACGAGTGTTAGGTTACTATTATTGATTTTATTTGCTTATTAATATTATCGCCTAAAATACTTCTAGGTATTGACCTCCATTATGATGCTTATGGTGCACGTTGGATAATATTAACTTCAGAATGCAAAGTGGTGAAGCTTTTTGATATTCGTGATATTAGTTCATATTCACTCGTCACAGATGAAGTTTTGCGCGCCTTGGCCTATAGCGTAGAGTGGCCGGTTTACTGGGAAAATCCAATTGTGTGTTACAGCGATGAGATGCAAAGAGGTTTCACTAGTAAATTTTTGTTTTAATAAGATAGCTTTTACGCTATTAATTTTAGCTTTCACTGGTATTATGGCATTTAGTCCTATGGGCTTAATGTATCACTATCGTAGAGCAGTGGCGTGTGCCTCAGGAACTCTAACGGGCAGTTTCATTGAATGGCAAAATGCTCATATAGCAGGGTTTTTAAACGGGGACTTGGTTGGCCATCGGTGTTGCGATTGGCAAAATGATGTTTCATCTTTTACTTCTTTCACTAACAAGTACGTTTCATATACCGACTTAATACCATTAAATGACCAAAAGAGTGAACTGCAAAAAATAGATCCAAAATTGCTAAATTTCTTTGACAGCAATTATAAAGAAAAATACGGACTAATTCTGACCAAATTCCAACCAGTAAGTTTAAAGCCACTATTCAAAAAATGACACTTAACTGTAGCTTTATTTGGAATTTTAGTGTGTTTCTAAGGAAAAGGAAGTGCTGAATGAAAGGGACACTCATTTTACTCTTCAACAATATGTGAGAATAAATTGCGTTGCAGGCAATCCAAATCTTTCTGGAAAGGAATTAGTTGCTGTTGGGTATGAGAATGGACTTTTTAGGATTTGCCTTTATAATCCAGGGAAAATGAAAACCAAGTCTTAAATGTTTAAGATGAACATGAAAAGGAGAATAAAATTCTTGTTAACTTCATTATTAAAACATGTATATTAATTATATGTTTATAATATATTAATTATATTACATGTAAATTAAATTATATGTTTGTTAAGTATGAGAAAATACGTGCGCGTCTATTGGAGGCATTCAAGGTATGCTTGGTTAGAGCTTTAGATTTTGTATAAATAGCCCCGAGAAATTTTAATAATATACATAGAAGCGAAACATAATACTTTCACTTTGAATAATTGGTGGACACCCAATAACTTCTTGGAGTTTGATCATATATAAACTTTGATAATTCTCGGAGTAGTTAGAAATGCTTAAAAGTAAGCCGGTTAATTTATTATTGTGTACTTTGTTATTTGAAATAAAACATTTTTATTCATTTGATTTTTTATAATAAGAATCAGTTTCGAATCATAATTCCAGCGTATACTTCATTACAGTTTTAGTTGCAGAAAATTGGCGAAGATATTTTATGGACATGTGAGCTCGTTAGGTCGTACATCGAATACGTATTTCGAACCTCGAAGCTAACTTTACAGAGCTAGGTGTAGTCTTTTATACTAAGCTACGATGGAGGCTAAACATCGATGAGCAAGCCAGGAAAGTTTGCGTAGCTTTCTACGCTTGTGAAAAAGCCTTGGCAAACGGTGGGGATTCCAGCCGAGAATGGTCTGGTGGATATACACAGCTATTATACGTCCTATCCTTACCTAATTTACTTTACTTGTCTGGTGGCTTTGCCTGGACAAAGCATACATTAGAATAAAGCTGGGTATAGTGCAAAGAACCGTGAGTGCAGGCAGCTCAGGAGCTATGCGGTCCTATCCGACTGAGGCTCTTAAGGTGCTATTGTACCTCCTACCCATCGAACTCCACATCAAGTACCTGGCGAGCTGTAGCGCCGTCAGACTTAAAAGTCAGGTTGCTGGAGTGCCAGGCCATATGGCCGTTGCAAGATTCTGGTCTTGTTGCCAAATGAGCTCGAACGGACTACATCGTCCCCAGACAACCTGGCGGGAGGAACTTTAGTGTGAGCCTAACTACAAGAGCGTAGTGGTGAAATATTTTCGTGATCAATATCAATAGCGAATAGGTGGGTGTATTTTAGAACATGTAGAGTTTCTAAAATGACCTGGCCTGCATACAATCTGAGAAGAACGCAGGAGCTTCTAAAGCGTATTCGTGTGGACATTGCCAGATTGGTGTCGGTGCACACGAGTTATAAAAATCAAGAGCGGGAGATCTAGAAATAGGATAAGATGGGGAATCATCGGGACGGGAAACTCTAAATAGGATGGGATAGAGTATAACAAACGTGTCGATCGCTTTACCATCTAAATACCCTAGGCAAAGACGGCTCATCAGGCACGCTAGATATCGGTGAAGCTGGTCGGAAACCTCGGATAGGATTGCCCTGAAGACCTAGTTCCTAGAATACATTTCCTTTCCTAACTCTTATCTGACACTTGAAGAATTTTCGACCCAACTTCTCACTAGTTTGCTTTTCAAAATTGCTCAATTGATCTTAAATTGTATGTCTTTTCACCTTTCTGTGCCTTTGCGAGGACAAGCTTGATCCTTTCGGAAGCATCCACGTTCAAAGGTTCATCTAGGCTTTGCAATCAAGGTTTTTGGTCCCTGCGTTGGTGCTCGTTCTGCACGTATGCGTGAATTCCTGTTAATATTGACTTGGTTACTCTCTCGGAGGCAGGAGCTTGACAGACTGCGCCGAGCGGAATTGTGTTTCATTGTCGGTAGGTGCAGATCCTAAACGTCGTAGCTTTTCGTGGCCTTAATAACGGGTATTTCGATAGATGATCTAAGGCAATACAAACATTACCTCGATTTCTGCTCGGGTAAGGGCCTAAGAGATCAAGGAGAGCCTTTGCCAAGAGCGTTCTGATATTGGCTTGGTAGACATAGGGGGCCGGGAAATAGTGTTCAGTGCCTTGGTCTCCTTACACGTCTCGTACGAAAGCACGTAGTCGCGAACATCTTTCGTGGCCAGCAAGTGTCGACGTAATCGTTCTAAAATTTTTCCGATGCCGCCATAAGATGCCAGTGCTGGATTATGCGCTCGGGATATTATTTCTGGAATAAGACCGGAAGGAATCCGGCTTCCACGTTTCATCCTTCTGAACTGGGCAGGTGTGCATTTAGATAAATCCGACTCGCACCATCAGATTCGGGAATCGGGCTCTTTGTTCTCCTATCCGTTGCCCCATCTCTGCGTATTCTGAAACAAAATACGAAAAGCTGAGGTCGATTTCTGGATCCAATTCCCCCAAGGCTGACTATGCGTTGCGGTCCACCCGCGGTAACTCATGCGGCACCATGTTCTGACTTCGTGGTGCTTGATCGAGAAGTCGAAACGTTGAAGCCTCAGACTCCATTTCGCCGGTCTTCCACTCAAATCTTTTTGTGACATAAACCACTTTAAACTCGCGTGATCCGTGATAATCGTGAACCGCATCAACTATGGCCGGAATTTTTGGACGCAATCACAGAATGATGTTTTTAGAGACGAACGCTATGGGACATTCATTTCCTTCGTAATTCATCTGGGCGAGCACACCTCCTACCCCATGCTGACTTACATCACACTGAATGACAAAAGGCTTGGTGAAGTCAGGGTTTACTAAAGTGGGAGAGGTGGTCGATCTCTTTTTCAGTTCGTCAAATGCTGTTTGCGCTTCGGGAGACCGAATAAATGTTTTGGACTTTTTCAGGGTGTCCGTAAATTTCGGAATAAATCTTCGATACCAGACAGCCATCCCCATCAAACTACGTAACTGCCTTATGGTTTTCAGTGCAGGGTAATCGACAATGATATCTTACTTGTGTTTATTCGCATCGTCTTTTTCCAATATGAACCCTAGGTAACATACTTGGGCTCCTTCAGACAGAATTTGCCCAACTTCCGCAAACATTAAGCCACTCTCGCGAGCAGGCTTAAATGAGAGTTAAAGTCTTGGGAAATAATTAAAAACTCGTCGAAATAAACATGTACGTTATTTCATAACAAGCAAGAGATTACCTTATCCTTTAGCCTGCACATGGTCTGTGGAGTGTTGCAAAGTCCGAATGGCATCACTGTGTGATAGAGTGATAGAGGGATTCGGCCACCGTTGGAGACGAAATAATACCCCGCCGTACGGGCTCATAGTGGACCTCAAAACGTATTAAATAATAGATTCGTTAACAGGTTGCCACTTATCCGGTACATCAATAGCATACGTAGGTTGGTATTTATGTATCCGAAACTGGCAAAAATAGTGTTGCTAGGGTCCAAGTACCGTGAAGAAGCTTTCAATTTCAGGCGTCAAAATATAGTCGGACTTTGCCTGGCCTCCGCACTAGGACAACTTCAGACCTCCAAAGGCTTTCCTCTATCATCCCAAGCGAGAGCATGCTTCTCGGCTCCGCGTCCATGAGTTTTTGTACGGCTGGCGAAACTGGATAAAATCTTTGCTTGATGAGTTCGGCATCGCCTACGTCTATTTTGTCTTATACCTTTAGCCGATATCTAACCCATTTGACACCTGCTCTCAGCAACCGCTTTTCGGCGCCCCAAATACTAATACTGGCACTGTTGTCCAGGAAGTTTATATGTTTTGGTCTAGGATTTGTACTTTCGCGTAAGGACTGACGTCCTTAGATGCGGAAATTGAGGCTATTTCCAGTCTGCAGCGGTTTGTGAGGGCTCTTCTCTATTATTGCCTTAGTCGCAAAGTGGATCTCTTGGTCCTGAGAAAGTGAGCTGGTTCAGGCCGTCGGCTTTTGCGATATTCGACGGAGGGCGCGAAAATTCTCTTATAAGCCCCCCTATATTCTTTAAACCGAAGGTGGTATGGTATGGCTTAATAAGGAAGACCACAGGTACTTTACTTTTTACAGATAGGTCCGACTCAAACATATTCCGTGGCTCCTGCCTTTCTTCCTGTGTCTCTCGGACGGCTTTGAAAATTTCTTCTCTGACAGCTTGCGAAATCTGAAATTTTACATTTGAGAACAAAGCCTGGATTGTTATGAATTCGGATTTCAGGCCATTGTTTCTCCCGCTCACCTCTGCGAGGTATTCTAGGGATGATCGCGGCGTAAAGGGGAAGGTGTTCGCGTTAAAATGCGTTCGTCTTGCTATTATTCGACACCCTTAACGGTTGGTCGCGGAATCTCTTCTATATGCGATGTTTCCGAGGGATAACGCGGAATGGTTCGCGTGTTGTGACCGTGTTGTTTCAGTGTCGTACCGCCGTTCTCGGAATTTATAATTTCTATCGTTTCAGATTAAAATAATGAACTTATCGAAATTATATTTTATTTCACTTAGAAATTTGTTAATTTAAAAAAAAAATTAATCGAGTGTTTACAGAAATTATACCACATTAATATGTATATATATGTATACATATATATATATATATATATATTCATATGTATATATATATATATTTTTTGTTCGCATATCAGTCTATTAAAATATACTTCAGTTTGGATAGATACAAAAATAATTGTCTTATCCGAAAATAATCGCTAGCTATATATATTTCAATATAATCTGAACATCATTGCCAAATCCATAGTAAATTTATTAATTTTTATATATATATATATATAAAGTAGTACACTAAATTTTTCTCTCTTCTTGTTTTATCGCTATTATTAACATGAAAATTATTACTACTACCAAACAAAATTTTGTTATGATCAGAAAAATCTTATTACTATTATCAAAAAACAATTTTCATTATTGCCCCAAATTTATTTATTCATATTTCTTATTGTTGTCGAGAAAAAGAATTATTATTATTCAAAAAACATTATTATTATGGTCCAGAAAGATGTCATTATTCTTATCACACAAAAAAATTTAATATTGTAAACTAACATTTAAAAAAAATATTATTGTTGTTCAACAAAAAAATTCCTTTATTAAACGTAACGACGCTTTGATCCGTTTTGGTGTTTCCCAAAGAAATAAAACTCAAACATGACAAGAACGTGCTCAGGGGTGGGTGTGGAGCACCCAAACTACATTAACATTTTTGAAACTGCTTAGGTTTTTATTAATTTTTAAACCAACCTTAAACGACATGGCATTAAAAACTTTTAATGTTTTGATATTTGAATTTAACGGCTGGCAGGTGTACATATGTGTTATTCTTCGCTATTGCGTTCCTTAATCTTCATTAGCTTCTTGCAAAAAAAAACTAACAGACTCTCGCAGTTGAGATGTTTGATTAAAGTCAGCTGATTGCAATATTTGTACTCTTGTCAGCAATATTTGTACTCTTCACACTTGCGTTTAAATGCATTTGAGAAATTTCTTTCTCTCTCGAAACATCAGCGCTTATGGAAGCAAGATGGATGCTTGAAAGCTCTACCAATCCAACTGTAAAGAGTTTTCGATTATTTTTACCCTTGTCATGTGCTCTCCATTGAAGTGTCGCTACTTCATATTATTCATACTACGGAAGAGACAAACGGCGCAATTCGTGATACAAAAATCCAAATATACAAAATAAGCGCGCGAACGGACAAGGAGAAGTCGACGGAGATTTTGCGTTTCTAAAAGGTGTGCGGCGGAAAAGTTTCAAGTATAAAATTAAATTTAAAAAAAACTAAACGGTTTATTTAATTTTTTTCTATTGTAAAATGGAGTTTCAAAATGGGGATTTCATTTTTTAAAAACAATGATGTCTAAATGATGCCCACTTCTTTCAAGGTACTCTTACAGCCGGATCTTTAAATTCGCAAATACGCGAGAGCAAAGCGTTAGTCCAATGGCGACAACTTCACGGCGGATATTTTCTTATAGGACCTGAATAGTTCGAGGATTGTTGCAGTAAACCTTTGACTTCAGATATCCACACAAAAAAAAAAAGTCGCAAGGTCTGTGGTCCGGCGAGCGAGGTGGCAAGTCTCCATATTTGCTGATCAGTTTATTCAGAAAAATTGCCATCAGTTTCTCCATCGAAACCCTAGCTGAGTGTGGAGTGGCACCGTCTTGCTGAAATAGCGTTCTGTTGTTGTACCCGAGTAACAGCTGCAGTTGTGGCAACTGAAATTAGTCGATCATTCGGCAGTATTCAGTATTGACTATCTCTCGCTGGTTAAAAACACTGTTTTTTTGGGGATGTAAAAGTTTTTGATGGCTTTTTCTAGGATTGTTGGGGGACCAGTAACGCATGTTCTGTTTATTGACATAGTCATCGATATGAACAATGTGTTACCAAGTGTTCGTCCTGTCCGAAAACGTTCAAGCATTGTTCTTGCGTAAGTTTCTCTCAAGGGAAAGTCACTTTCCTTGAGACCTTGCACGATTTGCATTTTGTAAGGGTGAAATTTTAATTTCTTTTTCAAAATAATGGGCACTATTGATTTTTTAATTCCAGTTGATGGTCCCGGAGGAGTTCTGTTGATGATTGTCCCTTCTTGCCTAAACCTTTGCACTTACGACCAGATAAGTTGCGTGCTCGGCCCATCACTTAAACGTCGAATATTAAAGCGAGAACAAAATGCGCGAAAGCTCGGGAAAGCAGCGTGCAAGCGTACACAACCGTGCAAGTGGTTTTGTCAGGGTGAAACCATTAGCAGTGGATTCGGCAACCGCTGGAGACGAAATAATACCCTGCCGTTTCTTCATCAATGACGAAACAACAAGAAACAGATTTCTGAAAGAAACAGGCGCGGACATTTCGATCATTCCTGCCTCAAAAGCTGATAATCCAAACTTTAAGCTGATCGCAGCAAACGGTAGCAAAATAGCAATCTACGGCGAACGAGGTCTCACACTTGATCTGGGACTTAAAAGATGGGTATTTGTAATTAATGGGACACCATAGGTACGGACCTCCTACATAAATACGGGCTCATAGTGGACCTCAAAACACATTAAATAATAGATTCGTTAACGGGTTGCCACTTATCTGGTACATCAGTAACATACGTAGGTTGGTATTTATGGATCTGAAACTGGCAAAAATAGTGTTGCTAGGAGCCATTTGACTTATACATCGTAAAGTTTGACATTGTTGACGGTATTCGTACTCAAAAGGTTTTTTTCATACGGACTTTCTTTGTGTTGTCTACAGTGATTTGAAAATTTCGTCTTAGTCAAAAAATGAATTAACTCGTGAGAATTTTCGTGCGATTATTTACTACGACTTTCAACGTGGATAATCTTAACAACAGTGCTTCGATCAACTCATTTCGTCTTTTGGCGATGACCATCTAAAACCACTGTATATCACTGGTTTAGTGAATTCAATCGTGGTCGTCGTTCGCTCACGGACGAATTTAAAGAAGGTCGTCCAAAATCAGTTATTGTACCAGAAAACATCGATACTGTAGGTGAACTGCAAGATCGTCATGTGACATACTGTGATATTGAGGCCTGGGCATTAGTGTGACAAGCATGCACAAGATTTGATATGAACACTTAGCCGTGAAAAAGAATTGTGCGCGTTGGATTCCGCATAATTTGACAATCGCTCAAAAAAGACTCGTGTCGATTGGTGCGAATAAATGCTCCAAAAATACAATGGTGGTGTGTCAAAAGTCGTGTATAACATCTATATAGGTGACGAATCTTCAATCTATGCGTATGAGCCCGAAAGTAAACAGCAGTTGACTGTATGGGTTTTCCAAGATGAGCCAAACCCAACAAAAGTTGTTCGCGCAAGAACCACTTCGAAGCAAATGAGCGACTGTGTTCTTGAGATTCAAAAAAAAAATGGTTTGAATGTATGCAAAAGTGTATCGATCATCACGGAGAATATTTTGAAAAACAATAAAACCATGATGAATATATGTTTATATATATATATATATATTTCCGAAAACAAATTTTTTCCAAGATAGACCTACACCTACACACATTCGTAGCTGAAAAAGACATCGGAAAGACAGTTTATTACGTTTATTAATCAAGTTCTGCAAGGACTCAAATTTACGTTCGCCTGCATCGACGATATATTAATCGCGTCGAAATTAATTGACTAACACGAAGAACACCTGTGAACGTTATTCAACCGTCTTCAACAATATGGTCTTTGCATCAATACCAGCAAATGTACTTTTGGAGCAAAGTTTGTGGACTTTTTGGGATGCCGCATCACCGCCAGTCGAACCTTGCACCACGACTGGATAAAAATAAGGCATTGAAAGAATATGAAAAGCCAGAAACAATTTACGAGCTTTGAAGTTTTCTGGGAGCTGTCACTTTTTACATACGATGTTTATCTCAAGCAACTAAAAAGCAAGCGAGTTTAAACGAGCTGCTTAAAGACTGAAAAAGAATGGCAAGTGACTAGTTCAATGGACGCCTAAGAGGGAAACAGCATTCGGAGAAGTTAAGAAACATTTGGATAGAGCCGTCACACCCAGCACCAAGAGCAAAACTTAGAATTACTATGGACGTATCCAGCACCACAGTAGGAGATTCATTAGAGCAAGGGTGTGAAAACGACGACTTATGTAGTTATTTATATATCATCATAAACAGGTATATTTCGCCAACTGGCGTTGAATAAAAAGTAAAAATAAACAGTATAATAGTACGACTATTAAGCAAGTTAATTTTTAAAATATTTTTTCCTAGATGAAAATCGATTACAGTCTGTTTGACAAGAGCGTGTACGGCAAAATTTAAGAAAGGACTTGGGATAATAAATTGAAAAAAGTAAATACATTACAACAATACAGTCTGTTTGACAAGAGCGTGTACGGCAAAATTTAAGAAAGGACTTGGGATAATAAATTGAAAAAAGTAAATACATTATACATGCATGCTTTATTGTGATGTTTTATTATTAATTTGTCCAGTCATAATAGTATAATCTGGATACAAAGATCTCCATATAAGCCGAATTTGACGAAATAATTGCTTTACAGTCCAGACCTTCTTTAATCGGAGCTTAAACTTCATGAGTGCACAAACATTTTCTATGGGATTTGCATCAGGCGACTGCGATCTAGTCAGTCTAGTACAACAACGTCATTGTCTTGTTTCCATGCAGTACAAAGATGACTCCGATGTTTCGGGTCATTGTCTTCTTGCAGTAGCCAATATATGTTTTTTCTTGTAAACCACCTTTGGGCAGATAGTAATAAAGTTTTCTGATATATTTTGACCATTTTAGCAGCGTTTAAACTGTCTGTAAAGTGCCAAATCCCGTCTGCAAAGTGCCAAATCCTTGTTTTGAAAAACAGCTCCAAACGTGCACTTTTATCGGATCCTTGACGTTCCGCTGGATGAATCTATTGGCGTGGGTACCAAAAAGAAGCTCCATTCGAAAAATTACGTTGTCCTAATCGCGGTCCAATTTTCCTTCGCCCACGTGAGTCTCTTTTCAAAGTGTTTTTCTGATATTAGAGGTTTTTTTATTGTGTTACGAACCTCATGAGCCAGTAAACGTCATCTTATAGTATCAAATGACACATTTAGACCTTTTTTATGGAAAATCACATGCCTACCACGTAGGCGAGATTGGTAGGCGAGAATTCTTCTCGAATATCTATAAAGACATCCTGTCCTTTTTCGTCGTTTTTTGCGTGGAGCCACCATCCGGCAGATCATCGACATTTTTATTTCAGAATAGTGTTTCACCCACTTACTAACAAATGTCTTTGACTTCTTCATGTATTTAGCAGCCGCTCTGTATGACATTTTCTGTCCTTTTCGGCTTCGCAACGAGATGCGTACGTGGGACTCATGACGAAATACATCCTTCTGTGACAGAGATCGAACGGCAACTAAGGCTCTCTATTCAAAGCATCTCAGGGGAAGGGTCTTGCTACCTGGTCATATTCGAATCACGGTCTAACGGTTCCCAAGAAAAATTTCGCCGTACATGCTCTAGTCAAACGGACTGTAGTTGCGTTCGGCGACGCGCTCGTCACGGGGGCTAGAATCTAGACACTAGGCAAATACTTTCCTTCCTAGGGAAAAGGGGAGATGAAGTACTGAGCGAAGCTGGGGTTCTCATTAGGGGTGACCCATTTGTTGTAGAGAATACTTGTTAGAACTATGAAAATGAAGCTATTATATGCACTTCAGCCATCGTGTCACAAATGTTCTTAAAACTCCTTGCAAAATTATAAGTTAATGGTTACTAATGTTGAGAACGTGACAAAATAGAAAAATAAAATTTTGGAATAATTATATAGTCACTTACGACCTTTAAGAGTTCACAATTTCGTTCATTGATACATAGGTTGAAATAATCCTTACAGATTCGTGACATAGCCGATATCGGGTCACAATAACCGTATTTATTTCTATAACAAGCACCGAAGATATAGTTTTTTCCTCTAGCCAGTCGGGGGCGTGAATTAATATTTACTAGTCCCAACAGACAGGGAGAGTCTATAACGCCGGTAACGATGTAAATAAAGCGCCGGGTTTGGGAAGAGACGACAGATTCAATAGTTGGCGACATTTGGGCAGAAACGATAGATTCAATAGTTGTAGTCTACTTTCGTAAAGAGGAAGATTTAAAGGCTCACACCAGAATAAATGGCGGAGAGAGAAGCGTAGAAAGCGCTTTTGTACCGCTTCGATGCACCTGGTATGCACATCAGAATCGAGCATCCAAACTACTGAAGCATATTCTAATGTAGCGCGTACAAAAGCACAAAACACGCTCCGGTGCGTGACGCTTAAATAAGGCATAAGTCAAATTTTCGGACTGTCTGTGGCTTACAGAAAGATCGACACATTTTACGTTTGCAGCAGTAACTTCAAATATGGCATTCTTCTTAATCTAATGACAGATGCTTTCGAAGGTTGCAATGAAAGTTCAATTCGTCAACAGCAAAAATTTCGATCTAATCGCATCGCAGGCGCTTAAAGGACATCGGTGGTGATAACCAAATTTCCATGGTCAGAGACTGACGATAGAGCAACAGCGTCCTGCCCGCGATCACCAACAGATACGGTCGATGAGAGAGAGAATCTATTTCATTTATTTTTCGCTCCAATGAAAAGATCATTGCCTTCAGTGACACAATCTCTGTTATTATAGATTTTAGGTCCATTATTTGTGAAAACAAATCCGATTCAAGTTGTTTTATCGATGAACATTGGAAAAAAAGTTGTTGACTTAGACGAGATTAGAGAAGAGTTTGGTAAGCTTAGGTGCTAAGTAGCTTGGTTTTGCTGTTTTTAGTTGTTTCTAGTTAGAGGGTTGTCATTATTATAAATAAAAACGATTATCATACGATAAATAATGTCAGATAGATCAGTGTATTGAACAATTGCACGAAGTGGTAATAATAACAGAGTTCACATCAAATAGACTATGAATTAAAGACGATCCGTTTACTTTCATATATCTAACAGTTAACCACTAGGGCTTTTTTTTCAAGGAAGCTGTCGCTGACCAAAAGGATCGACAGCGCATATAATACTGAGTTGACTGCTGTTTACAGTTCCATAAAGTTGATCAGACCCCATCAGGGATGACAGTTTACTTTGATATACACATTCCAGCAAAAAGCGATAAAACAGCTCCCAGTCAACTGAGACTGCTTGGCTATATCAGCCAGTTCACAACATGCATCACGTACGTTCGGGAGTCAGATAACACGGTTGCCGACACGTTGTCTCACATGGATGCATTTTCCTTGCTTATAACAATTAATTTCAACAAACTAGCTGAAGAGGGAGATGATAAATTTAAGAACTTGAAAGACGATCGCTGTTAAACCGTTAAACTCCAAAAGTTAATCATTGAACCGGACGACCGAGCAATTTATTGCGATGTGAGTACTGACAAAATCAAACTGTGTGTTCCAGCAACTTTGCGAAGCAAAATATTCGACGTTTTCCACAACTTGAATCATGTCAACGTTACATTTGGCCTTATATGAACAAAGATATCGCCCTATTAGTTCAAAACTCCATAAAATGCCAACAAGTGTAGCACCACAACTTATCAGTGCGGACGTATACGACGATGTGGACCTGCAACAAAAATACATCTCAATTCCAGAACAACATTTCCAGCGGTAGACACCTCTCAGAACCTATTCACAGGAAAAAATCTGCATCATTAATACTCAGGAGGAGATCATGTAGTGACTAAAGATGGCTGAGGTTCCACCTGCCGGAAAAATACACACGCATATAAACTGCTTTTCATATAAGAAAAAGAAAACCGTTGTGAAATAAAGTTATCTTGAATAGTTTATGTATACGAGGAATTTTTCTACCTTCATTTCCCATTGGGAAACTACCATCTATAATAGAAAGATTGAGCTATGAAAAAATTCCTCTTGAACATTTCCACGAACTTTGGGAATTTCTCTCTCACTCTTCATCCCTTTACTGAACTTATTTCCATATATGGATAATAAAAGTGTTTTTAAACTACTTCTGTGTGACAACCGTTTTGTTTAGAGAAATATTGTTGTGTTTGATATGATGTCTTATGTGTAGCCACTCCCTCCCCCCCAAAGGTATCATCAAAATAAATTACATTATTGTTATCATGTGTAAAACGTCATTCTAGTGTATGAATGTATATTTTTCAAATTCAATAAAGGCATCAAAATGCAATTGTATATTTTATTATCATACTCTGATGTTTTATTAAGAGTATTAAAATTTTTGCTGTGATTGAAAACAGCATTGCGGTGTTTACTGCAAATAAAGTTGTAAAGATGTGTTACAAAACGTTATGTGTATATAGTCCCTGTATAATCTATATAATTGTCCTCCATGTCATCTTCATCTATTCCTTTTTCTTCCCTGTCCTCTCCATTGCCCTCATCACTGATAACACCTGTTTCTACCATACTTTTTATTTCAACGTTTTATCTTATAATAATATAAAATACATAAAAGGAAATAAGACAAAATAACTTCTGAAGAAATAAAATGTAGGTAAGGAATACCTCTTAAAAGTCGCTCCTAAGAATAATAATTATAGCTACAATACTCAAAAACAATGAATTATTGTAAAAAAAATGAAATATTTTTTTTAAAAGGTTACCCTTGAGGTATCATGTGAGAAATATCACCCCAGACTAACTTTCTTTGTTATGTGGCTATCGAAGTGCCTAACAAAACTGTTCTTTTTATAATCGCTACATTTCTACTGACATAAATAAATTCAGAAAAAATACCGTTATCGGTCATAGGGCTTTTTAAAAATTACACTAAAACAAACTTGCATTTAGTGAAATTTCACCTATGATGCCCTTTAAAGCTCAATGAACTTGCCATGCTGACTGCTTGATGACTTAAATAAAACAAAATATTACCTTCTTTACAATAATTCTCTGGTTAAAAAAAAGAGCCCTTATAATTTCGTCGTGTCCGTCCGCCTGTATATCACAGCCCTCCCTCATTTTTATACTTATTAAGATGAAATTTCGTATACGGACCAAGATTAATAACCCAAAAACAGAAATGATGAAATTTTTGAAAACATAATTTTCAGAACTGAAAGAGTACTCAAAATTTTCTTTCATTTACCCTATTGATTGGGGTGTCTTTATATAAGTCTTATAAAATGAAAACAAAAATCTTTAGGACCTTTTAATTTTAATCCTTCAGTTACGATATATCATCTGAATTGTACTACGATAAGTATCTACCGTGCAAACATATATTTGTGCCTGTATTATTAAAATACTTCTAAAAAATAATCGATAATCTATAATAATCTTACCTAATGCTATCTTCCTAATTATAATTTCTGGTCGTTTGTTTATTTGTCTGATGCCGCAGCGGTTAAATTAATTTTTTAATTATTTGAAAAACATGACGAGAATGCATAGTTTTTGTTACGTAAAACTTACTAATACTTACAAAGTATTGTATAGTTCCGAAAAAAATAAATCCAATATTAATAAGTGTGAATTGTTTTTATTTTTACAATCATGAAAGAAAAAAATCACTCCTTGTTGCTCAGTAAATGCTACGGAAGCCTAAGTTGATGCTTGTCCGACACGCGCTTGCCCGCTTTCTTAGTCAATGTTTATCTCGTGGCTTGGGAAATTTTCTTTGTTAGTTTACATTTCTTGTTTTAGGTATTTATATTTTCCCAATACAGAAGAAAATATTACATCTTCACGCACCTTGAATGATACATAAATAAACAAATCAGTTTCACACATATTGAATTCAAGTCTCCACTATCTGATAATAAAATTATAAAAGTGCAGTCTGCTGATAAGAAGTGAAAGCGCAATGCAGTTATTATATTTGAATTTCGGTGCAGTTGTTATCGGGTTTGGAATGGTCTCGCGCGCTAAGATACACGGTTAGACTAATTGGGTAGTTTCGAGACCACTTCAAACGAATGAAATCTTTTCAAAATTATGCAAATTTGAAAACGTTGCTATTACGTTAAACAAATGAAGAGCATCTAAGTGTCATGATTAAATAAAAGAAAAGGTGAGAAAAGTCCTTAGGCTAAATTGAAATATCATTATATATCATATCATAAACTCGTTTTTATTGATCAAAAATTGTAATTATTATTGAAAACAATAATGTGATGGTGGAATTCATCATCTGTTTAGTTGTAGAGTATGCAATGCTATGCGTTTTTATGCAATGTCGAATTGATGCAATTGGCTTCCTAATCAAAGCCAATTCAACGAAATTGGTCGGCGTAAGTTACATTTTGCTTACGCAATTGTTAGAATCGGCTTAAGAACACTATTACACTATCGCCGGGTAACACCGTGAGCTTAACTTACACGTCTAGCGGGCGAAAATTAGTGAAGTATGAAAATAGTGCCCTTTTTAGAAAACAAGTAATATCTTCACATCTAATTGTAGGATGGCAAATCTTCTTCACCTGAATGTGTGGATAAATTATCGACGAATATGTCATCATCACTTTCATAGTTTTCAAAATCCATTTTAAATAAAATAATAAAGAAAACCCTTAAACCATGAAAATTTGTTTGAAAAATTTGCAACAAACATAAAGATCGATAGGATAGGACTGAACGATTGGAAAGAATTTCTATTCAAAATTCTTGCGAATGTAAAAATTAATTCTGCGTCTTCTAAAACAAAAAGGAAACACCTTAAAGATAAGGATTTCCAACAATTATATAATAAAGAAATAAAACATCTGGGTTCTTTTCTCTTTTAAAACTCATTTATTGCACTAGGAAATGCATATGCGTAACTGGACTGTTTTCTTAGGACGAAGAGCAAGGGATCTACGGTTTGCCAAAACAACCTGAAGATTGCTTACAAAGAGTTGTGCGAAACAAAAATTGAATAAAAAAACAAGCATTGGTAAGAGTGTTACTTACACTTAACGTACGTGCTGCAAAAAAGGTGTTAATACTCGACCCGCCGATGGGCGCCAGTCTGCGGTAAAGTTATTAATACCCTTCCTGCTGATAGTGTGCTATTATAACTCAAACGTAGCTACTTTTTCAAAATGTGTAAACCATTAAATATTATGGAAATAGCTTTTCTAAGCTATGTACAAGTTAACTGACATTGGAAAAACAATATATAAAATTTCTGTAGATTACAGTTGAAAATAAAGTCTTTATGCTTACAGTCTTAGAAATGATTTTAATACGAGTAAAATCGACATATAATTTGTTCATCTTTTTTTGGAGCTTCAGATTAACCAGCGGCTTCTCCTTCTCCTTCTGCCTTGCCACCGTCACCTGCAAGATTACCTTCTTGAACTGCTGTTTGATCTTCAGGGGCTTGATCGGGAACAGAGGATGGTGGGGAAGTTTGGGTAGTAGCTTCAGTGGCGTCTTGCTTACCTTCAACTTCTTTAGCAACTTTAGCTTCATCTTCCGCCTTACAATTTAAATATTAAACAAACTATTTTCGTAAATAATAATTTAATGAGCTGTTACCTTCTGTTTACTTTGCCTAGTTTTCTCTTCTTCCTGTTGTTCTTCCAGTTCTTTAGCTTCACCCTCTGTGACATATTCTTCAGGGAAAAGTTTTTTACACTCTTTCTCACCCTCTACAGTATTAGAACTGATATAACATGGTCCACACGTGGCCAGATTAAGCAGTGCGTGACTGGTTTTCTTGGATACCTTTACTATGAGTCTGTCGGTTCTATAGAATTGAAAATTAGTTGATACTAGGGTCTACAATTTTAATTGTAACTTACACTTGAGGTGGTTTCTTTGCGTATATACTAGTTGAGTTTGAAATTAATTTAGCCGTATTCGGATCAGCCGTAGTGAAATAACCGTATGCTAAAATATCATCCTTAAACTTTTCGCATATTTCCATAACATCTTTCTTCTTATAGGCTTCAAAGGCTACCGCCAAATGTGGAGGTTCAGGGACTGGATCTGGAGGCAAAAATGTCCCCGTGTGCTAAAATATTTAAATTTAAAATTATTAACATATATACATAGAAATGTAAATGAATAGTCTGTCCAATTCATTATACCTACTTGGAGTGTTCTAATTTTTCGTTACATGAGTTTTGGGTAATTTTAACTATATTAAGAAACAAGCAAGGTTATCCGCAAAAAAAATATTTTTAGCGAATGGTTGCCTCAAAATTTTCCGTTATGTTACGTTTTATAATACGGCACGTGTTATGTACATGCGCTGTTATGGTATTGTAATTATTCCGTGTGCTTTGTTTCTTGCTATGTAATTAAAAATTGTTTATTTTTATTTTAGACTTTTCCTTGACTACTAATACATTTATTAAATTTTGCACTGGAAGGCAATTACAATATACTTTAGCATTTAAACATTTTATATTAACGTTTATTAAATAAAAGTTGAAAAATGTGGTGAAAGGTTTGAACAAATAAGCCCAATTTTGTATTTTATTTCAATTTAGTAACCTAAAAAGAAAGGTAAAATATAACTTACTTTACATTTTACGGTTAAATTTTTAAATGCTGTGTTGGCGTATAAATAATCCGAGATTTCTATATGTGTACGTATCACACGTTGTTTGTTAATCGAT
This sequence comes from Proctacanthus coquilletti, assembly GCA_001932985.1. Classification (NCBI taxonomy): domain Eukaryota; kingdom Metazoa; phylum Arthropoda; class Insecta; order Diptera; family Asilidae; genus Proctacanthus; species Proctacanthus coquilletti. Next base: position 47,703 of record MNCL01000217.1, on the reverse strand, counting down.
CAAGGATCAAACATATTTCTGAAATTATTCGATAGCCTACATTGCCTAAAATTATTTTCTTATAGCAATTACTATAGATATTTTAAAAATCTACTGAAAATATTGAACATCTCAAAACCGGTAAGATTTTGTATAATTCTAATAAAATTAATTCTATTTTGTGATCAAAAGAGGTCTACATTTTCTGTTGTATTAGAGACAGAGCTCTAAACCCAAAGCTTATTGAGTTCAACTGGCAAGACGATCGGTGGTATAGGTATAAGCAAAGGCCATTTCAAGTGTCAATTAGTATGTCCCTATGAGCAAGGGTTGAGTTTAAAGGCTTAACAAAAATGGTGACAATCATCAAAGTTAATAAGTAGAGTGCGTTAACCAAAGTGGACGTAAGCCGACTGCACGAAAGTTCCTTAAGTTATAAATTATCACTTAACAGTGCGGTAAGCTTCGAACGTAACGTAATCACATAGCCTCAAATATTAAACTGTGGATAAGAAGAAACGTATTTTTCATTTTTTATATTGTTCATTACCGATTGTAGCACTTTCCCACTCCGCATGCTTCGTTCATAATGTAAATTTTTGAATGTTTTACGTGTGATGGGTAAAATAGATTTAACACATGATTTTTAAGCATTATTCCATTATTAACCAAAGAGGTTTCATATGGAAAAAGTGTATACGGATTGTTTTATTAAAAATTAAATATAGGTTTTTTGAAAGCCTTTTTTTGGCAGTAAAAATTCGCTGATTTTAGATTCTCAGATTATTTGACACTGGAAATTTATTTATAGGTATTTTCCAACAATATCTAAAGCAGTTAAATTTTTTCTGGATTCTTTGTTTACAAAACGTAGGTATATAATTATATATCGTTACGCCAGTTCATTTAGAAGGCTTATTAGTAAAGATTAAAGTAACTTGAATGCGAAACCCCACCCATTATTGAATGTATTTAGAAAGTTTATAGAAATTACTTTCTTATTCTTCATCATTTACTTACTCTCTTTTTTATATATATTCATATTAAAGGGTTTCAAATGGAATTTCAATTTATTGCAAAAATTAGAGATTTCTCAAGACGCCATTGAAATGTTTATAGTAAATTTTTGTATAGTTTTGTTTCTCACTGTATGTATCTAATCTTTTACTTGATTTCATTAAAGATACAAATTGTTTTGTTTCTCACTGTATGTATCTAATCTTTTACTTGATTTCATTAAAGATACAAATAAAACATAATCTAGCGAAAATTCTGTTATAACAACTTGGACATGTATTCTATTTAACTTACCCATCGGTAGAACAAGTATATAGCAGCAGCCATTGTTCTAAGATTACCAGGCGCCCACACAGCTGGAATATTCAGAATTTTTGATGGATCTACTGCTATTGGCTTTACTTCATCCTTCTTTTCCTCTTCTTCTTCTTCATTTTCAATATTTTCATCAGCTTCTGTGCCTATAACATCAGCCATGACATCTTCTGTGGCCTCTGTTGCTTCTGCTTCTTCAACTGTTTTTCCTGCTGTTTCTTCCGCTGGTTTTTCTTCGGCTTGTTCACTCTCCTCATCTATTCTAACTTGGAGAATAGGGAGCAATGGTGGAAGAGTTTGGTCAGGTATCACATTACCCGATTCGTCGAGCATTGGCTGGGGCTTTGTGCAATCTTGCACATACTTGGCCATAATCTCATCAATTGACCTCGTATCACTATCTGAAGCTTTCCATAAACACGTTAGGAGATCTTTTCCCAATAAATAATCCCAAACATCTTTGCGCATGGGATTATTGCAGCTGAAATGAAGTACTTCTAAATCTTCTGCCGTCACTTGCAGAACTCTTCGATCTTTGCACGCCAATTTGTAAGTGTCAGCAGGTTCCATTATTTTTTTATACATATCCCGCGTGATTTGTGGTCCAAATATGGTTACACCCAATTCGGGCATGTTCTTCATAATCTCATCGGTAACAAACGTAAGATATTCACGACGTGCGGCTTCTGCTGCTTGCTCTTCAGCAATCCTAGCTTTTTCTTCAGCAGCCTTTAAAATATTATACTTTTCTTGCTCAATTGGCAGTAAATCCGTTATTTTGTAAAAGACACGTGTACCCTTTTTCTCCTTGTAGGCTGCCTCTTGCTCTAGTTCTTCGGCGATCATTTTCATTAAGAGGGGAACATTTGTACCGAAAAGGATGTTTACTGACTTTCCATGCTGTAACATATTACTTCTATAGATATGCCATATTTCCAACGGCGTAAAAATAATTATAAATATAATAATATAATATATTTACAATAGTGTTAATTGGCATTGAAATTTAAACTTCGACTAGGATATTTTATTGGATTAACTTTATTGTATACTTTGATTTTTACCGGCTTTAGATTTCGCATGGTTTGGGCATTTATCTCCGGACTCTGAACTAAGAATTTCGTTTTGGACTTTGTCCTAGATTTTTATTTACAAACTTTTGCTTTTGACTTATTGAGAAATAGTACACCGAATATTGTGGTGAGTGAATTACGAGGTACCTTCTTGCGGTATTAAAAGGCGTAATTCTGCATATGGGTGGTTTTTGAGATTCCCCGCTTCGAATAATTCCATATTTGATAAATGGATGTCTGCGTTAGGTTTAATAGTAGCATCGAAGCAGCAAATGCTTGGCATTCCACTATCAGCTGGGAAAAATAAACTGAAAAAAATTCAGTTTTTTTCATTACATATTTATCTCGATAATAATGAAAGCATTTCTGAAAATCAATTTGAAGTTCATAACAATAGCAGCATTAGTATTAGCCAGATCCCTGTTAGTTTTTGGGAAAATAGTATGAAGGTCCAAAGCACCTTAAATTAGAAGAACCATATAAATATGAACCTTTCCAGAATATCTGCGAAAAACCTGACGTAAGTAATTATTGCCAACAGTGCCTTAATTATGAAAAATGTCTTAAAGGTTATAAATTTAAAATAACTGTATTTGAAAGAAAAATAAATAGTTTGAATCGTAAATTGCAAAAGATCAGACGCAATAGATATTGTACTGAGTTCAAATTTGTCTGCAAAAACGTTTTTAAAAATGTTATTATGCAGGGAATCTAAGAAACAAAAGTGGAATGAGGATGGCAAGATAGTAGCTCAAAATTTGCATTATTAAGTCTCCAAGCACTTACAAGTGCATAAAAAATATATGTGAGTTTAATCTACGATCAGATGGTTCTATTTATCGCTGGCCACCAGTAAAAACATCATTTCTAGTTTCATTGAAGATTTAACACAAAATCTCAAGACTGGTAAAATAATCAGTTAACGCTTTTGATAAAATCCAGAGATGAAATTATTGGATTTGTTGATCTAGGTAATGGTAAATGAGCCGTCTTTTGTTTATAAGATACATACCATATATAACGTACTACATTTATTTGTCTGTTAGAAATACTATCATGAAAAATGACATAACACCTGAGAATGGTATTATAAGTTGGAAGATTGCAAAGAAAATGTTTAAGTTAGAAAAAGGAAGGACAATAAAAATGTGTCCTAAATACATCCTTCGTCAAAAGATGTGCATTCCAACACGACAAAATATGAAAGTGAATATGTAGTTCAGGTTTGGCGTCATATTTGCAATGTCGCTATTAAAACAATTCTTGCAAAAATTCAAAATTCACATAATATACCCAAGATCATTTTGACAGCAAATTTCTTTAATAAAATGGGTAGATCGTTTGATTGCCTTCATAGTAAGTCACCTTTTAATAAAAACATATTTGCTGGTTGGCATGAGCCACCAATACTTAACTACATGTTTGTTTGAAGCTTTGGTTCCAAATTGGAACTACTTGATACAATTATAATTCAATAATTTAGTATGCGTGTTTTTCCCCTTTTAAAACTAAGCAACCTACACAGACAAAATTGTAAAAAATATTCGAAAATTAAATTCAGTCTAGGAATTGCACTCGTAATTTACATTTATAAAAGCTGTGGCCTTTTTCGAAAATGCAGTCAAAAGTGACAATCATTATTGCATGCAGTCATCGCACGTAATCAGCTGATCGTCATTGGCATGTGTATGCAAAAGAATATATCAGTGGAACGCAAAAGCGTGCAGCTGTTTGGAGAAGCAGCCCTCTGGGAAAAACTTAGAGCACAAGGAAATATGTTTACCTGAATTAGAAGACTCAGCGTATATTTTGTGTAACTATCTCATGGTTCCATACAGAGATAATGGTTACTTGTCCAATGTAGAAAAAAAGTACAATTATTATCATAGCTCTACCAGGATTTATATCGAACAAGCTTTTGGAGTTTTGAAAGGGAAATTTAAAATACTGAAATACTTACCTATTAAACATTTTAAAGAAGCTTAAAACATAGTGCTTGCATGTGTCGTGTTACAAAATTTAATTATTGATGAACAAGGTTTAGATCTAGATGAAATAAGTGAAAATGATAATGAAGAATTGAATGGTGGTGACATCAGTGCAGTCAAACTACATGTACAAACAAAACAAAAGCGAGATGCTATTGCCCATTTATTCATGTGCTGAATTTTATAACAATAAATAAAACTAACTCAGTATTTAGTATTTTACTTTTTATTATAAAAAAAACATTTCAGTCTTTTCACAAATAACAGTTTAACTTAACAAAATTCATAATTTCTTCCTAGAGAAAACTAAAGCAACAATTTTAATAAAAAATTCATAAATTAAAAAAGTAAAACTAAATTAACAAAAACTCATTTTTCAAACTCAAAATTAAATTCTTACTACAGCAATGCAATATAAACTTATTTATCCAATGCCTCTTTTAGTAAGTCTTTCAAATCTTGTAATACTAATATCCTTTCTTTTTCCATTAATTCTTGGTGCCTTTTTTCCGCTTGTTTTGTCTTACCTTTGAAAAATTCTAGTAGCTCATCAGTCTTTGTTTTCTTTGCTGGAGTTAGACTTGGAGTTGGAGATGGTTATTTCTTCATCGGTACATTGTGAATCAATGTTTAAACTTGCAGCGAGGTTTTTAGATGGAGGTGTTAAAAAATGCGAGTTGCCATAAACAGAATCAAACATTTCGAAGTATTCCCAATTACGCTCATCGCGGCCATTTTGAGAATTCATTTTTTTAATCCTTTTGTAGGTTGTAAACAGATTCTTGAACTTTCTTTTTATTTTTTATTTTGTAAAGGAAAACTTGCTGTTAAGTAATTTTATGTCTAAAAGAATTAGACTCCACAACACATTTCTTTTTTCTTCTTCCAGTTATATTTTAACCTTATCGATATTAAACATTTAATGTGGTTCTTCGACCAAAACTGTTCTTCAATAAAATAAAAATTCATATACATATATATATATATTATATGTATTATACACGTAAATATATATATTTTCGTGTTCGACGCAATCCTAATATCTTCTAAAAAAACTTCCTCGGAGGTTGCCCCAACAAATATAACTTCCGCCCGCTCTTATAGAAATAAGGACTCTCCCAACCATTCACGCGACAGATAAGGATACGCCCAAGCCGGCGACTCATAATCGAGATGGTGCTCTTCGGGTTTTTCGCATAGTAATAGGCCAACCGCATCCAAGCCTAGGCAAACACCTGTCACGAAGGGTAGTCGCACTGAGATTATGACAACCAAACCAGGTACCAGTGCGGTACGAGTACCTCTTCGGGTGCCGATAATTTTGCTCGCGCGAACAGAGACAAGATCAAAGCTAAGATGCTCTCAGTTAATTAATTTTATTTACTGTTTTTAATACAATGTTTAAGTCGACGTACTATTCACAAACTTTCATTTTTTTTCTCTTCGCATTGTCCCGACTTCTGTCTTCAGACTAATCGTGCAACACTGATCCAAGATTTTTGGAATAGACTTTTAATTAAGTTAAGTCCGTCCGGGTACACTACTCCTGGATTACCTCTTGCACTCGATGCCATGCCAGACCTCGACATCAACTGGCTTGGTTTTTCCAAAATAGAGTCCCACGAACCGATCGATTCAGGCTGACCTTCGGTTGTTTTTTGCTTTTTCCCTAAGCACTTATGCGTTTTCCCGAAAATCGCCATTCCGAAAAAAAAACGAAATTTATTACCTAATCCTAATTTCTAACATCTGACAAAAATTTGTTTTTTTTTTTTTAGAAAACTTGACATCCAAAAAAGTTTTATTGCAATAAAATTATACAACTTAATTTTTTTTATGTCTATTCTAATTCTGTTTTCTTTTTTGCTTAATATTTTTTTGTGCTTGACGTAAGACGCAACACCAGTGTAACTTAAATTCGCCAATATTCCCATTTAGCTGTTTCGCTGCGGGTGCTCCATTCACCTCATGAATTTAAGTTACTTCCCATAATACGCCTGCTTCTTCTTCAGTCCTATCAACAATGAATATGTGCGGTTACCGATTACCGACTTTTGAGCCAATTGGAAAACCTGCAATGGATTTTGCGGAAAATTCTTCCACCATGCTTGCATCGGTCTTCTCAAACGAGCATTAACCTAGCTCAGGGAATACTTCACTAACTATTTTATGGCCTGTGGTGAGTGCAAAGACATTTCGCTGTCTCATGTTATGCTCGCTATCAAATATAACAACGAGTCAATCAGTGCATCGTTTAATGATTGTGCTTCGCTAACGAAAAAGATTCTTGACTACCCCAATAAACTGAACTGCATATCAAAGTGTGTAGGCGACTTCAGCGCAGTTGTAAAAAATAATAACGATCTATGCATATTGTAACGATCGTAGAGAAAAGGGATGATAGGCGACTGTATGACGGCGGCAGAATAGGCAATTATTAAAAAAAAAAAAAACACTTTAAACGAACACTAGAATTGGTTCGGCATCCCTTGTAGTTGATGAAAAAGGGATGCTTTTAGCACTTATGTGCTGAAAACGTTGTGTTAATCACTTATTAACCATATCGAGTGCCATACGCACAAAAGCCTGTTTTGAGAGATATAATAGAAGATCTCTTACGACTTAATATAATTCAATACTCCACTTCAGAATATGCAAACCTCGTCCTGCTCGTTCCAAAGAAAAATGGAGAACAGAGAATGTGCGTGGATTATAGACGCTTAAACGCAATAACGAAACGAGAAAGTTACCCAGTACCAAATATAGAGGAAACATTGAATTCTTTAAATAACGAAAAGATATTTAGTTCACTTGACTTAATGTCAGGTTATCACCAAGTCCCCATTGCAGAACACTGCAGAAAATATACAGCTTTTGTGACCCCAGATGGTCATTATGAATATAAGAGAGTCCCATTCGGACTTGAGAACTCACCGGCGGTCTTTATGCGTCTAATGGCAAAAATATTACAACCAATACAATGTTCTGACATTATCACGTATATGGACGATGTATTGGTAACAACAACAACAGTAGAGAAGCATTTTTCGGTATTGGAAACACTTTTTAAAGAGTTGTGCAAAGCTGGTGTCACCCTCAATGTCAAGAAGTGTTCGTTCTTAAAAGGTAAGCTTGAGTTTCTAGGGCACGAAGTTTCAAGTGATGGTGTACGGCCAGGAATGAACAAAACACTGGCTATCGCAAATTACAAAAGACCCGAAAATGTAAAAGAAATTAAACAATTCTTAGGGCTAACAGGATATTTTCGTCGTTTTGTAGAAAATTATTCATTAATAGCTTTGCCGTTGAGTAGGTTATTAAGAAAAACCGTTGAAATCAAGTGGACAAACGAGACGGAAGAAGCTTTCCAAAAGTTAAAGGAAATTCTATCCACTCGTCCTGTACTAACATTGTACAACGAGAAGGCAGAACATGAATGCACACCGATGCGAGTAGCCATGGTATAGCAGGAATATTATTACAAAAGGGGCAAGACAATTTACTTCGACCAGTAACATACTTTAGTCGTACAACCACGGCAATCGAGAGCAAATATCATAGCTACGAGCTTGAAGCTTTAGCAGTAGTCGAGAGCTTAGAAAAATTTAAATACTATCTCCTCCATAAAAACTTGAAAGTCGTTACTGGCTGTAATTCATTGAAGTTAACGCAAGATAAAAAGAATTTAATCCCTAGAATAGCTATGGTGGTTACGAATTGCTGAGTTTAATTTTCAATTAGGGTTCAGATCCGGACACAAGTTAGCACACGCAGAATAAAAAACGTAACCGAAAATATTATGGTGATTACGGCTCCTCCAGATTGGCTGGTGACATTATAACAACAAGATCCTTGGCTACAGGAAATAAAAAGGGTATTAGAAGGTACAGAACCACAGCACAAAGAGTTAGATGGCATCAAGAGCTCATATACTTTAATAAATAATCGTATATTCAAAATAACGGCAGAACGAGATCGATTTTATGTTCCTAGAGGCGTATGGTGGAGGATTATTCAAGCTGCTCATGATAAAATGGGACACTGTGGAGTAGAAAAGACTTTAAATAATCTCAAGAAGACGTTCTGGTTTCCTAACATGGAAAAAGTAGTTACAAAATATATCAACTCATGAGTGGACTGTCTATATTACAAACAAAGAAATCAAGATCAACAATACCAGATGTATGTGTATGAACGACAACCTATTCCATTTCATACTATGCATTGTGATTTTATGGGGCCATTTCCAAAAAGTAATTGTCATTGTTCTTAAAGCAACTAAATCAACATCAACTAAAGAAGTAATAGGTACATTCGAAGAAAGGACACAGTATTTTGGTATTCCAACACAAGTAGTGACCGATAGAGGAACAGCTTTTACGTCAAAGGAATTCACAAGATATTGTGCAGAAAATGCAATAAAACATGTGAAAACAGCTGTCCAGACACCAAAAGCAAACGGACAAGTAGAACGGTATTTCCGTACAACAAAAAATGCCATTGCCATTGCATTAGACAACAAAAAATGCCATTGCCACTATGTCAGAAGATTAACTTGGAAGATAATGGACACTAAATAGCTTAAAACACGATACTACTGGGAACATACCACACGAAACACTTATGTCATACAAACGCAGAAGCATTTTAAAAAATAAATTGATTTTAGCCTTACACGATAACGAAGGAAAAACAGAAGACTCAATAGAAGAATTACGAGAAGAGGTTTAGAGAAAAATCCGACAAAAGCAAGAAAAACAAGAGGATAAATTTAATCAAACCCGAAGGCTCCCGCGACAATACCAAATAGGTGACCTTGTTCTCGTCAAACAAGAACCAGTTGCAATAGGACAACCTATACCCTATACCCTAGGAAGTTAATAGCAAAATATAAGAGACCATATCAAATAAAAGCTGTATTATCACGTGACCGGTATGTAATTACAGATTCGGATTGGATTCAAATAAGCCAGAAGCCGCACGAATCGATCCATGCAGTTGACCATTTAAAACCATGGTGCCATATCGAAGATATGACTCTGGACGAAGAATGTTCTGAAGAGGAAGATGCAGAAGAAGCTTTAAATTCAACATAATTAAGTTAAAACAGAAAGCTATGGTATGATAAATTTATGATAAAAATAAGTGAAGGATACAAATAAACAAAAAAAAAAATTTTTTTCACTTAAAGAGATATATGTGATTTTTACGTAATTAAAGATACAAGGTACTAGCTATTAATCATAGAAGAAAATACCAAGGCAGTAAAGACATGATACAGAATGTGGTAAGTTTGTAGTTGTTTATGTTGATCGAAGAAAATACCGAGGCAGTAAAGACATGATACAGAATGTGGTAAGTTAAGTAAGTAAGTTAAATACTTAGGTGCACTGCTGTGCATGTCTGTTGCCGTGCGCGGTCGTCAGCATGTAAACAATTAACCAGAGAAAACCCTTCTGGTATGTATGATCAGACGGGATCAATCGTCTCTGCTAGGTTTGTGGATTTATTGTTGTACTCTAAAGCAAGTGCCGGTATGAGCGAAAGGTGTGAATGACTAATCCCTGTGTGGGAGAAGGAAAAGATAAATTAGAAGCAAATTACAGGAAGATAATGAGTGAGAGTACTTGATGATGGAAGAACATTCAATCAAGAGGGCTCAAACCTAGTTCAAGTCCTCTTACAATATCAATATGTTAAGTAATATGAAGCATATCAATATGTTAAGTACTACGAAGCATTCAATATCCCGCCCCATAAGGTATCAGAACGTCTTTCCACCTATGCTTGGTACATCAGTTTTTAGCGCATTTTCCATCTTCAAAAAAGCCGCAACGACTCGTTAAACTTTTTTCGCTCCCAACTCTAGCACATACTCCATAGCTGACTTCCCATCTAAACTATACCCCGTTCCCGACCAAGTACCACTCTCCAAATTCGTATCACTCTACTATTAGAAGTTAAGAGGGCTTCCGACTAAGGCACCTAAAATATTTCTTAACACCAACAAATTCCCGCATGATAACTTTGCCTTAACTGAAACCAATTTAACATAGTATTCTTGACAACGAATTATCCACTAGTGATTATACCATCTTCCGCGTAGACGATTGCGTAGGCACCAATGACCCATTTCATAATTGATATGGCGCAACCTTGCTTAAGACCAACCGACTCTTCAGTTTCAGAGTATGTATGCATCAAATTAACGCTAAATAAGTGTTTTCTATACATCCTCTGTTGTTACATTCGCCCCTCTCAACCCCTAGAGGCCTATAAATTCACAACTGAAGCAATGAGAATGCTAACCCTGCTGATAAATTTGTTGTACTGATTGATTTTAATCTCCCTCGTATTCAATGGTCATTGTTTGAAGACTGTTTTGTTCCTCTGAACTACTCCTCTGTCTTTTCATCGATCACCTCTCCAATTTTGGTTTTTTTCAAGTCAACGGAGTTAGGAACTACCTGGGCAGACAGTTACAACTTAATTTTTTCTTCTGATCTAGTTAACTCGGCTGTTGCTGAAGCAACAATCTCCTCTCCTCCCTCGATCCTCACCATCTTTCCCTGTTCCCCGCGTTCTCTCACGAATACTCTCACGCCTTTTCAAATTCTGAGTCTTCTCTTTCCTTCAATTTTCGTAAAAATAACTTTGAGAAATTAAATCATTCACTCCATTACTCTAATATTGGCTCTATGCCAAAACATCTTCTAATCCACTTTGAACTTGTGGCCTTCTACACGGAAATATTCGCTTGTCTTGCCCAATCTCTCCCCTTTCCTCCTCGCAAAAATTGCTCTTAATCTCCCGCATGGTGCAGCAGAGTTACGTTTTCTCCACAACACGAGAAATAAATGGTAGCAAATTTTTCTCCAATTTCAGTCAAAGTCCGACTATTCTTCTTACCTATGTAGCCATACGTCTTTTTCCGAATGCTGTGACACCCTCTATCCTAATTACCTCCTGGAAACTATCCTCATCTCCGACCCCAAACGTCTTTATAACTCTACTAACTCCATGAAGAAATCCAAAGGTTACGGCTCCGCATTTAAGCTCGGGAATAACACTTCGCCAGATCTTAAAGCTATAACCAACCTTCACTTCTTCAGCAAATCTTTTAGCGACCATTCCCTACAAACCAGTGGCTAATTTACACTTATGGACAATCGCTCTGGCGACAAGGCCGTTTGCATCTTCGGGGTCGACTTCCATCCCGCCCAGCTATCGTCCTAAAATCCACCTATTTCAACCACTTGCTTTCCTTTCCCGTCTCTCGATTTTTAGGGTTTTCCCCCTATTATGGAAAAATTCTTTACTCCCATCTTCAGAAAAGGCTGTAAGAATGATGTGTTCAACTATAAACCTATCGCTAAACTGTCTTCCACACCCAAATTATTCAAAAAATGGGTCTGTAATTCCATGTCCTTCCACTGTAAGTCCATCTTTTCCCTCTCTCACCGTGGTTTCCTCGAAGGCAAATCTGCATCCACCAAACTTACCGACTTTGTCTCTAAAATGCTATGTGCCTCAGAAGACGGTAAGGATGTGGACGTTATTGCCACCAATTTTTGCCAGCCTTCTCTCATAACTTTATCTTGTTTAAACTTGATCGCTTAGGTTTCCAATCTTCCACCTTACGAGAATCGTCTGAAACTGATCGACTTACGACCCCTAAGTAAACGTCGTGACGTTTCCAACATCCTCTTTATTCATCAGCTTTAACTAGAACCATAGACTGCTCTTCACTTCTGCAATCCTTACCCCTCTATTCCAACTAACGCATTTTTAGGTCCGCTTCCCTTTTCCAACTCGACTACCACAGCACGAACTATGGTCACTGCAAATCCATTTCCAGAATGCTATGAAAAATTAACGACCTATCTTCCTTCGACTTCCATCTGAACAAACTGGCCATTCACAAAGCCTTATATCTTCATCTCATCCTTCTTGGCCATCTATTCCACGATTCCTAATTCATATCTACCTCTCTAACCTTTACTTTAATCTAGTTTCTAATTAGCACTAATTCTAATTATAGCTCATATTATAGCTTGTACTAAACTTAAATAAATTATTTAAATATGGATTAGTTCAGATTCCCGTTTCAGATTTGATAATACGTTTGCGGTGAAACGGTAAAGACCGTACACGAACGCAGTTGTTTTCAGGTATTGATACGACTCTCTAGGGTTCTCATCTACTAGCGTTCGTAGATATTCTATCACGAGCCTGTGCGCCTGTGTGGGGTGGTATGCTTAGGTGCGTAAATTTTTAATTGTTTGCAAACTTGTTTAAACAGGTCACTGAGGAAATTAGTTCCCTGATCAGTGACAATTTTCTTTGGAATACGGCAACACGTGGCTGCTTCGTTGAAGAAGATTTGCGCTATAGTGAATGCATTGGGTATAGCATACCAGTCGATAAATTTGGTGAGGTTGTCCTGAAAGGTGAGAATTTACTTATTTCCTTTGGTGGACTCCCTAAGTGGGCCTACAATGTGTAGGTAGATCTTATCAAATTACCGTTCTGCCATGTATTATCGTTGGTATTCGGACTTGAGGGGTTGCCTTCATTGCCTTCATGCCTTCAATTTTATCATCTTGGGCAGCGTTTAATGTAATGTAATGTATAGTTATTGATGTTTCGTCTTTGGCTTTTTCGTATTGTTTTTGGATTTTTTGCTGTTGGTAGTTATTGCGCTTATATTTTTTGTAGGAGACTCTTCCTCTATGTCAGAATCCATACTGTGATGGGTTTGAGCCTTTACTGTGAAAATGTGGCTGTTCTTGTCTCTGATCTCTTTCCGTGGTATACGGCTCAACACATCGGCATTTGTATTGTATTTGTCGGGTTTGTATTTGATCTTATAGTCAAACTCCGTTTGATTGGCTACATAAATTTAACACCTTTGCAGAACAAATTTGTTAGTGGACTACCTAGGCGAAATTCTCGAGACCTTGACGGCCTGTTAAGACGTAATTCATTAGGCGCTGGAATGTTGTGGGGACTCCTTTGAGCCCAAAAGACATACACTTAAGTTCGTAATTCCCGTAATTGCCATTTCAGGGCGATCTTTAGATTCGACTAAGACTTGTTGATAGTCACAGGCCAGATCAAGGGTTGTAAAATAACATCTAATGACCTAGGTGATCCAATACGTCCTCGATCCGCGGGAGAGAAAAGGCGTCATCAAGGCGTTTGTTCATTTACTTTGCGACTACGATTTTCCATCCGCTTTTGCCGTTTGGCTGTGGTTTTTTAGGGACTATCAGCAGTGGCGTATTCCAAGGGAAGTAGCTTGGCTGGATCTCATCATTGCTGAGCATTTCCTACAACTGATGGTTTATTACATCGCGATGAGCTTCGGGCAGCCTGTACATCTTTTGATTGATTGGTGCTTAGTTCTGCACCACTGGGATAGAGATGGCATCCGTGTGCATCAAAAAATCATCCTTTAAGTGGAATATATCATTATACTCCTTACAGGTCGCTAAAATCTGCTGCCTTTCTTGCTGGTTTAGAATCGGGCTTCTCTAACTTGCCCATGGGTTTTTCAACCTGCTTCGGTCCATTTCCTTTGACACATATGACCACAATTCTTCCAGTAAAATTCGGTTGTGGTAACTTCTATTTCTCTGGTCCCACAATGCCGGGAGAGAAAATACTTCTACAACTAAAGTCTCAACGTCAATATCCAGAAATTGTGATAAAAACTAGAAATCACCTTTGTACATGCGAGCACAACAAGTTTTCTGGCTTTGATATTGGAATCAGCTTTGTTTTTCGTACCGCTTTGCTTTGCTTTAACATGATCGTGGGACTTTCAAAGGAAATTCATGTGTATAGGTTTCTCGCACAATCTTTCGCACTGATAAGCTTCTAGCTCCGCTCAACTTCTTACGCGAGTTATACTTCCAAGTACATTAACCCAAGTAAGTAAACCCAACTACAATAACTCAAGTACAAATCCTAATTCCCCACGTCAGCATATTTCACCTTAATTTTCTAATATCCTAGATTCAGCGTCTGCATATGTTTTATCTTCCGTTCCAAATCAATACAAAAGTTTACCTCTGTTCCCAATCAGCTCGACCTAGTAATTTTTTCCAAAATAAGTCTATGTGCTAACCGATTTATTGATCAAGTGCGTGAATCTAGAACGTGGAAGATTTATTAACAAAAAGTGTTATGAAAACCAACGAGGAATCATAGTTACGGTAACACAGGGAAATCTGGCAGAACCAACCCATCAAAAAGGCAACATCGTTGGACCTACGAGAGGACACTTAATCAACGAAGGATCATCGTTAGATCAAGGGATAATACCTATTCAACAAAAGAATATCGTTGGAAAGATCAAAATGACAAACATTACTATAATATTAATACAAGCCAAAATTTGAATATCTCTCTTGCCAATTCCCTCTCCCAGACCAGAGTCTGGCCAAATTTTTTATCCCCCTCCATAATAATAATAATTTGGAAATGACGGAAAACACGCAAATTCTTACAGCTACGCATATTCTCCACTCCTTACGAGAGCCTGATGACTAAAGGACCTGCTAATATTTGATGGCAATCCGAGGCTACTTTTGAATTCATTAATAATACAGTCTGTTTGACAAGAGTGTATATGGCAAAAGTCAAAAAAGGATTTGGAACAATAAATTGAAAAAAGTAAATACATTACACATGCATGCTTTATAGTGATGCTTTATTATTATTAAGTAGTCCAGCCGCCTCCATTAACAGTAATTGACTAGAATCTCCGAGATATGCTTTCTACTATTTTAATAGCATAATTTGGAGAAAAAAAGACGAATTTGACGAAATAATTGCTTGACAGTCAATCTTCTTTCCTCGGAGCTTAAACTTCATGAGTACCCAAACATTTCCTATGGGATTTACATTCGGCTACTGCAACGGCCAATCTAATACATCAACGTCATTTTTTTTTTCCACGCAGTACAAAAATCACTACGATGTTTCGTATCATTGTCTTCTTGCAGTAGCCAATATATGTTTTTTCTTGCAAACCATCTTTGGACTGAGCGTAATAAGACCTATATTTTGACCATTTTAGCAGCGTGTAAATTGTTTGTGAACATGTGCAAAATGCCAAATTCCTGTTTTGAGAAACAACCCCAAACAGGCATTTTTACCGGATGTTTGACGGTCCACTAGATTAATCTATTGGCGTGAATACACCATTACTCATAGGAACAACGTGCCCCAAAAGAAGCTTCGTCCGAAAACATTACGTTGTCCCAATCGCGGTGCAAATTCTCCTTCGCCCAAGCGAAGATTAAAATATCAAGTAGCGAAATTCCTTAAGGAGGAAAGTATACCATTATAAAAATTAAATCGGTGTGCGTAAGAATTTTATTCACGGACAGTATAAAAGCTATAAGTAAAAATTGTCGATGCGCGAAAAGGAAAGGTATACTTAGCAAAAGCTCTTCCCCTACAATTGGAGGATGTTAAAAGGTGGTAGCATGTATATCTCCCATGTGGTGATTTGTTTACAATTTATAACAACAATTTGTTTACATATTTTGCTAGATCGCATTGATGGGAAATTGGATTAGGCAAAATATCTGCTTAAAATGCTCTTATAATTAGAAAATATTTATTGTAAATTTATTAATTTACAATGAATTGCATAAATAAAACTCAAATACGACAAGAATGTGCTTAGGGGCTGGGTATGGAGTACCCAAATTACATTAAAATTTTCGGAACTGTTATTAAGTCTTAAACCAAGTTTTTAAGTTATTAAGTTTATCTTTTAATGTTTTGATATTTGAATTTAACGGCTTGCAGGTGCTACATGTGTGTTATTCTTCGCTATTGCGTTCCTTAATCTTCATTGGCTGCATGCAAAAAACTAGAGCTTATTGGAAAATGTGCTGGTAAAAACTACAGCATGGCTGGGAATGTGTTACGAAATTTTTGATAATATGCTCCTCAGACGTTTGTAGTTGAGATATTTGATTGAAATCAGCTAATTGCTAGCAATATTTGTACTCTCCACACTTACCTTTTATTCTAGAAATTTCTTTCTCTCTTCAACCACCAGCAGTTATGGAAGGAAGAGCTTTGGGATGCTTTGAAGCTCTATCAATCCAACTGTAAAGAGTTTTCGACTATTTGCATCCTTGTCATATTGTGCTCTCCATTGAAGATTTCATACTATTCATACTTCGGCGATTGAGTGAGTCTATTTTCAATGTGTTTTTCTGATAGTAGCGGTTTTTTTTTATTGTGCTACGAAATTTCATTTCATGAGCCAGTAAACGTCTTCTTATAGTATCACAAGACACATTTAGAACCCTTTTACACAAAACCATTTGCCCACCATGCAAGGATAAGCGAGAATTACTCTCGAATATCTGTAAAATCATCCTATCCTCCTTTTTCGTCATTTTTTGCGTGGAGCCACGATCCGGCAGATCATCGACATTTTTACTTCAGTATAGTGTTTCACCCACTTACTAACAAATGTCTTTGACTTCTTCATGTATTTAGCAACCGCTCCGTATGACATTTTCTGTCCTTTTGGATGCAAACACAAGAACACGGCTTCGTAACGTGCTACGTGCGCAAACTCATTACGAAATACGTCCTTCTGTGACAAAGATCGAACGACAACTAAGGTTCTCTATACAAAGCATCTCAGGGTAAGAGTTTCGCTACCTGCTCGTATTCGAACCACTGATCTAACAGATCTACTCCGAAAAGCGGTGAGACATCATTGGTTCGAGATCTTCACGGAATGAGACAAAAAAACAAAACGGTAGAGTGTTTCTATAGCAAAGATACTGAGATTCTCACTATAATGACTAACCACGTATAAATTCTCGAAATTAACCAAAACGCCATTAAAGCCGTATGCGATTATTACAGGAATATGTCAATGCGTTTCTATCTAGACTTAAAGAACCCATAGGGTAAGGGATATAAAATCACAACAACAATCGCTTTCTCATATTTTATTAAGTAAAAAATATTACCTATACAAGATATGAAAACCCTAGCTCTAAAACTTACGACAAATTAAAACTTCTTCTTCTGAACCTTTTTCCATCGCAACAGCAAAAGCGGACCACTAGTATCCATATTCGACAAACAACCCATAACTCTTCCAATTTTCTTTTGAGATCTACATTTAACCAGATCTCCCACAAATTCAACGCACATTTAATTAACATCCTCTCAAAAGAACATTTATAACCAATTCCTACCTCAATGCACACCTAATTCCCCCCAGATTCAACACAGATCAACCAATTTCCCGATAAAACATAATAATCCTAATTTTCATAAATCTGAACCAATGGAGATCGGGTCAGGCAATAATCGTCAGAGCTGCCCTGAACCACCGCGGCAAAATTTCGGTAATAGAGAATTGTTTAACGTACCTTCTGCAGTGCCTTGATAATAATTTAGATAAAAGTTATCAATATTTAGATACATATTACGAAATTTGCAATAGTGAATTAGAACATTCGACAATCGACAATTCAAATATTTCCTTGAATGCTTCAAAGGACCCATCAGGTGCATAGACGTGAACAAACATGGTCCGTCTTACCCTACATTAAGATTTCGTCCCCTTTTGATCAGCGAGATAAATTTTTAATTCATACAGCAGCCTCCTCGTCATACTTGAACCCTGAATTCGTAAACTCACAATGCCTCCAAGAAATAAGACCAATAGTTATCACCACCATCCTAAAACACCATATAAAAAACCATCTTATCTATTTTTCCAGAATTTAGTCATCCAGAAGAAATTAGTTTCTTAATTTTCAAATTCCGCGGATACTTTGATGATGTCCTAAGCCATTGGGAGACACAGTAGATCCGGGCAGCAAAGTTCTCTTCACAAAACATTCTTCTATACCACTACAATTTAAACCAAATCATATGTATGACAGATACACAATATTCCCACACTCTAAAATAATTGCCAAGTTGCCTGTAGTCGTCCGAAATGGAGACATTTGCGTTAAATAATAAATAACTCTAATAACATCTTGCGTTCACATTTCTGAAGGAATTTAATACTCTAATAACAGGTATAGCTTCATCAAAATCGTAAATTCAACAGGAATAATAATTGATCCGCACTAATCACATGAATTCGGAGGAAACAAACCTTGTCAATAATTTCTTCCGAGAATTTAACAATATATTCTACCGACAAGGGCAGATTTTAAGTTTTATAAATAAATGAAAGCACCGCATTTCGACGACGGATGATATACCCATTTATACTAAATCGTATAGATATCCGTTTGTTCATAAAGAGGAAGTTCGGAAGCAAACGAATAAAGTGCTTGAGCAAGGCATCATTCGGCCGAGCTATTCCCCTCGGAGTTCTCCTGTCTGGATCGTCCCGAAAAAAAAACGTCAGCGGTAAACAAAATCGAGGCTCGTCATAACGAGATAATCCATAGATTATCTCAAACTGAACGAGAAAACAGCGTTTGGTATCCCCTACCGAATATATAAGAAAACCTCGATAAATTAGGCAAGATTATGTGCTTTACAATTCTTGATCTTGCGATTGGCTTCCAACAAATCGTAAGGGACCCTCGAGACATTAAAAAGACGCCCCTTATCGCAGAAGGCATCCATTACAAGTATGTCGGGATGCCCTTTTGGGTTAAAAAATGCCCCGTCTACATTTTAACGCATCATGGACAATGTGCTTCAAGAATTACAGGTCAAGATGTGTCTAGTATATCAACACGACATTATTGTGCTCTCAGCCTCCATCTAAGAACATGGGGAAAATATGCGAAGTCTTCCATAAACTCCGTGAAGCAAACTCCAAGGTCCAACTAGACAAATCAGAATTCCTTCATAAGGAAATTGCTTTCCTGGGTTACATCGTAACTAAATCCGGAAAAGATCCGAGCAATTAAAGAGTTCCCTATCCCCAAAACTCAAAAGGAAATTAAAAGATTTTCGGTTTGTTATTATCGCAAATTTATTTGATTTTGCGAAATTAGCTGACTAACCACTCTACGAATGCTTAGAAAAGGATCGAAAGATAGTTAACGATCGCTACGTTAAAAGACCTATTGATCAACGAATATATTCTCCAATACCTGGATTTTGAAAAACCGTTCATCCTTACCATAGACGCCAGAAACTTCACTATTGGCGCGATATTATCACAAGATGTAATACTTACTTATTTATTACGCTAGTAGAACCCTGACAGATTTCGAGATAAATTACTCAACAATAGAAAAGGAACTTTTGGCCATCGTCTGAGCCACTAAATATTTCAAACAATATTTGTTTAGCAAATGTTTCAGTATTGTAACAGATTATAAACCATTAACATGGTTAGTGAATTTAAAGTACCCAAACTCCAAATTAGGGCGATGACAATTGAAACTTGAAGAGTACAATTGTGAGATTATTTATAAGAAGAGCAACCAAAACTCGCCAGATGCTCTTAGTTGAACAATAATCCCGGAAAACTCCAATTTTCATAAAGCTATAAAGCTGGGGTACTACAAAAGAACAAGATCCACCCACAAGAAATACTAACGCGACTACACATACACTTCATTACTGAAGATATGAACAACGGCATCTTCATCTCAGAACGTTCTCTCAACGAATTTGTTTTGTTAAGTAATAAAAGTAAAGTAAAGTAAAGTACTTTTTTAAAGTAATAAAAAACGCTTTAATTTATTAGAAGTCGTATTCTGCACATCGCTGAACCTTCCGCTTACCCATTTTCACAGAAGAAAATGTTCCTAAAATTCTCAAGAAATACCTGGCCCCCAATGAATTCCCTGCAATTTACGCAAACAACGATACTTTCAAAATCATTCAGAGCGTGTACTCTAAATATTTTCTCTAATAATAAAAGCCTAAAGCTAATAAGATGCACCGAAATTTTAATCGAAGTAAGCGATAGTGATAAAACAGATAAAATATCCATCACACTATAAATGAACCCCTCAGAGACCTAAAAAGACAGTACTATTTCCCTTCCTAAAAAATAAAATAGCTATAACCGTTAGTAACTGTGATACTTGCAATAAATTTAACAAGCACTGGAACAGCCAAGGATTTTTCCCCTAAAACTGGAAACTGCCAAAATAATTAAGGAATATAACAACTTAATACACATCATGAACCTACAAGACTACGGACGGATAATCGACTCAAAACAGAAGACGCTTAATAATTTTAAGGCTACAGACGATCTCATTAACTCCGTCGAAATAACAAAAGTTAAATTAAAGAATTTTGAAACACAATTTGAAACTCCTTCCAATAAAACGATTTAAAAGAGGACTAGTAAACGGACTTGGAACTATAATTATATTTATCACTGGAAATATGCACGGGAACGATACAATCCAAATTATAACCAACAATCATTTCTAAACAATAAAATGTTCGAAAGATTCGAGGACATAAATCTTATTAATACACAAGAATTTATAACGAAAAATTTGAGATACAGTCAAGACTTCGTTAATAACCAAATAAGAAAGAGTACAACATTATCCAATACATCCAAACATTAAGCCAAATGAATTGTAATATTGATATTTTACGCAATCATTTCTCAAACAAAATTTAATACAATCTCGAAGCAGATATTGAGTCATAAGAAACTATTAGAAATCCATAGCATGTTTAAAAACCAGTCGATAATATTTTATGTAGAAGAAAATTTATATAAACTTTTAGGCTTACGAGTACAAGCATATTTTAATGGCTTTAACATTATTTTCAATATCCAAATCTCCATTATTCAGATCGTAAATTATACCCCACAGTACAGCTATTCCAATAGAAAAAGCCAAGATAATAATTGTAAAACTTACATAATCCTGAACCCACACAATGTTAATTTTTTTGATGGGATATGTCCGGAAATAGAACAAACGTTCTATTGCATCAAATTATCATACGAGGAAGACATGATATATTTCCGGTGGATCTCAAATCTGAACCATAATTTACCAGCAAAGTGTGATCTCAGCGAAGGGGATGAAACATCAGAAATATACCAACCATCCTCTCATCAGAAAAATAAATTTCACTATAACTCAACAAAATTTCATTTCCCAGAAAATGTAAAATTCAAACTTCGAAAATAGAAAACTTATCCAGCCTCTCCCAGACTACACAATGCAAAAGGATTTTTTGATAATTTTTAGCCTGATACTGGCCCTTGGAATCACAATAGCCATAGCAATAATCTACCTGATATGCAGACTTCACAAATCGGTTATTAGTAACATGACTTTTTCTCCTCCATCAGAACCTAGGAAATTCCAGTTCCTGCTTCCGTCGCTTCTCTCTAACGGCGGTGAAGTTATATCTCCAAGTACATTAACCGTACTAACTTAGGAACCCAAGTACAAACCCTAATTCCCTACGTCAGCATATTGCACCCTCAATTCCCAATCTTCCAGACTTAGCATTTGCACTTGTTTTGCCTTCCGTTCCCAATCAATCCTATAGATTACCTCCGCTCCCAAGCAGCCCGATCAATTACCTAGAAATAAGTCATCATTAAGAACTAATAAAAGATTGTAAAGTTAGAATAGGAGTTCAGTCTAAAATTTGTATCAGAGTCTGTTTTATTGACTCTCACTCAATTTTTTTTTTTTTTTTGCGTCCTTTCAATTGAAATTTATAACTCACGTAGTCTGATAACAGCCTTAGTGTAGAAAAATGGTGCGGGCAGTAGGCATAAGGTAACTGTTTAGCTGGAAGATATTTTACGTACCAATGTTCTTTGCCCCTATTTAAGAAGCAAATACATAGGCCCCGGGTATGGAATGAGCTTCTGGCATATGATTCCAAATACCTCGTGTGAAGCATTAGAACGCACATGAAGACAACGCAACCAAAATTCCAAAATTTGATCTAAATCGGAAATAATCGCACATAATATAAGCAATTAATACTGATGACGTTATCCTCACCTTAAAAGCAGTTAAATCCACGATGGCTTGTCATGAGATACATTGTTGGAATATAATATAAAATGTTCGCAGGCTAAATGTAATAACTCTCTTTTCCACACTTTTTCGAAATTATGTCCAGAATTTTTTAACAATTTTATCTTTTGAATTTAAAAAAAAAAATGTTTTTTTTTAAACAACATGTTTATGAAAATACTAAACTAAATCATTATTAGAATCAAAAGACTACAAAATTAACAATATACTTCCAAACTCTATTTATGCAAATATGTTTATCAGTTTTTTCCAATTTCCAAAAAATCCTTATGCAAATACAATTCGCTATAACATTTAGATAGACGTTTGCATTAATTTTCGCTTAATCGTGTGCTCACCGAACTTGCTCTCATTTTATTCGTATTCTGTCCTACATTTTTATTGCGAGGAGTTGTGAATTGCTTTAATACCACGTGAATAACCTCTTAAAGATCAATATTCTGTACTCTGAATTCTAAATGGTCAAGCATACATATTTTGTGAAATAAAATTACTATATGCTTTTATTCATTCAAATATTTGTGTAAATTTTTCTTTGCCATTCGGTGGTTGGCTAAGAGCTTGATTCTTTCGAAAACATTTTCCAGTATTTGAATGGAAATTTCTCAGTTCTACCTTAAAACCTTCGCTGTTAACCCTTAACTACTGATAAAAGTATGATAATCAAATGTGGTTCATTTCTACTTCTATACATCCCTCTTTTCACTGCTCCCTTCATCACATCTCAAAATATCAATACTAAATTGTGCGAATTATCCAATTTTTTTGTCTTCTTCTATTGCTTTTACAGTTAGATTCTGAGCTTCGCTCTGCCACTAATGATTGGATAATAGTTTCGAGTTTGATTTCTTTTTCTTTTTTGTTTTTATTAATCACCTAAAGCGCTCACCTCTATAATATTACCCCTTAAAATACATATATCCATTTTTATCGTAAAAGTTTCCCTTTATTGCTTTTAGTTTTCGCACATGATTTATCAATATACAGTATATACAACATTTATATTTATTTCCCCTATTGAACGCATTTTTATGACGAGTTAAAAAAATATAGATGTATGGTGATGTTTTATTTCAATGTTAATATGGTAATGAACTAAATAATAAAATATTGAGACAGAATTGGAAACATTTATCCGTTTTACTCATAAGTACATTGTTCTCATCTGGGACCAGCAATCACAATCGGGAATGGAATGCAATAGAGAATTAATACAATGCTACCAGTAGATAACAAAGTGTCTGCTAAATATTATATAATAATATCAAAATAGTAACTCAAAAATATACGGTAGAACAAAAATGAGACCGTAGGTTAAGAAGGTGGGTAATTGATGTGCAGAGCATTCGTGAGGAATAATTTGACCATGTGAAAACTTTTCGTCGTATCCTAGTAATAGGTTCAGCATGTCCGTAGAGGAGAACGTGCCTTACCCTACCCCTATAGATGTAGAGAATTATTGTTGCTACTTATAGGGGTTGGAAATCGAAGTAGGAGCAGGAGTTAGCTTAAGAGGGGGCTTACTACACAAATCAAGTAATCTAGTTTCAACCAAAATCTTGTCCATAGTAATTTGATAAAATTAACCCCGAACCGAACGGGTTCTTAACCGGGAAAGGGATCTCCCGCCAAAATTTTTGTTTTGCTGGCAGGGGGAGATCAGCGATAGCCAGGAGGGGGGTCCAACGAGACCTGGGGCCCACCCTATAACGTGGGCCGATTGCAGGCGGAACCGCGTTTCCTTCCGCGCTTCCTAAAAGCGTCTGTATTAAATTTTACGATAGAAAATTTATTGTAGAATTCAAAGAATTCGACCGTGACTTTGGTAAAATGAACTTTATCAAATAAAAAGCATTTCAATTTAAAATTTTTCGAAAACATACAGTACAGAGTACAATTACTTTACTCAGAGTATCACTTACTTTCTTTCCAAGTTCTACCGGCCATGCCTTCCGGCACGAAATATTTTTCTTTTTACAGTCATATCCGCTTCTTCGCACTTTCTCAACTTTCCCATGAACTTTTTAGTTCTGTAAATAAAGTGTATTTAACTATGTTTTATAACATAGTGCAGCAAAATTTGTTTCTTTTCATTTATTTGTTTGCTTCCCAATATTTCAAAAATAGCATGGGCGAATATCCTTATTTAATCTGATAATGAAACTTTCAGATGTTGGCAATGTATTTGAAATAAGCGAAACTACAGCACATTTTTGCAAATTTTAGAACAAAATTCAACAATATTTTTTCCTCTCATGTTCAACCTTAAATAGGAAATGTCTATTAGAATTTAATGTTTCCCAAAGCCAGGAATTCAAAAAATTTCAGCATAGATCTAAATTTTGATCTGGCTATCATTTCTCAGTCTAAAGTTATGACATAATTTTACATATACATATTTACATAGTACAAAGTTTTATGAAATTTAAAGCAATTTTAATATATAACCGTCCAGTGTACCAAAACATTGTCTCGACATCTTAGAAATAAGTAAATTAACCAAAGTATTGCTATGCACAAATGTTCACCCACTCGAGAGGAACTTTTTCTTCGTATGTTTTTTAAAGCAGTAAGTTAAGAATAAAAACAATCGTTAACCCTCTGCACTCCAACGACTTTTACTTTTATGCCTATGGAAAGGGAAGTAAAAATAGTGTTCAGAACTAAAATAAAATGCGTATGTTTTGATTTTTATGGATAGAAACAGTATGGAATATAGAAGTCAACCGCTTTATATGCTTTTAGAGATTTAAAAAAAAGTTCACGTCGATATGTGTGTGGATATATTTAAAGCGCAGTTAATTTGTTTTACGTTTCCATAGAAATTACGGACACAAAAATTATTTTTTAAAGGTGTACCCGTTGGGAAGAAGAACTGACCAAACTTCAAAATCTTCTTTCTGTAAATACACAGAAAATTTACTTTTTTGTGAAACACTACACCATTGATGAGCTTAAGTGGCATATAACATATGCCTTAAAATTGTTCTTTTTGTGTTGAGTTTTTAACCACATATTTTTCCAGAGGTTTTTTCTAAATCTAAAAAAAAATTAAGAAATCGGTCCAGATCTGTTTTACGCCCGTGATTATATTGGTTCGAACACTGTGCAGAGTTGACCAGAAAAGATATAGGAACGGAGATACAGTCAAAATACTGGTTTTTGTTCTTATGGAAGCATAAAAAAGCAAATGTTTTCTCACTATTCGTTAGCATTTGCAAGACCTTCCACAATAAGTGCGAAATAAATATGCTCTAGTAATTTCCTTCATATTTTTCCCTTTAAGAAAAATTGTACACCATTTATACAATTTTAGGACTAGTTTAGGTTCGGACGTTCCTTTTGATGACGATGTTATAAAAACACTATTTTTCGGTTTAGTTATTAGATTTATAAAATTAATTACTTACGGAGGCAAAAAGCCAAGTTGGCTCACTTTTATTGCGAAATCTCTTTAGAGCTTCGATATTGTCTGCTCTACACTAAAAGGAGAATTTCTTTATTTCAGCGAATTTTTAACAAAGCAGTTAAAACGTACAATGGCCAACTGTAAATTATCACCTCCAAGTTCTAATTTGATCTTTTTCAAGCTTCCCACCATACCGACACAAGGTCCGCACCACCCAGTATAAACATCCATAACTATAGGGAAATTGTTAAAAACATACTTCCATAGAATAAGAAAATTTACCTAGAAGCCCATCTCGCTGAAGAAATTTTTCAAATTCTTCATCTGTAGTTATATCCGCCTGAAGTTGCTGTGCTCCTCCTTTTTTAGCCATTAAGTCTTTCACCAAAAAAGATTTTAAAAATTTTTAAGAAATAGATTACACAAGAAAATTTCGAAACATTGATCAAACGTGATTTGTCGTTGCCCGGCTAATTTGTCAGAAATGCGCATTGACGTCCTAACATAATTTTGTTTGTTGACAGGTGTTTTTTTTTACTTAAGTTTATGCTCATTGGAAGGGTTATACTGAAATATAATAGATATAGAACTAGGAAATTTTAAAAAAATATTGAAAAAGATAAAACACTATCTGTGGGATTGAACTTATTGGCTCGAATACCAAATCCAACAATGGAACAATGGAATTCTAACCGCGGTAAATTCGAAGCCAGACAAGTCGCGATAAACCATTCCTAAAGTCTTAATTTCAGTTTCTTACGATCGCTATACTTCTGACATTGCAGAACATAGGTGAGCTTCGGTGGCAAACTTATCAATAATTGAGAAGAGCTGAGCGACAAGTGCAGATTAGATAAGTAACGTCATTTAGGAATAATTTGTTTCACTAATCACGAGCTTAAGCTTTTCATTTATAAATATACGCCTTTAGGTGTAATGCAAAGATATATTTTAATTGATTTCCACCATTTTCCACATAACAAAGAATTTCGATTTGGTATTGTTTTAAGGCATAACAGCTACTTCCTATAAAATCAATTGCTTTTATATTGTGATGTCATAGAACACAATGTGTAAGGGCTACTTTCTGTGATTTGCGTGAGGCTCTGCAGTGTTGCGCAAAATTGTACCAAAACAACTTTCTTAGGGGTGAGCGTAATTCTTGAGAGCGAAAGCAAACTGCCTGCAATCGATGCGATTGAGGGTAACAGATTTAGTCTTCGTGTTGAAATTTCATTTAGAAAAATGAAACCTCTTTCTATGATAATGTGTAACGCGTACAAATTCATGGCCACGACACGGGGTAAAATGAGCGGGACTAATTTTTTTTCCCTTCATTAAAATCAAGACATACGTTATTTATTTGTTGTATTTATAAACTTTGCTCTCGTACATTGGATTAATATAAATTTTAAATTACAAAACTACGACATTTAAGAATCCTTAGTTATATGGCCAAAGAATCTATGATTCTATATGACACACATTTTATATGAAACACATTTTAAATCTATTTAAATTGTAGTAGAAATTTTTAACGCGTTTTCTCAAAATGGAGTTTTTAACAGCGGCAACCAGTCTACCTAAAAGATGTATCGACCGATGTGTCTTAAGTTTCACAATGTTATTGCTTATAAAAATTGGAAAATACCGATATTTGAACGTAAGCCATTTTGCCAAAAATGAAGAAATTGGTTACATCAATTACTTTTTTTTTCCACATATTTTAGAAGTATTATTATAACCAGTTAGCAGTTTATCGGGTAACAGCAGAACTTGTATATAAAAAGTGCTTATATGGCAATGATTGGTGTACATAAAAAATGTTTATTTATATGTATATAAATTTTAACAGCTTAAAGTTAGATTGGCTGTTTTCCTGCTGCATTAATGAATTATTTTAAATATTAAAAATCTGAACAAATAAGTTAATTATTTTTTATAAGTGACTGGATGGTCTCTAATCTGAACACAAAAGCAGACTTATACACTGGCAAGTGGATGTTGAGAAGTATTTCGGCTTGGCACTTACAGCAAATAACAAAACAAACCTAAATTGTGTTTTATGCTGCACGCCAGTTTGAAAATATTAGTTTCGAGAAAAACGCAAAAGAAAAACAGTACATCAGCGTGTTATAATCAAAGATTTTCTTATATTATCTTTAACACGAGACTCTTTAACCACACATTGGTCCTTTCATAGAAGCCTTGTGTATAGAGTATAATAGTGATGACCAAACGGTTTCCTAATTGCCCACCTATTACCTAGTCATTAATATGACTACTTTTAATTTTTGTTAGATTGACACTATAAGACGAGCTGCCAAAGAGATTGGATAACGGTAAAAATGAAAACAGTTAAAAGCAACAGTATTGAAGTTGATATTGAAGTGGAATGATTAAAACTTAAAAAAAAATTTTAAAAGCATCGTGCTTTAAAATTAAAGCATAATCTTTAACTCTCCATCCAGAGTGCTCGTCCTCTTCTTTTTGACCGGGACGAGGCGGGTTTAAGGAGCAAAGACACGCAATTGCAATCGCGTAGCTAAGCGCAAGGTTAAAAAATCCCGAGATTCAAAAACACTCCCCACCAGCATAAAAATTAAATTGTACGAGTAGCTAATGATAAAATGGAAATCACGATGATACTACAAGGTTTCTTAATGATACAACCAAATGGATGAACTCCCCCGACTTATCTCTGCAACAGCTACGGTACAGAGGAAGTATGTATAGCTGAACATCAAAGCGAAATATCCATGGACGGTGGTGAGGAGGAGACTTTCTGGCGACCGGTTGTTAGGCCCACTGCATGCAGAAGATGCAGGGGAGCACCCAACTGGGGTGTGACATTTTTAAAATCTGAAACATTAAGGTCACCCATTAACTGCGGGCAAGAGGGACACCCCTCCAACTATAGGAGATGACAAAATTTAAGAGCGCTAGGGTGGGAGGATTCTCTTCGCAGTCCAATCCCCTCGGAATGTGGAAGCACTCGGATTATAATCAAACACTTTAAAGGCCTGAGTTTCAGGGATGCCCTGGTAATTGGTCTACCTGGCACCCAACCACACCCCCCCACCCTACCCTCTTTGCTTTTTACGGAAGAGGTGATATGAGGATGTTCATGGATCTGTCGATGGATCTATTTGGGGTAGCGTTCCCCAAGCTCTGGAGCAAGATTTTGGACTTTCTCATAGCTCTCAGATGGCTGGGCAGTCTAATGGAAAAAAGGTAAAGCCTACATTCTTTTTCACAGAGCTTTGCTATGACTAGTAAATATATTAAACTCCTCGAATTGAACTCTCAGTAGTTAATTACTAATCATAGAAGGGGAGCTCTATAGTACGCTTTGCCCGCATGCACATGACTTCGCTCTCATCTCCTAGACGAAGTTTTCAGATAAATATAAAGTTTCCTTCTTAGGTTATGTGGTACTGCGCAAAGACTCGGAGCAGGGGTTGCCCTGATCATTAGGGAAGAGATCGATTTCGTACGAATTGTATTGACAGTTCGGGAAATCCTATTAATTTTGCTGAAGGTTAACACGATAGTGAACGGCAACTCAATAAGTGTGCTGATCAGGAGCATCCACATTCCTTCGGGGTGCAACGGCAAAACCTTAGAAGGACGTCATCAGAGAGAAGGAAGGAAGGCACGATTACAGTATAATTAGTGGAGACTGGAAGATGGCAGACATGGCAGCCAGGAATATTCAACGGCCAACACAACAGGCAATAGACACCACTCCTGAATGGATGAAAATGGACAATCATCCGATTTAAGGGTAATTTCCCTCAGGACGCCTACATTCCCCCGAGCTGCTCTATTGTAGATTTCTTTCTGGCCTCCGATCGCCTCCTGAGCGGTTTCCTTAACCTAAATATTACACCGTGGAATTATATCAGGATTATTATAGAGTTGTGCTGAGAGCGGAATAGAAAATTGAAATATATTTTTCACAGGAACTTAAATAGAACATCCCAACCCTATATAATACTTTCGATCCAAATTAACTACATAAGAAAAATATACAGGACAGACTGCAGAATTCAGCCTGATCCTAAAGCCTTCAAAGAAAATTTTAACAAATACGACACCCGACATCTCGTTAAATCGCAAGCGCGTTTAGAAAAATTTCGGGGGTCAAGTTTCTTGAATTATCAAAGACAGAAAATTGTGAATACGAAGGAGATGAGGATCAATTTCCTTCAATTTTATCGTCACCTAGGACTTTGCCAGATGTGTCTTGGATAGACAGAGTTAATTAGAGAACTGTGTGTCCAAGAAATTTTCCTGTAGATTATAGAAGACTTGATTACGCTGAAGATAACGCATTGGTGTATGTTGCTGGATATTTATATAAAAAATATGCATTGGCATTTATGCCCAAATCAAAATACCGAAAAAATGTGCAATTACCCTTATTTAGAATTTAAACAATATGAAAATTCCCGTCTGACAATTCCTCCAAAAAATTCATAGAATATATTAAACAATTAGAAGATTGTCTTAATTCATATCTAAAATAATCTTTTTATAGGAGATATTTCGATTCTTTTATATATGAAGAACTTTCAAATCTAAAAGAATAAAAATGCTGTTCGCAATTCAGTAACAGAAATCTTCTACGGCCCTTTGTCAGGATAACAATATTTTATAAATTGAAATTTATTAACCAAGTATTAATAACAAAACGATGTCAATATATCGTATCGTCGTTCTGTATGTTTTTCTGTTTAGATAGCTATAAGATTTGTCTGTTTGTTTTTCTGTCTGCTTGTCCGGTAGAATTTAGTATAGCTTTGGTTTGTCGATCCGTTTGTGTATTAGTTAGTTAGTAGTCTATTTGTATCTATTTATTTTATTTTAGTGTCTGTCTGTCGGTCCATTTGCATAAAAATTTTTGATTAGCAACTATTTGTCGGTCTATTTGTTTCGAAAAATTTTGTTTTGTATGTGTGTGTGGATTGTCGACAAATTTAATTTGCTTAATCTGTTAGAATAGCTTAGCTCATAAGAAAACTAAATATACCGCAGTAGACTTAATTTAGTTTATTTATCTGTTAAATTTATAGTATTCTAATCTGGAAATACTTTAATTTAGGTTTAGTTTGTCTCCCGGTTTTTCTACTGTAGTTTTCATTAGTTTATTTGTTTGCCAAAATTTAGTTTAGTTCAATCAGCCCATTAGTCTTAATTAAGTAGTATTGGCTTCCGTTTGTCGGTCCGCATATTTGTAAAAATTTAGGTAGGTTCTTACAGTTGGATTGTGGGTAAATACTTAACTAGGGTTTGATTTAGCTTTGTTATCCATTGGTCTAAGTTAATAGCAGCTTCTGTTTATGATTTATAACCAAAGATGTAGCTTAGCTTCTGTTTGTCGGTCTTTTTGTTTCTGAAATTTTATTATAATTTGGGCATTTCACACCCACCTCATTAAGTACACTAAAATCATATTTGAATTTAATTTTTCAATATACTATAATAAACATTTTCTAAAGTTTGTATCCTCGAAAGTTTGGAGTTTACAGTTTGCGGTATCGTGGCAATGGGGCGTATAACACATTTTCATTATAAGATAGATATTTATACTTCGCTACAATGTGTAAACTAAGAGTACAGCGTACTATTGAATAAAAATAAGGCATTTTATTTTCCAAGAATTTTTATTACGATTCCTGGATCAGGATCACAAAACACACTAGAAGGAAATACAGCAAAGGAGACCAAATTTCTTGCAAGCGCATCTCAAGCAAATATTTCGCCTTAGCCAATTTTCCATCAATGCGATCTAGCAAAATATGTAAACAAATTGCTGTTAAAAATTGTAAGCAAACCACTGCATTGAAGGTACACATGCTACCGCCTTTTAACGTCCCCAAATTTTAGGGTAAAAGCTTTTGGAGAGTATACCCGAAGTATGAATAAGGAGTGAGAACTTACCGTTATCGGTGTGCGTAAGAATTTTGTTCATGGCCAGTGTAAAAGCCAGAAGTAAAAATGGTCGATGCGCGAAAAAGAAAGGTATACATAGCAAAAGCTCTTCCCCTAAAATTGGGGGACGTTAAAAGGTGATAGCATGTGTTTCTCCCAAGTGGTGATTTGTTTACAACTTTTGACAGTAATTTTATTACATATTTTGCAAAATCACATTTATGGAATGTTGGCTTAGGCAAAATATCTGCCTAGAATGCTCTAATAATGAGAAAATATTTATTGTAAATTTGTTAATTACAATAAATCGAAGAAATAAAACTCAAATATGACAAAAATGCGCTCACGGGGTCTGTGGGGAGTATTCAAACTCATTAAAATTTTTGAGACTGTTTATGCTTTTATTAATTTTTAAAACAATCCTAAACGATATTGCATTAAAATGCATTAATGTTTTCATATTTGAATTTAACGGCTGGCAGGTGCTACATGTGTGTTATTCTTCGTTATTCCGTTCCTTAATCTTCATTGGCTGCTTGCAAAGAACTACACCATATTGGAGAATGTGTTGGTAAAAACTACAGCATAGTTGAGAATGTGTTGCGAAATCTTTGATAACATGCACCTCGGACATTCGTAGTTGAGATGTTTGATTGAAGTCAGCTGATTGCTAACAATATTTGTACTCTTCACACTTGCCTTTAAATGCATTTGAAAAATTTCTCTCTCTCTCTCGAACCACGCGCGTTTGGAAGCAAGAGCTTTTGGATTCTTGAAAGCTCTACCAATCCAATCGTAAAATGGTAAAATCGTAAATGGTTTTTACACCGTCCGTGAATAAAATTCTTTCGCACACCGGTTTAAGTTTTATAACGGAAAACTCTCGTCTTTAAGGAGTGTCGTTTCTTCATATTACTCTTTTGCATAAGCCCAGGAAAAGTACTCTGGATATTGCTAAAAATTAAATGAGTATTATTAAAATTATATCTGCTTTTTTAAATTCTGAACATATGTACTTAATATTTACATAAATATTTTTTGCATTCTGTCGATATTGTTATCTTTTATAAACTCTCAAACTTGACTAATTCTGATGTTTTATAAAAAGTCACCTTTTTCGATTACTCTTTCTAATATTACCCATGCTGCGATTTTTAGACCAAACAACACATGACGGATAGAATTCACATTCGCTTAAAGCGCTATAATGTTTAGGTATATTCGATGAAAGAGAATATGCGGACTTCTTGGGCATAGAAATCTTGAATTATGGAGTTGTTCCTAAACTGAATAGATTGCTATACCTTAACACACATTGTCCAGAAAAATTTAGGCATAGATTCACAATCCCCTTGACAACTGGCAGACAATTCACCGCCTTCACATTTTAGAGCTTTAAGTTATATGTATGTAATTCCTCGTTCACCGGAAGATGTCTCTCTACAGCAGGTTTTCACCCTCTAAGTGCACATGATCCGATATGGTGTGCCTGAAAAGTATTTGTGTATCAGTTTTGCTTGGGTATAATTTTTCGTGCTGTTGTACTTTATGAAATCTGTGCTGTTCGAAATCACACATGAACTTCTACTAACACAGAGCTTAAAGTAGTTTATGGTGTGGGCTTCGTCCTGCTTTACGTTCCTTGCGTAAAATCGATTTATTTACCAGAATCCAATCGGTGGTGCCTGGGTGTTAACTACGTTCGCTCGACGCGAGGAATAGTAGGGGAGCTGTTGGCTTGTGTAGGTTAGATTTTCTTGTTAACGAGAAAGAAGAGAAAGAAGAGAAAGAAGAGAATTTTTCCGAAGAGATGATTCGGATTCGGTTATAGGCATTTTTAATAATGGCGTGGTAGGACCAGAAAAAGGACAACTTTGTTAAATCGGTTCGAGTAGTGGAACACTTGGAAATGATCCCTTAAATCAAATTTCACTTTAAATATTCTACGAGATAAGTTAATCGTAAAAATTCTTATAGGTATTAACCAGAATACACTTCGTATATCACGAAGGAAGTTTGTAATGTGTTTGCTTAGAAGAATAAAACGTATTTGTTCGTCATACGAATCGAAAATTTTAAAATTTTTTACCCTGTTAGTTACGACATTCAGCTTGGTAATTTGAAGTGAGATGTTCCCTGCATGTGGGATCGTAAGGGGTTAAAACTTATCTTAACTCTCGATAATAAAAGTCTATAATATAGCTGACATAGATTTAAATTAAATACTTATTTCTATATTCCATAATTTATGTACGATTATATACTAGTAGCGTTGAAAATATTTATCTAAATGAGCATAGACCATATGCATAAAACAAGGGGTTTATACAAATCAGTTGTAATTTCCTTTTAAGGGACAAGGATAAAAAGGCAATTTTTTAAAAGTAAGTACATTTATTTAACTGTATAATTTTAATCTATAGTTCCTGTACTATATTCACTGAATATGTCAAGCCAATTCACGTGTTTAGTTAATGAGTTATAACCTGTAACGCCAATTGCTTAAACAAACCGCCCAGGGGAAACTGAGTGTACTTTCCTCGAAATTGCTTTTGTTTATGGTAATTTTTTTCCCGTCAACTAGTAAACCATTTAAGATCAAGCTTATTGGGTAATTTTTTTACAGAATTATTTAATTCTTATCGAAGTATTTTAAACATAATAGTCTTTTAAATAAATACACCTTTTTTACGATAAGTCAATTTTTAAAATGGGTTATGTCAGAGACTTCCCTTTTTTATGATCTTAAAAAAAATCTTAGTACATGTTTATTACAATATAAATGTTTTACGTTTGTGTTTAAGTGGACTGGTCTTTAGATCTTAGGTAAATATTGAAATTTTGATTTAGTTTTATTGTCAGGATTTGGTTTTAGCTTTTTCTACTTTTGGATATTCAGAAGTTTGAAATTAGCTCTAGGAACCTTTCTTTAATTTTAATATGTATTATTTCAATTAATTCCTTCACTTCCTAGCCTATAAAGATTTATATTTAGTTTCTTACTTGAAATATGCAATATATTTCCCTTTTAAAAAACTGTGTTTCGAGACTCCTCTTATTAAAGGACACTTAAATACACTTAATCATTAGTGATTTTTTAATATCCGCATTTTTCACAGTACATTTTTGAAAATTTCCGTTGGCCTTTGATGGAGAGGATTGTCATTTGAAAGGGCATTGGATCGGCGAAATGATAAAAATGACGTTGATTAAATTGAGAAGGAACCTTTATAAATCGCTGCAAGATTGCGAACCAATTTTTCTCAGCTTCCTGCACATAAAATTTTCTTTGGCCATAAAATGTTTTCCTATCTTTTGTAATTTTGATTAATATTATAATGACTTCATAAACAAAAAATCTGAGAATATTCTAAGGGTTGCGCATATATAAAATGATATGATATATATTATACTGAAGTATAGGCAATGTTAAAAAATACTGAACGACTTTTATACTTGCAACATAATTTCTCTTTTATATAAATACATATACATATGTATGTATAGAATTAGTGTATTTTGGAAAAGTTTTTTGTGGAGTTTTTCAAATTAAAAAAAACATTTATTCAAAGGCATTCCATCGTATGTGCTGTTTGAACTGTTGCTAAATCTAATGTAATATGTATGTAAGAGCTATAGATTACTAACATTTTCGCACAAAAGTGGCTACGGTATTATTTTCGTATTTTAATATAATATATTATCTTTAGACAGTCTATAGTAATTACAAGAATTTCTACAAACGAAGCCGGAAAGGTGTTATTTACACATTAAAGATAACTTTCGTGTACATTAAGCCTAGTGTCATTATTTAATAAGTTATTAAGATATTTATTAAGTTATTACCTTCACGTTAAATTATACTCATTTTGTACTTCGAATTGCTCCATTGTTCTTTTTCTAAGTTGCTACAAGTTGGATAATAAGGACAAAACAGATATATTTTATTAATAAATATGATATCCTTGAACATCCCTGCGTGTGGTTATTTTTCGAAAGTAACCTAAACAAAAGAAAGAACCTAAGGTTTCCTACGATTCGTGGAACGGAATACACAAAGGGAATGGAGACTTTCTCGTAAGACTACCCTTCTCCAACCACTAGGGCGTTGAAGAGCATCTGGTTATATGGCTGTGTGCGAACCCTACGGATGGCTGTGTGACGATATACTATGGCAAAGTGAGTATGCTGTTAGAAGTGCACCCCACGGCCTAACATAGTATGATTCAGTCGTCGCCCGTCATATTACCAGACACTGATTCGCCCGTTCTCAAGAAGTTTTCCGCAGTTCACCAATGGGACAATTTTCCCGTGTTGTTTGAGGCCACTGGGTACAGAATGGATCTTACTTGAACGATTTTTTGCTTAGAAGCTGTGATAAAAATATACTTTGTGCGTAGAAAAGTTCACTTCGCTTTTTTAAATGTTATATTATGAAATTTACCTTCGGTTTCGCGTTTCCTTAAGGCAAATTCAAATGTAATGGAGGAAAATGGTAAAAAGGAAGAATACGAACTGGAATCGCTATCGCCTTTCTACACTCGTTGAGTGACTCTTCGAAAGCTCTGTTTGCCAATATGGAGGCACCACCAGTGGCATATTAGAAAGTCTAAGGATGGGAATTGAGAATTTGCATCTCAACGCATTTTTTTCCCGTTGGTTTCAAGTAATGATAGTGGAACGCGACTTCTCGACGAAATTAATTGTATAGCCGTGGAAATTATGTGAAAAATCGGGCAGATGTCGCTAGGATCGAATAAAAGTTACCCGCGCGCCATTGTTTCTAGAAACCTAAGAATTGTGTAATTAACAATACATTGCTTGAATTAATTTTACGTGTTCAAAATGGGTAGTTGCGGTTATTGGAATTTTTTTTGTAGACAATCAAAGTGCACTAGCAAATGATAGTTCAAGCGGAGGCATAATGTAATCAGCATAATATAATAATTAATACTGGATTTGCGCTTCTTTTGCTCCTTTTTGACTGACTGTCACCGGGGGGCCTCTTTGACAAAAGACGCGGGAGATTTATCCACTTAACTTAATTTTGCCGCTGCCACTAGAGCGAGAAGGATACATGTCGCTCTTTCGCGTAGAAAGTGGTGGTGTTTTGTTGTAACGATTTACTGTCGCCGTGTTTCGGCAGTGTAGTGTGTACAGGGCAAAAACCAGCTTCCTTCCCACTTGCTTGCTCCTCCGGCGCGTTGAGATGCTTGTGAGTACCACGGTGTTCGTGCAGTTTGAGTGAATAATGCTGGAGTAAGCGTAAAATTCAATATAAACTGAGAAAATGCAAAAAGTCATCAACCCCTAAAAGCCGGAATTTAATTGATTACTATTTAGGTAAGTTCTCGCAAAGAAATTCGCCGTAGCAAGTTAGATGGTAAAAATGTGATTAAAAGTTTTTCGGAGCCCAGATGTAGTTCGAGAATAAGCTGGGTCAGCGGTGCTCTAGTCAAGAAGAGAGGGGAACACAATGAACCCTTTGTGGGTTGCCCTGCACTAGAGAGGATGTTTTCCCATTTTTGTAGTGCATGTGCATGTTTTATGCCTCTTGCTAGGTTAGGTGAGAATTATTTATCAATTAGAGCAGCGGAACAAGATGTCCTCCAATGTCTCAAGAAAATTTTCTTCCTTTTGGGGCATGAGAAGATGGCTAGAACTTGTATAATTTCAAATGTATTGTCGTCTTGTTTGGGCCAACACTACCTTTGTCATCATAGTTCTATAATACTAAATTTAATTATGTGCTTAAATAAGGTGGTAAATCTTTTTTTCCTACATTGTCTGATAGAATTCTTTTATGAGGGAATAGTTCGTGTAGGTGTGCAGTAATACATGTCTATCGATTCTATAGTACATTTTAATTAATATACTGTATAAATTTTTTTCTTCGGCTTAGTTAGTTGATTATTCGTTTCACATATGCGTTTCTTTTAATTGTAGTTGAATGCAAAATTATATACGCGTGTAATTAAAACATGATGGGGTGAACTTTGAGTCCTGTGATTTTAACCCTTTTGAATCCCCAAATTAAAGTTATACGTTTCTCCTGACCGTGTTGGCTTGGTACGGTTTTGCCATAGATCACGAGCTACCAATGAAACATGACGGAGTAGCAAATACTCCAGCGAAAATTGAACAAAGCACTTCAAAGACCCCTGATCACAGTAGGCTGAACAGCAATATACAGGTAATACCTACAACACGGTATCCTGCAATACTGTTTCGCTCTTAAAGGATAACAAAATTGTGGAAACTCTCGTATAACATGGCAACCTATAACACGGTTTCATTATAACACTAATGAAATTGCGAAAACTCGTATAATATTGTACATCTATTATTTAACACATACGTATATACTTAGAAATCTAAATTACACACTGTAATGTACAACAATCTTGTGTAGCCAAAAACAGATTTTTTAAAGAATGCAGAAGAAGGATTCATTCAAACGAAAAAACGTTTACATTTGTTTGTACCGGGCAATGACGACGGATAAATGTTGGAATGAAAAGTTCTGTGATGTACATATGTTAATTATTCTTTAATAAAAATGAAGTTGCTTGAATTGATTTAAAAAAAATTACTTGCTTTTAATAATTTTCGGAGCCTCTAACACCCCTTTCTGTATTTGCTCTGAGTCACATATAACATGGTAACAAGGTTTTACACAACGGCATTTTCTCTTGAAAATGGTTCGGAAACCTATCCATTCCATTCTACTCCCATGATTGCGAGTAATATAATGGAAATTTTGGCAAACATTTGGAAAAGTTTTGAAAAAGGAATTAGTCGATTTGCTGAATGGCTTATATATTTACAAGACTTAGATTATACTACGCAACACTAAAATAATTCCCTAGTAAACAAAAAAAAAAGAAAAGTTACATTTCGATATAAAGTAGTATTTTGTTTCTTTTACTTTTCGCTAAACTCTTTTAAGGTAGTTGCAAAAATATCTCTTGGTTGTATACAAAAATCATCAAACAAAATATTTAGGTGATAAATCTACAAAATGCCGCCCTTTGTGCTAATTTTCCTAACTTATTTTATTTCACTCACTCCTAAAAGTGAAAGAGCTAATTCCCCCTGTAAGACTAAGACTGTAAATAAAAATCAGGACAAATTGCGGGTGTATTGTTTAAAATGTTATAATTATTTAAGGAGTTGATACAATGGTACTATAAAAAAGTAGCTTTTTGATGTACCAATGCAGTGGCATGAACCCAAGAACCCCGGCTGCTACGGCTGCTATTTTTATTCAACAAAAGTGAAAGGTTTTTTTCTAAAAAATCAAAGCCAACAGATCTGCCTTGGTGTTTTCAGAAGTACATTTCGAGGGCTGGCTACAAGTGGAAAGCCAATCACTCAAAAAAATATGTTTTTCGGTGAAAAATAAACTTTTATTTGCGATTTTTTATAATTTAGAAAAAAATCAATTACTATGAAATCTGACATGATGTGACTATTTTATTTATAAACCTTAATTGAGTTTTAGATGAGGAATAATGATGGGAAAATGGATGTACACTGGGTTTAAAATAAAAAGCATTTGTTGCATAGTCTTTTTAGCAACTAATATCTAACCAAAACTAGCAAATCATATGAAGCGGAGTAACGTCTTGCATGATGGACTAGCGTATCTAACGTCATTCTAAGAAACTGTACGAAATTCTCGAATTGAGAAAAAATATACTAGATTTGTATTTTGTTTCTCCTTATACCAAACTTTCTGCAAACCACTGAAGATGAGAGTTTTTGGTTTTTTATGGTTACATACTGAGCGCAACATCGTGAATTTCTCTTTCAATGTTTAAATGGACTGAATGCTCTGAATAATACAGAGCATTTTTTATCTGACTAAACTAACATTTTTTTATCTGACTCCCAAGTAATTTGATAAATAAATGAACCAATATTTTTCTTAGTGAACTTGTTTTAAATAAGGATCTAAATTTGCAGTCGATATTATGTTAGTATTTGCACGCCTATTTCGTTTATTCTTCTCCTTCTAAGCGTATTAATAATTATAATATTAAAGATAATAATTAGAATTTGATGCTGCGTGTCAATCAGAAAATGAAGGAGAAAAGGAAATTGAGCAGTGAAAATTCCTGATATTATTTCCATTGATTAATACAAAATGCAATTTAATAAAAAGTACATTTATGTATTCGTTTCGTTAAAAAAATTGAATTTAATTTTCTAGTAAGAAGTTTTCACTCTTGACGACCTTGCGTTGATGTGCGATGGCTGCTAGAGAAAAGGCACTTATATAACATGTGATATAAGTCCTATATCACATATTTCTGGATATTTATTTAAAACTGAGAAGGCATTTTTATTTCTGATCCCATGCACTCACAAGTATTTTTGTTAAATTGAATTAGAATGTTGTTCTGTAATATTTAAAAATTGCGACTGGT
Source organism: Proctacanthus coquilletti (assembly GCA_001932985.1). Lineage (NCBI taxonomy): Eukaryota > Metazoa > Arthropoda > Insecta > Diptera > Asilidae > Proctacanthus > Proctacanthus coquilletti. The sequence goes on along the minus strand of MNCL01000217.1, from coordinate 7,536 downwards.
TCATTAAAACCTCAATTTAAAAAACCAAGTTTGGTAAGACTCAGTGGACAAGAAGAAGTAGACAGAAACAGTAGACAGCCAATACCAGCAAATTTCTAGAGTTCTTATCTACTTTTGTTCTATTCTAGGGTATTATTCAATTATTATATTTTGACATTTTATTTTTCTAGGATGTATTTATGAAAGATTTTTTAAAAAATTTGAAGATAAAGACGCATGGACTGGTCTCGTTGATATATCTCTGGAACTCAACTTTTGTGAACCTAATTAAACTTGTAATTGTTTTCTATATAACTCGAACTAGAAATTCAGTTATCAATATTTATATTTTATAGTTAGAAGAAGCGTTACAATTAGTTTTTTTATATCGTAAAAGTGAGTGGCTCTATTGAAATGATTTTAATCCGGGCCGTAGTGACAACATTATATTTTATTTATATTTATTATCAATTTGTTGTTTTTAATGAGTCGAATTAGAGTTATCACGTTTACGGTAAATTACCGTGCTACTATTCTGATCTCACGCCGGCGACTGTAATGTTTAAATTTTAACAATTAATTATGCTCATATTAATAACTAAGTAGTGAATAATTTGAAGTTGTTAACTTTTTTATATAAAAAATATGCATATATTTGTAAGGCTGATTCACTACGGGGTATTAGTTATGTGTTTAAAATTAGTATACCATTTCGAAAACTTATAGTTGAAATAAAATCTTTACGAAGATTATGTAATGTGACCTTTTGTGCATGGAATTTTCTACAATTTTTATAAAAGTGCAAAAGTCGTTTGATCAATACAAAACGAGATATTTCTGAAAAACCAATTTTCGCCACATTTGACTTCGATAAAATACGACAAGCCGTCATAATATTGAGGAGGTGTATTCTTCCCTTATATCAGGAGAACGGTTGGTTGAACATGAAAAATTTGTATGCTCGTTTTTGTAGAAAATTTCCTGATCTACAATTTTCGCAACAACAAAAAAAAAGTCGTCCGATCAATGTAAAAAGAAATACTCAAAGAAAACCAATCTTCGTGATTTTCTTAGATCCTAAAAAATACGAAAAGCTGGCATGATATCAATGGGATGCTAAAATTTATCTAGATTTTCATTATTGGGAAACTAATCATTATTCTTATGGATTTGAAAGTCTAGACGTTCAAGGGTGAATCGTGCAAATCTGTGGAGTAGTATTGCGGCAGAGTAAAATAGTTGTGATTTTTGTATTCGAGATTTGTGTGCTTTTTTATATTCAGAAACATATAATGTAAAAACTATTATACAAATCTTGGTAGAATTTTACCAGCTATATAGTTTTAAGTCCAATTCAGGAATTATAAGTTCATCTCTCATTTTCTGTTCATTTTTTAAATAATAATTGCTGCTTTTGTGCAATTAAAATTGAGTTCGTACAGGGTTTTTCATTAAGCGTGTCTAAATTTTAAAATTGAATAAAAAGAGTTGTGTGCGACATATGACGGAAACCTTTATTGCGTATTAAAGTACATTCAATACCATTATGTTTTAAAAATGATATCATTCAAATGGTCTCCGCGGCTTCGTTTACAGGACTCGACCCCATTGGTCCAATTTTGTATGACTCTGTTGCGTAAGTCGGACTGGACCTCACCAATGGTTTGAATGATGTTCTTCTCCAGTTGGTCAATTGTTGTTGGTTTGTTGCCATAAGCCAGCGACTTAACGTAGCCCCAGAGAAAAAAGGGCGCTAAATCGCACGATCTTGGCGGCCATTCCATATCGCCTCCTCTGGAAATAACGCGTTTTGGAAATTTTTCTTGCAACAACTCCAATGTAACGCTCAATGTGTGACACGTTGCGCCGTCAATTGAGGCCACAAAAAGTCAGTTATCTGCAGATACTGCTCTCTCCCAAATGCGGCAATTTTGCTTATTCACGAAGCCGTTCAACCAAAAATCTGCTTCATCACTGAAAATGATTTTTTCGTCAAAATTTAGATCCGCTTTCAACTGCTCCAGAGCTCAATCAGTCTTGAATCTTCAGTTTTTGCGTCAATTGGATTTTATACGAATGCATGCCCAAGTCTTTCCGTATAATTCGCCAAGTTGAGGTCGCAGAAGGGCCAACTGCTTGTGCACGACGAGCAATCGAGAGGGTTGGGTCTTCAGCCACACTTTTAGCAACAGCAACAATATTCTCGCTTGACCGCGCGTTTCTGGGTCGTACAGGGACTGCTCGATCAGCAGCCGAACCGCTTTGGTCGAATTTCGTGATAATTCGTTGAATTGATCGCTCAGTTAGGCGATTATTTCGGCTGTAAATATTACGTAGCTCGCGAAAAGTTTAGCGAACAGAACGCGAATTTTTATAATAAGTTTTAACAATTTTGACGCGTTGTTGCACAGTGTAGCGCTCCACGGTAAAATGGTTACTATGGCAGAACACAAACGTCGAAGAATGACAGCGCTTCCACCTGCAACGTCTCAGCAATATGCTGTCAAATTTTGGACGTAGCAATTGAAAAACCCTTTATATTTTCATAAGCCTTTGAGTTTGTTTAAAAATTTACTCTACAAAGTGGTTTGTTATGAAATGCTTAATGTTAATATTGCGACTATCTTATAATATCCATATTACTACAGAAAATTGGGAATGGCAGTATTCCAATCAATTTGTTTTCCCTCGCATCACGCTTAAACCATTGCACCTATTTGGTTGGTGTTTTAAATGTTTTATATATGTTATGGTAAAAGTGATTAATCCGGTGATTATATATAATTGCCGGTTATTATATATAGTCATCACTAAGTTTGGTAAATGTGATGAAATCTTGAATATTTATAAAATTAAGCGGCAAGTTTACATAATTCCCCACTCGTAATGACGAATGTGATAAAAGTCCTTTACTGTTCGTTATTGGCGGTTTTTGTCGATATCGGATGCACACTCTTTTTTTCTTACGCAGTCCCTTTGGCGAGCGCCGAACGCGCACGTGTCGCGATCGGACTTTCTCCACGATTCCGCTCGACTAGTGCAGACTCCTACAGTAGTATTTCCAATTTCGTGCCGGCTAGACGTTTTTTCGCTACCCTCTCGTATTTTATAAAATATTGAATGATGGCTGGTATGCTTGAGCGTTTTAACTCCAAGTTAATTAATATTATGAACACTAAGAAAGTAAAGTGGTTTTCTGACGAAAGAGAGATATGATGATTTGTTAAAAAAAGTGAGTAATAGTAAAAACGAAAGTAGTGGGAAAAATCGGAAGATTATCAAAGACTAAAAAGATATGACGTAATGAAAGTCGGCAATGTTGAAAAATTTATCTTTCCCGTAAATAAAGACACCTCCAGTGTTAGATTTTACGTGTACTTTGATGAATACTTTTACCATAATTCATGAAGCACATTTATCCATAGGTCATGGTGGTAGAAACAGGATGTTAAAAGAACTTAAAAAAAAGTACAAAAATATTACTACCGAAGAAGTGATGATTTATTTAAATTTGTGTGAAAGTTGTCAAACAAAAATCAAAGGTACCGAAGAAATGACTTGTTCTTAGCCAGGTAGACCTAATTGACATGCATTCGCAACCGTAATGACTATAAATCAGTTTTGAGAAAAGGTTCTGCATATCACTTCGAGAATGTGTTAGAAAATCATCTCTTTCTGAAGGTCAGGGATATCAGCAATGCGTTTGCAAGGGACAATGCAAGTCTAATAAATGCAAATGTAAAAAGTCTGGCAAACTTTGTAATTCTAAATGTCACAACAGTCTAATATGTCTAAATAAGTAAACTTAAAATAATTTATAATTTGTAGTAGTAGCAATAAACGTTATTTGGAAAAGTGTTTTTTTCTCTAGAATATGGGTTTAGTTTGTTTTTAATATGTAACTGTTTTGTATGAGTTTTAATAATAAAATTATTTTTTCTACTTAGGTCTTTCATTTGATAAGACATGTCAATTACATTCATGTGACTTAAAATAGCCATTTATTGAATTTTTAATTGTAAATTATAAAACATTGTTATTCGCAGCTTCTTGTGTCATAGTGTCCAATGAAAAATTATCCTTCTGACTAGTAATTATTCAAAAAACTGCGCTCTATTCTACTGGCTTTATCGGTGAAGATATTTATCACATTCGCCATTACGAATGGGGAATTATATAATCTGGCCGGTTAATTTGATAAATATTCAAGAATTCATCATTTTTACCAAACTTAGTGGTGATTATATGTAATAACCGTATATTATATATATATGAACGAGTACATAGAGTTATTTTTAAACAAACCTTTGTTGCTTTAAAATCCCTAAATTATGGGTCTGAAATTTCTTTAATTTTTGAAATATCGGAATTGAAATTGTGTTGTTGGGATTTTATACTGCTCAAATTGCAATAGGAAATTGTGCCAGTTTTACTTTTACTTTTACGTGGGGAACCGTTCCTAAATTAATGAGCGCGTGGTATAATACATACTTTAATATTATTTGGAGTATCCGGTATTGGTGTAAGCATATTAACATCACTTGTCATCTAAAAGCGGCTTGCAATGTTATTTACAGTTATAAAGTGCTGTTTGAATTTTAAAATTGCAACCAACTTCTAGAAGTATTTTTTAAATTTTAATCTATTTTTAGAGGGCAAGTCATATTACTATTTCAACACACCAGAGAGATATTCCCATGAATGTAAAACTGTAAACATTTATAATATCAAGTTTACATTTAGAGGTGTGTATACAAGAGAAGGCAATTTAGAATGTTTTGTGAACTCTCTACTAGTTGCTTGCATATCGGCCTGAAAAATAATTATACGATACGTAAATATACGGCCCAGTACTTTATTTTATAATTATGTAAAAAAACATGGTAAGCGCACACTTGTACGCAAAACAAGACTATAGTAGGCTCCGTGATTAAACTCGGAATTCGGGAGATTACGGGGCACGCATGAAATAATGCAATTAATTCTACTAGGGAATTGTGTATATAGTGGTACAAAAAGGAAGAAAAGAATTAGTGAAGAATTGTGCTCTTATAAGTTTTTAATTGCGTTGAGTAAGACGACTAGGGATTTTGTTTTCCGAGCTGGGCTAAATGGATGGATAAATTCTTTACGCGGCCTAGTTTAGAAGCAAGAACTATTAAGAATTCCTGTGAAAAGGAAAGAAGAAGGAAAATTTTCATAAAATGATGGAACTGCTAGAAAGGTTAACAGAAGAGGTAAAAGAAAGGAGATGAAAGGTTACACGAAAGAAATGATGGAAATCTCTGCATAAAATGAAGATATAAGAAAAACAAGGAAAGGCTTTAATAAGAAAATGAAAAAATCAAAAATGAATTAAGAGGACTATATCAAAGGCTTGATGAAATAGAGAAGGAAAGAAGAAAGGATAATGTAGTAATAGGCTTAACTATAAAGGAAGAGTTGATAAATTCTTTAAACAAAACTTACAAGTAAAAGTTAAAATAAAAGATGCTACTAGATTAGCGATAGACTATGTTTACAAAAATTAAAAAACTCAGCAGGAAAAAAAAAATTTGTGAAGAACAAAATTAAATTAAGAAATGTAAATGAAGATTTAACGTCGACGAAGAAAAAAATATGGGAACAGAGTTAATGAAAGCGCAGACGGAAAAGGAAGAAGTAAAAATATAAAGGTGTGATTCTGTGAATTGATAATAGAAGAATATGTATAACAAATCCAAGGAAAAGCTAGAAGAAATGTCAGATTAAGAATTTTGATTTCAGCATTAAAACAGAAAATTATAACTATTATAATACTTTAACAAATGTAAATGGGAAAACCGAACTTGTAGTGCTTTAAGAACAACGATAAAAAGAAAGCTTCGTGGGGCACCAGGGGTCCCGTCGATTTCTCGATCAAAAGTGAACTTTCTGGGTGATTGTTGTTTCAAGTGAGAAAACACTTGTATACTTGCAAGTGCATCGCGTCCGACGAATTTTGATTTCGGAGAATCTGGGGAAAGCAAATTATGTTTGCACAAACATTAGTTGGCAATAATGTTTGGACAAAACTAGCGTTTTGGGGAAAACAGGAAAGGGATCAAGTTACGGTGGTGGTGTTTATAGCGGACTTACTTGCCGTAACTCTGAAAACATCAGAGACCGATAAAAATATTGTGGAACCGCCTAAGGACATGGATACGAATAAAGTAAAAAATATCTCAAATGGATACACACTCAGTTCTTGTCTAATTCAAAAAATGGAATTAATTCGTGGGAATTTTCGTGCAATGATTTACTACGACTTTGGACGTGGATTATCTCATTGCATCGATCAACTCACTTCGGCTTTTGGCGATAAAGCACCATCCAAAACCACTGTATATCACTGGTATTACACTATATCACTATTGAGTTTAAGCACAAAATTCGAGAGAAGGGATATTCATAAAGATACCTGGAAATCTGTGAACGGTGAAACTGTAAAACAAATATACCATGTGTTGATTAACAAACATGAAGAGAAAAGTATAAAAAAATGTTAGAAACTATCGAGACCCAATCTTAGGTCATATAGTGAATGCAAAAGTTTATGGAATCATCCCAGTGAAGAAGAATGATAGATACAAGGCGAAATAAATGAAGAAACTGATAAGACTGGAAAAGGATGAAGAATAATTCAAGCACAATGAAGATATAAGTAGAATGCTAACAGGTCTAGACTCAACTGAAAGTAGTAATTTAAAACATATGTGGGAGGAAATTTAAAACGCAATGAAAATGCGCAGAAAAATATACAAATAAAACTAAACAATAGAAACAATAATGGTACGATGAAGAACGTAAGGGAGAAACAGAAATAAGAAATACAGCGAGTCTACGAATGATAGAAAATCAAACAAAAAATATAAAACCGCGTAGAGAACAAGATGCAAAACTTAGAAAGAAGAAAGGAAAATATGTTAAAGAGATAATCAATAAATTAAATGAAAATTATAAAAAACAAGGAAATCAAATTATTATACAGTGGAACCAAGGAAAGAGAAACAGGGTACCAGCAAAATTCAATATTTTATTGAGGAAAAGGAGGGGAACTAATAACATACGAACAAACAATCTTAGAGAGATGAAGAAATTATTTTGAAGAACTACTGAATGGAAGCCAAGAGGTATTAGAGGAATAGAAGGAAGAAGAAACAGGACCACTAAACAGTGATAAGGAGGGAAACCTATTAATAATGAAATTAATAAAATTATAAAGGACTTAAAAATGAAGATGATATATTTAAGCATGGGGGAAAAGAACTTATACAGAAAATGTAAACATTAATAGAAGAAATATGGAAGTAGGAGAAAATTTCTCAGGAATGGATAGGCAATATTACGTCCGATTCCCACAAAGGGAGATAAAGTGGAATGCGAGGATTACAAAAGCATAAAAACAAGTCAAACTCCAACATGAATGAAATAGTTAACAAATATCAATGCGATTTTAGGAAAGGAAGAGGAAATATAAGCTGAGACCTATGATCACCAGAAAGAAACATTTGTATTCATTGATTTTAAACAAGCCTA